>JAQQTO010000062.1:65140000-65605000 GCA_029884595.1 Ormosia semicastrata
TTGATATCAATCTAAGGATCTTAAGGAAATTCTAGTTTGGCTTTGATATTTTGTACCTAATTTTGATTTTGAATTGAATTAATTATCTTCTTTTTCTCTTGATTTGGATTCAAATTGCATGATTAGAGATTTCTGTTGTGTGATGTGATCCGATTGAATCCTTAATCTTAATTGAGATTTGTGATTAAATTGTGATTAATTAATTATGATTTAGTCACATGAATTGAAGACGATTAGGTTGGCAGATTTGTTAATCTAGGTTAATTGAATTCTAGTTATTAAACTAGTATAGGTTGCATGAATCTAGTGATCGCAAGTTTCTGAATCATTTGTTAGTTAAATTCTAGATGATTATCTAGTGTTGAATTCTATGTGTTTGATGCAGAGATTTCAATCAATAATAAATTAATCAATTAATTTAATCCAGATGCATGATTAGTGATCAATGACAAGCCAACTAGGTTTTTGACAGTTTCTTGGATTGGTTGCTTTGTAATTTGATTTTTTTCTTATATTTAATTATTACGTTTAGATTCTGCATACACAATACCCCCTATTTGGATTTTATTTGGTTTGATTGGTACCTTGACCCTCAAGAGACGACTTGGTTCACTGTCTTGTGCTATAAGTTATCGATAGAGCTAGAATTTTGTTATTTGGTTGATCTTGGCACTCAAATCAGTTTAGATTTTGCTCGAATAATCAACTTACCCAAACCAAATAAAACCAATCTAATTGGTTCAGTTCAGGTTGGTTGGATTGGTCAGGTTATTTGAACCAATTTACACCCCTATAAGTTAGATGAAGAGTGGGGGTCATGGGTTGATGTGAAAAGTTTGGATAATAGAGTGTTCGTTTTGGCTAAAGATTCTGTAGGATATCACAAGAATTGCATCTACTTCTTTGATTTTATTCATGTACGTATGTACAACTTGAACGATGGTAGCATTGTTAAGGTTGGAGGTAATCCATCTTATCCAAATTTATTCTTGCCTCCCCTATCTTGGCTGAGAGTATAAACACATTCAATTAATTGAGTAGAAGGTACAAAATAAATCTCTTCCTTTCTTTTATGTATAGAAAATTCTAAAATAGTATTACTCTATGCATGTTTATAACCGTTTAGATCTGATTTTAAAATATTTAAATTTCAATCCAATTGTCTATATGGTTATAAAGGGCCACGTGTTATAATCTTACTGGAGCAGAGTAATACTTCAGGAGTGTAGAAGAATCTCTCCTTATGTACGGTATATCTCTGCATATGTCATGCTCTTAACTTTGAATTTTTTATTTTTGTTAGCTTTCAATTTATCTATGAATCCATGTCCTATAATGTTGTTCATTGAGCTAAATCAGTTGGACTTGTCACAATCGTCCCGAAGGGCACCGATGAAATTAAGAAAGAATTTGGAATCGTCACCAATCGCTTTTACATTTAAATGGAATGGTGCAATTGAAAATCATAAAAGAGGTCAACATTTCAAAGTTTGAGTTTAGGGGTTGATTATGGGTAGGAAAGATATTAGCACCCTACATCGTTCGTTCTAAGAACGATTACCTATTTGATCTATGTTATCTGCAAAATTAATCAAATTGGTCCTCTATTATTTTTATTTAAAAAAATAAATTTTTCATTATTTTTACATGTGCCATTTTGTCAGTATATTATCAAAAATGATAAATGACTAAAATAATAAATGGGTGGCTAGATAGCCATTATTCCATGGAACAAATTAAAATGAAAGTGGTGACTCAAAGTTTTGATTTTTGGAGAAAATATTGTGTAAAATATATGGCCAAATAAAATATTATTTTAAGAGAATAAGATTTTAGTTCAAGAAAATATGTTTGAGTAAAGAAAATATTTTTCTAACGTAAATGGCCAAATAAAATCTTATTCAAAATCAAGAAAATAATTTTGGGTATAATGTGGTTTTTTATAGTGATTTTCAAAAAGGTTTTCATAAAATAAAACTTTAACTCACTACAATCAAGAAGTTGGGGATGCATGAATTTGCTCACATTTATTTTTAATTTTATGGAAAAGTTTTTATTTGTTCTAAGTGTGAAAATTAGATCCCGCTAGCACTTCTGAAAAAATACAATAAAATGGCATCAATAGTATTGAGTAGAGTTTTGTTGACTGCACTTCGATCCTCACTCAATTTTTCTATCGTAGGCTGAGTTTTAAGGTTTCGGTTTATCTTGCAATAAGGTTTTTATTAGGAAAGATTAATACTTGGAATAAGATTTTTATTAGAGATCGTCTAAGGCCTTGGCAGTGATTTTGGCAAACTCTAAAGGATGCTCTTCACCTCCAGAAAGTCAAAACTTTGTCATCACTTTGGCTAATTTTGAGTATTCCCTTGTCGGATCTTGAACCATTGTTAATAAAAATCAAAACAAATCATGTAATTAAACAAAAAGAGACAAAAAGAAATAAAATAAACAAATAAAAGAATGGCCAAATGGCCTATCAAGTATCAATTGGGTTTCATGAGGCCTTCAAGTTCAATTGTCTACAACAAATATCCAGTGTTGCAATATAAATAGGAAAAAGACAAAGAAAGCAAACCATCATCGTGATTCAATCAATTAATTATTAAATGCATTTAAAAAAAAGAAAGGAAAGAATTAAAGCACCATGTTATGCTCTTCTCCGGTGCAGCCTTGATAGCATCATTCATTTTTCATTAAAACAAAAAAGATGAAGAAAGCTAAAATGGCTTATGAAGTCATGACACAGAGGATAAATTCATCATCTTTTCATTTAAAAATACATGTGTATATGTTCAAAACTGGGTTTTAAGGGTTACTTAGAGAGGTAAGAAATGATGGACTCCTTCGTAGGCACAACTTCTTCAGTGATGGAGTGAGGGGGTAGGTACTTGCAAAAGACACTTTGATGCTCAAGTCAGTAGTTGCGTAAGGAGGGTAGTGAGTAATGTAATTAAAGCATACTTTGCCTCTCTTGCTTACTGTATTTATAAGAGCGTTTTAGGGTATATGGTGTCTGAGCATTCAATGTATGTCGAATGTTGTTACCTAGGATTATGGTGACACGATCGTGGGAAACAGGATTGTGGAGGTAGGGTCATGAAGACCGTTATTCCTTTGTCCTTACTCATTAGCTTATACAGGATACGATTAAGATTTTTTCCTATCTTACGTCTAGTGATGAACTTGTAAAAATTTATATTTTTACGGTTCAAAATCTTGAGTTTTCATCATCTTTTAATCTTTCTGATTTAGTTTTGTTCTCAAGTTTTGTTATGTATTTATTATTTTAATTGTGTCCTTATTACGTGTTTTTATGTGTTTTTATTAGGTAATTGCACATGGAGAAAATTGGATATTTAAAGAAGCAATAAAAGGAAGAAAATTCATTCAAAAGGCCAGTGCTTCAACACTGGGTCAGCACTGCTTGACAGGAGAGTTCCAATTAGTGGGCCAGCGCTCAAGCGTTGGAAACTGAGTGCTCAAGCACTGGAAACTGAGCGCTCAAGTACTGAACACATAGGCTGCAACGTTGATTTGTTATAAATAAGAAAAAATTTGCCAAAAATCAACACACTTTAACACACTTGGATAGAATGCAGCAGCTATTAAGAGGCACAAATCATAAAGTGGTGTGGGCGCAATTAGGCTTGAAGATTAGGGATTTTCTTCATCTTTTCCACTTATCATCTATGGAGTCTGTCAAATCCTTATCTCTATTTCATTCTTCATCCATGTGTAACTAAACCTTTTTTGTTAGGGTAATGATGGATCTTGTTCTTGGATGATGTAAATTCTTTTATGGGTTTAATCTATGTTTCTATTTCATGATTTATATGTTTATCTCTTTTCTTAATGCTTTTTTAAATCTGACCAATTTGGGAATGATTTTAAAGTTTATATATGATTTGAAAAAATTTGCATAAACTTAAAATTTGTGATAAACAGCATAATTTCTGCAATTGCTAGGAATAGACGTTATGGGTTATGTGGTCTTTCTTTTAATTCCCTCATTCTTGATAATGTCTTTTTATTTGGGATTAGACTAAGGGATTAGTTCATTCTAAATAGTATAAAAGGATTAATATACCAAGGTATTTGATATTAATTAATTTTGAGAATTGACCATGAATCATTAGAACATGATTTGATTAAACTAATATTTGATTTTGTATTTAAAGAGTTCAAGTGAAATCTAACCCTTAACATTTTCATATTATTGTTTTCAAACTTAACCCAATTAATTAAATTTGGCTTTTGTTATTTTTGTTTATTCCTTCTTTTTATTATTTTTTCCAACTCTCTTTTCGATAGCTTGAATAGTATCGATTTGGCGAATTTAGTAATTGATAACATAATCCTCGTGGAAACGATACTCTTATTTACTTTTTATTACTTTTGCGATTCGGTGTATTTGCCGATTTCACAACATGTTTTTGGCACCGTTGTCTTGGATTATTGTTATTAATATTACATAATAGTTGAAAACACACTAATTTAGGTACTTATTTTTCTTACTTAATTTTATTTTTCTTTATTTAATTTTTTTTTAAATTTGTTTCTTTTGGTTCATTCTTGTTTTTTATTTTCTTTGTTTATTTTTATTAGTCATCTTTTAAAAAAAATTATTTTCTTTACTTCACTCTAGTTTGCTTGTTTGTTTGTTTGTTTATGTAAGGTTCTGTGGAGTCAGAAGAATTACTCTTTGATCCGGAGATAACAAGAATAGAAAAAGCAATCAGAAAAATAATTAGAGAAGGAAAAAGAATTAAAGAAGAAAAGATGGCTGAGAACACTAATGCATAGAGAAGATGCGCTTTAACTGATTATGCTACTCCATTTTCTGAAAATGTCTCAACTAGTATTGTGCGACCTGCTATCCAAGCAAACAATTCTGAGATTAAACCAGCTCTTCTACAACTGGTGCAACAGAATCAGTTTAGGGGAGGTCAGGCAAAAGATCCAAACTTGCATATTACTAACTTCTTGCAACTCTGTGACATTATCAAATATAATAGAGCTAGTGATGATGCCATCAGATTAAGACTTTTTCCATTTTCTTTGAGAGATAAAGCCAAGAGCTGGCTACATGCCCAGCCTCAAGGAAGCATCTCCACTTGGGATGATCTTGTTAGTAAGTTCCTCACTTAGTATTTTCTTCCGTCAATGTTTGTGAAGATAAGGAGTGAGATTGTCTGCTTTACTCAAAATCAAGGAGAATCTCTCTATAAAGCATGGGAAAGATTTAAGGAGCTATTTAGAAAGTGCCCTCATCATGCTTTCAAAGTTTGGCAGTAGGTGCAAATCTTCTAAAAAGGTTTGAATCATTCCACAAGACTTATGGTGGATGCATCTACAGGTGGATCTCTGAATACTAAGACTTTTGAAGAGGTGCAAGAATTGTTTGATACTATGGCTACTAATGAATATCAGATGCCTAGTGGAAGAGCAGTAGTCAAATAGGGAGTTATGGAACTTGGCACTCTCGATGCTTTGCTTGTTCAGAATAAAAGTATTTCTCAGCAGTTATCCAACCTCACCAAATGAGTTGAGAATATGCAAATGAATTCAATGAACCACCAAATGTACATTTATGACTTTTATAGAGGCAATCATGCTAATGGTGGATGTGAGGCAAGTAACTCTGGTTTCATTTCTCTAGAATAGGTCAATTGTATGGGAAATCCTTCAAGACCCCAAGGTACTTCATTTTCAAATACATATCATCCTGGGTGGAGGAATCATCCCAATTTCTCTTGGAACAATCAAATGGTACCATTGAATCCTCAACTAGAGAAGAAGTCTCCTCTCAAGATTGCACTTGAAAAGCTTTCGCAACAGACATCTACTTTTGTGTAGCAAACTTCTTCTTTTATAGAACAAACCTCGACTTTCATGCAAGAAACAAGGACTAATTTCAAAAATCAAGAGGCGGCCATCAAAAGTTTAGAGAATCAAATGGGACAGATATCTAGATAGCTCACAGAAAGACCTCAAGGTAATTTACCAAGTGACACTATAGTCAATCCAAGGAGCAATGTCATGCAAACACTTTGAGAAGTGGTAAGCTGTTGGAAGAAAATGTGAAAGTGGCACCTAGTTCCTCAAGAGAAGAGAAAAAGCAAGATGATGTTCTTACTGAGGATGTTTCCATTAAAGATGCACCAGAAGTAAAGGTTTCTATTGAAGTCAAAGTGAAGGGAGAAAGAAGAAAAAAGAAGGATTTAGTGTTGAATAAAACTTTTGACCCTTCATTGTATACCAGACTTCTATTCCCTCAACGTTTGAAGAAAGATACTTAGGAGAAACAGGAAAGACAATTCTTCAAGTTCCTAGATGTCTTTAAGAAGTTACATATCAATATTTTTTTTGCTAAGGCACTTGAACGAATGCCCTCCTATACTAAATTCATGAAGGACTTACTGTCTAAGAAGATAAAGTTAGAAGAAGATGAGACTATAGCACTTACTGAGGAGTGCAGTGTCATTATCTAGAGGAAGCTACCACCAAAGTTAAGGGATCCTGGAAGTTTTAATATCACTTATTCCATTGGAAAGTTGAGCATTGATAAGGCCATATGTGACCTATGCGTCATATTAATTTAATGTCATTGTCAATCTTGCGCAAGCTAGGAATTGATAAAGTTAAGCCTATAATGGTTTCTCTTCAATTAGCAAATCGATCAGTCAGACGTCCGTATAGTATTGTGAAAGATTTTCTAGTGAAGGCAGATAAATTTATTTTCCTAGTTGACTTTGTGGTCTTAGATATGGACGAGGATGCTGATATCCCGCTAATTCTTAGATGACCATTCTTATCAACATCAGGAACTTTGATTGATGTCCTTAGAGGAGAGCTTATTTTGAGGGTGGATGGAGATCAAGTGACTATAAATGTTTTGATAAGTCTGCCCCAACATCAGATCTTCATGCCCCTGTTAATTGCATTTGAGGTAAATTTCAAAAAGGGTTGGATGATAAGAACTCTTCTTCGTCCATTATTATTGATTCTTGTACTTCCAACATTGTTGATGAGAAAGAGAAAAGCCCTTCTGTCTCCAAGATTGCTGAAAAAGAAAAAGATTCTTCTAGTTCTTAGAGTTTAGTGAACGCTGATCTGAATTCTTCTAACAAAATGAAACCTAGCACTTTACTTGTTGATAAATTGAAAATCCCATGGCCTAGTGGAGTTTCTGATGCCAAGGCACACTTGGGACAACTAGTTCTAACTAGAATTCAGAATATTTTTGGAGAGGATTCCAAAGGCAGTGACTGAGTATGGAGGCAAAAATCTGACAAAAGAAAGGTGTCATCGTGTTTCTCTTGTTTCAAGCCACCATGATTAATTGAGAAAAGGCAATATCGAGCTAATGACGTTAAACAAGCGCTTTTTGGGAGACAACCGAAATTTCTTTCTTTTTCTTTAATCTCTATTTTGTTATTTGTTTATTTTTCTTCAGTTAGTTACTCATTTTTGCTTTTATTTTGTTATTTCTTGTTAACAAACATTTTTTCTGTTTTTGTTTTGTAGCTAATGTTGAGTCCGCTTAAGTGTTTCCTTGAGTTCGGAGCCTTTGTAGGGGGATGTATATAGCTATCAGCCACCAAAAAGAGTTTTTCTTTCCTTTTTTTCCATTTTTTTTATTTATTTAGTTTTTTTATTGATTTTTATTTTGCCATCATCACCCGTTTTGTGTTTTGAGTCATTGTGTTGAAACTATGCATGCCGATGTCTTGATTTGAATATCCAATGATTGCTTGAATTGGGGATTGATTTATTTTCTTAGGATATCATATGAGAGTCCATGAGTTACATTTATCTCTATTGTTTCAATTGTGTATGGATGTATTTTCCATCTTTATGTTTGATAGACCTTGAAATTTATTTGTATGTCAAGCTTAGAGAAAGTTTATAAGATTGCATGTGTGTGGATGATTTGCATCTAGAAGTTGTTAGATTCTCTCTTAAGATGAAATCCTAGGCAGTGCATAATTAAGGAAATGATAAGGGCATTCTTTGGACTGTTTGAGCCTTTCAAGCCAACATGAGAACACAGTATATCATTAGGTCCCTTTTGCAGCCTTGTTATTGTTTGGCCACTATTTCTTTTCTTTACCCATATTTTATTTTTCCCATACCCATGAAGAAAAAATCCCTCTCTTACATAACCTTTGTTAAGTGCATATTTTATGTTATTTTATTATTCAAGCTTTCGTAATCTTTGTGCATGAAATATATTAGGAGTTAAAATAAAAAATTCAAAAAAAAATTAATTAAAAAAAAGTCCACTCATTGTGTTGCAAAGAAATAAGTTTGGAGGTGGAGGTCGTTGAAAAAAGAAAGAAAAAAGAAAAAAAATAAAAAAGATGAATGATGTGTTGCTTCTTATGCTCTATTTTGAACATGTTTTACATTTCGTGACTTGAATTTTAAAATTTGTATGATTATGTATCTCAACTTTTTTTTTCATTATCCTACCCTTTCTTTCTTAACCCTCACCATTGGTCGTGCATTACAAGCTTTATAAAGACCCTTTTGATCCTTGGTTATGTGTTGTTTATTAGTGGAGAGAGAAATAAAGAACAACCATATGGATATGGGTTTAATGTGCATTTGTAGTTTTATAAATTTATCTAAGCTTGTACTTTATGAGGAGATTAGATTTTTCATTCATATTTTTGGGAAGTCATTTTTGCAAGAGAGTTGCATGTGAGAGAGACGATGTGATAAATGGATTGTTCATGTGTGATACTTTGAAATTAGATTGTGACACAATTTCTGAGGATATGAATGATTTTCAATACTTAGTATTGTCATGTTTGAGTCTGTTTATTTTGAGTTTTTATTTGTTAGTCTTTTTATTTTGTTTTGTTTTTCTTTTTCTTTTTGCTTGAGGACAAGCAAAATCTTAAGTTTGGGGGAGTGATAAACCTATAAAAATTCATATTTTTACAATTCAAATCTTGGGTTTTCATCCTCTTTTAATCTTTTTAATTTAATTTTGTTCTCAAGTCTTTTTTATGTATTTATTATTTTAATTGTGCTCTTATTACATGTTTTTATGTGTTTTTGTTAGGTAATTGCACATGGAGAAAATTAGATATTTAAAAAAGTAATAAAAGGAAGAAAATCCATTCAGAAGCCTAACGCTTGAGCGTTGGGTCAGCACCACTGAGCGCGCAACAAGTTCCAATTAGTAGGCTAGTGCTCAAGCGCTAGAAATTGAGCACTCAAGCACTGAACATGTAGGCTGCAGCGTTGATTTGCTATAAATAAGAAAAGTTTTGCCAAATACAATACACTTTAACACACTTGGACAAAATATAGTAGTCGTTAAGAGGCACAAACTCTAAAGTGGTGTGGGAATTAGGCTTGAAGATTAGGGATTTTCTTCATCCTTTCCACTTATCTTCTATGGAGTTTATCAAATCATTATCTCTCTTTCATTCTTCATCCATGTGTAACTAAACCTTTTTCATTAGGGTGATAATGGATCTTGTTCGTAGATAATGTAAATTCTTTTATGGGTTTAATCTATGTTTTTGTATTTCATGATTTATGTATTTATCTATTTTCTTAATGTTCTTCTAAATCTGGCTAATTTGGGAATGATTTTTGGGTTTATGTATGATTTGGAAAAATTTACAGTAACCTAGAACTTGCGATAAACACCATAATTTTTGTAATTACTAGGAATAGACGTTGTGGGTTATGTGATCTTTCTTTTAATTCCCTTGTTCTTGATAATGTCTTTCTATTTGGGATTACACTAAGGGATTAGTTAATTCTAAACAGTGTAAGAGGATTAATATACCAAGGGATTTGATATTGATTAATTTTGAGAATTGACCATGAATCATTAGACTAGGACTTAATTAAACTAATATTTGATTTTGTATTTAAAGAGTTCAAGTGAAATTTGACCCCTAATATTTTCATATCATTGTTTTCAAACTCAACCCAATTAATTAAATTTGGCTTTTGTTATTTTTGTTTATTCTTTCTTTTTATTATTTTTACCAACTCTCTTTTCGATAGCTGGAATAGTATCAATTTGGCGAATCTAGTAATCGATAACGTAATACTCGTGGGAATGATACTCTTATTCACTCTTTATTACTTTTGCGATTCAATGCACTTGCCAATTTCACAACATTTAGACTACTTCATGCGCACTTTACATTTAGGTGCCAGCCTGGCGGGTCAGGTTGCTCTAGTTCTTTGGGCTCGTAACCCAGTCTAGAATAGTTGCCCCCAGTTTGTCAGTTTGATGGGAGAACAAAATATCGAGATATGAATTCATCTAGAGTGCACGACACACGATGGACAAAGGGATTCGGGTTGTAATGTTAATATCAAATCTCGTGATGTTTTTCCAAAGAGGCCGAGGTCCGTGATGTATCATAACAGGCTCATGAGGTTAATGAGCAAGACAGGGATCTGAGTTAGATCACTCTGCTTATGTCATTGTTTAGTTATTTGGGGTATGTAATGAGTTGCCCCCATGTGTAGTTGATAGGGTCTTTCATCCATATTTGGACTGAGGTTTGAGGTATTGTTGCACCATTATGACTCTTCAAAGATCTAAGGTTTAGGTTAGGTGTTCTGGAACACCACGCATCATTTCAATTTTGAATGTTATGTGCCTTATCTTTTCACATGCTTTTGTTCAAAAACAATGCACCACGTGGTTGAGAAACAGTGGAGGTCATCGTTTGAGGTTCATAGCGTCATGATTAGTCATTTTTGAATTTTAAAATTGAAAAGGTGTCATGATGAGGTGCTTCGAATGGAAAGAAGTATCTATCTCCATTGGTAGCATTAATTTGAGATGACTTTTCATGCTTATAAATAGGGGTGAGGTTTGGCCCTTCCTACTCTTTGCTCATTCCTACACTCCAGATCTTTTTCTCTCCCCACTTAGGCGATTTCTAGTACCTTGGTGGTTGTCATTGGCGATTCAAGGTTTTCTCAGTGAGGCATTTTCAGCATTTCCTTCACCTTTTAGAGACCTTTCAAAGACTTCTTCTAACTAACACTCGAGGTAATTCTTGCTCCACCCTTTCAATTTTTGCCTTTTCCTTTGAGTTATTTAGTGGGGGGAATGTCTGGGAGTGAAAAGATGGTGCTGAATAGTGGCCCGTCAGTGGAGGTCTTAAGTCCTTCTTCATCTTCATTGCCTCAGCCACGGTAGGGGCTTCGAGCCCATGGTGGGGATTCTGGTGAAGGTTTGAACCCCTTGACTAGGATGAGGATCTTGGAGGCACTCTAGAAGGCAGACCAAGCCAGAGAACTAGTGAGGCGTAGACCAACCAATCTACTCTCTGAACTCATGATGGTAATGAGGGACATGAACGATTCTTCTATAGGTGATTCTTTTGAATCTGACTCAAGTATGTCCTCTATAGGTATGGAGCAAACCTGGAGGGTTGTACCTGTGGAGAGGGGGAGAGTTGTACCTACAGAGTAAAAGAAGCTTGTCTTCCCCCAAAATGTCGACAGATACCGATGGGTGGACCAGCAGGTTCTGGGCACTCCTTCCAACGTGGGGACCATACATGATGCCTTGGAGAAACAATAGTATTTGTAGCTAACCATGGAAGGACTCGAAGACTAGAAGTTTGCACTCTGGCACCCATCGGAGGAAGAAAAGGTGTGCTCGACTCGTACGAAGGGATAACACTTCATGTATATGTACGAGGCTCTCTTTTACCGGATTAGAGTGTGACTGTCGTTTATTGATTTCAAGATGGGCATTCTTGACCACTTACAAGTGGCGCCCGCTCAACTTCACCCGAATGCTTGGGGATTTGTTCGGGCACTCGAACTAGTCTGTTGAGTCTTTGAGTGGCCATACTCGGTCAAATCTTTCTTTTTCCTTTTCTCCTAGTTAATGACTTTTGGAAGCAATCAAACCAAAGGATGGGTCACACTACGAGCATAGAGTGGGCGCATGGTTTTCAAGCCCTACCAAGAGTCTTTCAAGAAGTTTTAAAAGGACTTCTTTAGGGTAGAGGAAGCCCCGGGTAAGACACCTTTTTCTCGTCACCCTGAAAAGTGAGCCACGCCTCCATTTATACTGGACTGAATTCAGTTGGGGGCTGAGTAATAAGAAGTTAGAGACTCCGAATTCTGAGGTCCCTCCTTCTAAGGCCTGGGTCATGGAGTTCTTGATTTATTGGGCCGTCGAGAAGGGGGTCATCTCCTACAAGGATGTCTTGGATAAGCTTGTTGATTCTGTAAAGGCCGTGTTGGGTATCTTGTCTTTTCTTCTTGCATGAATTTGCTTAAGTGTTGTAATACTTCTCATTTTTGCTTACAGAAAGCATAACTCCATCATCCAAACTTCAGTGCTTGGCCAAGAGGTTGGTGAGCAAAAGCTCAAGGGGCGAAGCATTAGGATCTCGGGCCCCAACGACTGCTCAAGGGGTGATTGTTGTTGTCCCCTTACCTTCGAGTAGTGCAGTCCCTCTTCCCGTGGCCATGGTGGTTTACCCACCTTCCTTAGTTGCTAGGGTTCGGGATGTTGAGCCAAGCTGTCCTATGTTATCATTGCGACCCCATAAGAGGTAGGTGGAGGGTAGCAGGGATGACAGAGGTAAGAGACTGGCAATTGAGGGTATACTAAAGGAGCTTGAAGTAGGCGAGGTTCCCATTGATCCGGGGCTTGAGGATGCACCAAGGTCGGGGGTGGTTCCATGTCTCTTTCTATCAAGATTAGTATGGACTCGGGGGGCTAACCCTCTGTATTTTATTGATGGTTACTTGTTAAGCCCCACCAAGGTCGAGGTGCTAACTAAGCGTGACGTGGAGATGATCCTTTGCGAGGCCTAACTTCAGAGTTTGTGCGTTGCCTTAGTCTTTCGATTTATAAAAAGGGCAAGTAGGTCCATCCAAGAGGTTACACGCTTGGAGAGAGAGCTCAATACCCTTCGGAGTGAAAAATAACAAATTGAGCTGGACCTTGCTAAGAAGGATAGGCAGCTCGCCCAGGCCATCGCGGATGCAAACTAGAAGGATGAGTAGCTCAAGTCATATGCCTCTGAGCTAGACAAACTCTGGGTTGAAGTTTCCTGCCTTTCTGCAAATGCTGCCGAGGTCTTCTCCTTTAAGGCTCAAGTTGCCAAGGTGGAAGCATTCCAACTCAAGGCTGTTGTGGCCAATAATCTTCATGTCCAACTTAGTCAGGCAATGGCTTAGGAGGACGTATAAAGGAGAATCTGGCCTCAACTGAGTCTGCCCTCAACAGTGCCCGAGCTCAATATGAACTTCTACAGGTTGAACTTGACCAAACAGTAGATGACTAGTTGATGTCCATGGAGGAGGCTTTTGAAAACGCCCTTAGCCAACACCATTTTCTTAACCCTAGCCTTAACGACGAGGTAGTTGATGCTCTGAAAGAAGTCCAGGATGGTAGTATTATGGACATAGTTGCTTTGGGAGCTCCCCCAGATAACCAAGCGGGTTCTAGGGTGGAAGAAGGAGAAAGGATGGAAGCAACGCCAAAGGTTAAGTGAGAAAGGGCCAGTATGGTTATGGCCAGGGTTGTGCATATTTAGGTGGCGTAAAGACTTTAGAAGGGCAAAGCCTCATTTTCTGATGTTCAAGTTTTTATTTTTTCCTTGCTTCCTACATAAGGCTTCATTTGTGTATCTGGAAAAGTCTTAACCTTGGGCATTTTATTTTTCCAATATTTGTTCCCTTATAATGATGCTTACACTTTTGCTAAGATGGGTTCAACGCTCAATCTTGGTGCCACTTTCACACTTGTTGAATTTTTGCCTTTGCAACGTCGAGATGGGTTTGACGCTCAACCTCGATGTTGACTTTATACTTAAGCCATTTTGTTCGCGTAATTCAGTGGGATGAGTCCAATGCTCGATCTTGATGGTAAGGCTCTGAATCTGGTGTCCTTTTAGCTGCCTTTCCTCTGCACCCTGTAGCAGTTTGTGCTTGCTTGGGGAACTTGCTTTGAATTTATTGGGAATTAAAGCTTTTTAAATGTGATAGCAATTTCTGCTCTGTTTCTCAACTGCCCTCTACCTTAGTGGGAGCCAATCAGAATGCCTTAATCCCTCTATAAATAAGGAATGTTTATAGTGGGACTATCATCTGTTTCTTTCATTTTCTAGTTGTGTTTGAGGGTGGATCTTTTTCTAGAGTATGGCTCATTTTCTACCTCCTATAGGCACGTGGAGAGTCATATCCCATTATGAGACTATCTTTCTCTTCTTCCCCAAATTCTTGAAAGTTTCACTTTATCCTACGTGTCTCACTAGCAGAGGCCTTTCTTTTCAGGTGCTCGTTTCTGCTGGAAAGGCTTAAGGCTTCTATCTGTAGATCCTATGAGGCATGAGGGAGTTTCACCACTGTTCCTTCTCTGCCCCCCTGATTGTCGCCATATTGTAGGTGTGCAGAGGTGTTTAGGAAGTGTAGGGTGGCGAAGCCTTCTCCTCACGTTGATCAAGTTAGAGGTGTTTGACCAAGGAAGAGGTAGTTGTTGAACTGTTAGGGTGGCCGTGGTCAACACTTGGTCATCATTATCTGACTAGATTACTTTCTCGGCTTCCTTCAAAAGGGCAGTCTTTGCAAGAGGACAACTTCATAGGCTCTTCTTATAGGCTTGATGATGTTTGGAATGTGAATAATAAAACTTGCTCTTCTTCTAAATGTTTTACTTTCTATTGTATGCTTCCTTTGAGTCCAACGCTCGATTTTGGTGATTGTTTTGTGCTTGTCGAGGTGGGTTTGACACTCGATCTTGGTATGCAAATGATCAAGATGGACCTAATGCTTGACCTTGATAGTTACTTCTTCGAATTAACGAATGTTCACTTTGCCCAACCAAGATGAATCCAAAGTTTGAATCTTGGTGGTTGGGTTTGTTTAGCATGATGAACACTCATTTTACCATCTAAGATGAGTCCAAAGCTTGAATCTCGGTGGTTGGGTTCATTTAACTGGACGAACAAGCATTTTGCTAGCCAAGATTAGTCTAAAGCTTGAATCTTAATGGTTAGGTTCATTTAGCGCATGTGATATAAAAGCCTTTGGGTGTAGGATCCACGATCCCGGACAATAGTAGATTAAGCTTAACCTCTGTAAACTATAGGGTTTATAGGTTAAGGTTAGGCCATAAGGGTACGAGTGAAAACCCTTGAATGCGCTGCTTGACCCTAGAGGGTGTTTAAATGGATTCCCTTGTCTGGCCGTCAAGTAAAAATACACTTAACCTCTATAAAATATAGTAGGTTTATTGGTTAAGGTTAGGCTCAAATAGGTATGAGTGAAAACCCTTGAATGCTCTGCTTGACCCCGAAAGGTTTTCAAATGGATTCCCTAGTTTAGTCGTCATATAAAGATGCCAGAATAGCTGATCCTTTCAAACCTTGTATTCCTCAGACCTTATTAAGGTGTGTTGACCTTGTGGGTTGCGACAGGCCTAGGTATCCAAAGTATCGAGGTCACTGTCGAGATACTGGTTGTAGTTATTAATAAGCTAGAGTACCTATGGACTCAAGGTCTCAGTCAAGGTACTAGCTTCAAGATAAGACAACAGTCATGAACAAATGCCAATTTACTGATATGCAAAGATATTCATTACATGGCAGAAGTAACGATTACAAGGCATTACATGATTGTGCGGGTTACTTCGTAGTGGTGATTGTTCTCTTAGTTGCTGTCTCACAGTCATGCCTTATCT
Source organism: Ormosia semicastrata (assembly GCA_029884595.1). NCBI lineage: Eukaryota > Viridiplantae > Streptophyta > Magnoliopsida > Fabales > Fabaceae > Ormosia > Ormosia semicastrata. The sequence continues at coordinate 65,155,704 of JAQQTO010000062.1, forward strand.
TGATCGCGGGCGTTTTCCCAAGGTGATTGTGGGTCGAGGTTGTCATTTCTCTCTAAAGAACGTCTTCTCTAGTAGAAAGGAGAGGGACTCTGGGGGCTATAACTCTTTTTTCTGTAAGGACCCATCCTCTAGTTGTTTTGGGCCTTCCGAACATATGGCCTAGGTGGCCGTCCCGGACAAGGGACTCAATGGCATCTCAGAGGTTGGTGCAGTCTTTCGCGTTGTGGCTGGGACCATCGTGCCATTTGCAATACTTGGATATGTCTCTCCGTGCAAGCTTCTCTAGAGGGAGAGGCCTAGGTACATCTCAGAGCTCCGTGTTCATGACTTCCTGGTAGATCTGAGCCCATGATAAGTTGAGGGGAGTATAATTGTCATACTTCCCCTTGAGAGGTAGCCTTGGATCCCTCCCTTGTTGATTCGGCTGCTCCCTGGACCTTAACTTAGCGTTTTCTTTATCGAGATGCTTTTTAGCTCGAAGAACGTCTTCTACATTGATATATTTGTCAGTGCAGACCTGGTACTCATCCATGGTCTTGGGCTAATTTTTTGCCAATGAGAAAAAGAATTGTCCTAGATGAAGTCCTTCCTTGATATCGAACATTTTGAGTCTCTCATCGTAATCAAGCATATTCATGATTTCCTTATTGAATCAGGATATAAAGTCCCAGAGAGACTATTCTTTTCCTTGCCTTATCTGGGAGAGGCATGAAATGGATTTAGGCTGCACTTTGCTGGTGGTGAAGTGTAGCAAAAATCTCAAGGATAGGTTTCCCTAGTTATCCATAGACCTCGGAGGTAAGGTGGTGAACCATCTCAAGGCGACTTTTTTTAAAGACAAAGGGAAAGCACAATACATGAGAAAGTCATCTCCTCCAACAAACAAGAGTGTGGACATGTAAGCGTCCACATGTTCTTGAGGATCTGTGGTTTCATCGTAAAATTTTGATATTGGCAGGCTACTTGAAGTGTTTCAGGATCTCATAGGCCATCAGTCTATCAAAGAAGGGTTGGTTTTGTGACACTGTGTCCATTACTATGAGTGCCTGCTCTCTTGTGCGGACAGGTTCAGCCTGATGGTCGGGATCCATAATCCTGGCATTCTTTGGTTGGCGGTCATCGTGCCGGTACTGGTCTCTTCTATTTTTGTGATTCTTGGCTAGGGAATGGTTCTTTGCTTTGTTGGCCTAGTTAGCTACCCTCTCCAGGTTATGGATTCTTTCATCTTGACGATGAACCCTCTCATCCTGGAATCTAACCAAGGAGTAGGGGTAACCACGGGTCGGATCAGTTTAGGTTTAGGGGGGAAATCCAAACCAATTAGGTGAGGTCGGGTTGGGTTGGGTTAGGTCAGTTTTTGGGAAAAAAAATTGAGTAACCCAAACCGAACCAACCCGATTAGAATCGGGTTAGTTCAGGTTGGGTAATTGGGTTTGTCAGGTTTGTCAGGTCACCGGATCAGGTTGTGCACCCTAAGTGAGAAAGAATAAAATGAGGGCTTAAATATAGGCAAAACAACATCGTTTTCTCGGGTAATTGGGTCATCAAGTCAGGTCATTGGGTTGGTTCACTAAGCCCGTTACCCGAACCGATATTCAGACGGGTTTCTCTGATTTGACCTGAACTGACTCGATTACCTGAACTAATGATTGCTACCGCAAGTGCACAGATCGCTCAAGTAATACAGATACAGAGTAAAAGTTCGTTCCCACGAGGATATTACGAAATAAAGCTAACTACCAACCAATAGCTTAATCAATTCTTGTCAAGGATATAAAAATAGAAAAGCAATAAACTAAACTAAACTAATCTACAAAAGCTATAAACCTAAAAGCGGTTAGGTTTCAGGAAATCCTCATTCACCCCCTACATCTATCAACAACATGTAATCCCCCTCATAAACACAAATGCATTGATTAGGTTAGCTTGAGAATCTTCATTAGTCAACAGCCTATGTCTAGGTCAATCAACCCTGGTTTCTACTTGCCTAACTCACCAAGTTTCCTTGAGAGCTAGTACAACTTTCACTCATGAATGATCTATTCTCAATCACACACTATACATGGTCAATAGGTATATTAAACCTTATTAACGAAACAGCTCAAAGCCGAACATGTATCAACCACACCATATCCATATCAACAAATCCTTATGTCTAGTTCATTTGCCAATATTAAGATCATGCAATTGAGGCCAACCAAGAACAAGCATTAAACACAGATAATGATTGAACCGTAATCAAACATCCACACAAACTTAGAGAAGAACACATCATTAATATATATAAAAGGATTCAAAGTATCCTAAACAAAGCATGGCTATACAAAAGATAAGGAAGAGAAGATAGAAAGGAAAAAGAGAGAAAGAAGCTCATTGATTTGTCTCTGAAGCTTGAATTCTCCTTCAATCCTTTGAACCTTGACTCCAATCCACCATCCATGAAGATCTATCCAAGCTATCTAACCTAAAACTAACCTAAGAACTGAAAATGGAAAGAACAAACTAAAAACCTAAAATGGAAATGGCCAAATGGCCAGCACCCAGAGAAAAACGTAATAAAATCTATTTATAGGCTCAGCAGCCGCCTCAGCGCCGCGGCCCTAACTCATGCGCGCCGCGGCCCTCACAGGGTCGGTCTTATTGTGCCGCAGCCCCCGCATATCCTGGGCCGCGGCCCCGAACTCTCGGGTCCAAGTATGGCATCTCCATTTTGCCTATGCGCGCCGCGGCCCTGACCACTGAAATGGCTGATTTGGCTTCTCTTCCTCTTTAAGCTCATTTGCTCTATATTTAACCTTGTTTAGAGCCTCTCCTAACATAGAGAAAACACCAAATCAGTAACAAATATAAATCTACTCAATTCATACTCATTTAAGCATAATTTGCTATAAAACATACAAGAAAGGCTTAGAATCAGAATATATCAAATATAAGCAATAAACCCTCTAAATATGCATTACAAATAAGGACTTAGCATTCATTTTAGCACAAAGATAGGGCCCAAATAACTACATTCTATGTAGTTATCAACTAACTCGGATATATTTGATTGGGTCGTGTCGGGTCGGTCGGGTTCGTGGGTCGGGTTGTGCACCCCTACCAAGGAGAGCAGCTTGCTCTGGACAGCTCCTGGTGATCAGTCATACCCCGACGAAACTGAACTTCATTTTCCATCCACTCACCAAGGCATTGTAGCATCGATGCTCTCTGCCCAATGTCCCCAGAAGGTACTCTCTGAGGGCCGAGATGCTGCCTCATTGGAATCCTCAAGGAAGGAGGGTGGAGATTCTTTCTAGTGAAAGAAGTCTCCTGCCCGTCTTTTCTAGGTTCCGAGCGGGCTACGACTGACTCCACGACTGGCTGATAAGTCGTGGGGTTAGACGCCAAGCGGCGGTTCAAAGAAGGAATCTTACGCACAGTGGAGGCACAGTTCTGGTTGGTTGATGTTTGTCTCCTTCTTGTGTTTACCATGGTGGTGGTAGTAGAGGAAGTATTTGAAGGTGGTGTTGAGAGTAGAAATTTATCTGTTCCCATAGACGACGCCAATGTTTAGAATTGTGCTCTGAGGGTTACCTGGAGAGGTAAAAGATGATGGACTCCTCCGTAGGTGCAACTTATTCAGTGATGGAGCAAGGGGTGGGTACCTGCAAAAGGCACTCTGACGCTCAAGTCAATAACTGTGCAAGGAGGGTAGTGAGTAATGGAATTAGAGCATACCTTGTATTTCTTACTTACTGTATTTATTTGAGTGTTTTAGGGTATGTGGCGTCTGAGCATCAGTGTGTACCGAATGTTGCTACCTTGGATCGTGGTAACACGATCATGGGAGACTGGATCATGGGGATAGGGTCATGGAGACTGCTATTCCTCTGTTCTTACTCGCCTACTTGTATGGGATACAATCAAGATTTGTTCTTATCATTACGTTTAGCATTTAGGCCACTTCATGCGCACTGTATATTTTGGGTGCTAGCTTGGCAGGTCAGATTGCTCCAATTGTTTGGGTCCGTATCCTGGTCCAGAGCATTATGTATGACACAAAGCAAAGATGGATGGAGTATGCAAATACCTTAGCTGCAAATTGGTGGTGGGCAAGAACGCGGCAAACTTTTTCTCCGTATCTTTCTTGATCTCTCTATCTCTCTTTGCTACTTGCTTAGAGCAATTTTATTGTGTACTCAAAAGTCATGTTGTGTGTAGATAAAAGTTGTGTTATGTTTGAAAAAAATTGTATTATTATTTTTAAAATAAAATGTGTCCTAGTGCCTTTGGTGCTTTCTTATGTGTAGCCCAAGTGATGCCTCAATTAATTTAGCCACCAAATCTTTCCTAATTTTCTCTAATTTATTACTGTAAATCAAAAAGTAATTTCAAATGATTTAGAATTTGATTTAATGACGCTAAAAATCTCGACATGTATCTCCTTATTTCCTATTTGAGTTTAGAATTAAAACTATTTCCTTATTCACTGATTGGAGACTTTATCCTAATTAAATCAAGAATAAATCAATGATTTAAAGACGTGCAATATTGCTATAAATTTTAACACGTATCTAGTCTAAAAATTGCTAACCATTCTTGTTAACCCTTTTAGTTGTTAAAATCCAAATTGAATTTTTTAAAATTATTATTAAGATTTAATTGCGATTTTTCTCATCAAATTTCTTTCAATATCTCACCAAAGATCGCGTCCAAATATTTTAATTATTATTTTATTTTTAATGCAAATAAATTTATTTTTCTTTTTAACATTGGTCTTGGACTTCTCTCTCCCTTTTTTCTTTTAATTTTTTGACCTATTAGACTTAGACTTGACTAATCCAAAAATAATAGTACAAGATTAAAAAATCATCTAGACAAATTTGAATATCAATAGGACATTTAGCAAATTTAGTTATAGCTAGCTAGACGTTGCCCAATCACTTACTAAGATAGTAATTTTTATGTAAAATGAGTTGAGAAATAGATAAGTAGGTCGTCTGAGTTCTAATCATTGTGAATTCATGCAGTTAATGAGCAGAATATTTTCTAATTGCTAATTTCCCTTGTATGTAGAGGTCCAATCTGTTGCACTCTACATGAAGCAATGAAGTTAAATTAAAGGTAAAGTCCACGGAGAGATGGACCTCTGAAGAGGTTGGGCTTTTTTTCTTCCATAAGATGCACATTTAGATTCATGCATTCATTTATTAATCACCAATTTAACCAATGAAGTTAATTGAAAAGTCAATTCTACCAATGATAGCTCAATCTCAATATAATTAGCCTAAATTAAACGAGGAGGAAATTTTTAGAATAAAACTGGCCCACTAAGTGTGTCAGACGCAGACAACTGTATTCATGCTTTTTTAAGGCTCGAGGCTAAGTTCATCCACAATTACTTATGTAGGTGCAATTTTTTTGGAAAGAAGGATCATTCAACTTGGAAGCATGTAGGTGAAGAATGAAACATTTCTCTGTAGACACTCACGTAAATTGGCACAAAGATGGAGACTTGTGACTTGATTTTAATTTCTATAAGTTGGCTGTTTGAAGTACTTTTCTGTTACATGGAAAATGTGTTTGACAATACTCCCCCCGGGTGGGTTTTGGAAGAATGCATAATGTATTAATGTATAGAAGGAAAGTAGCAAGAACATATTAGGAGTACATGCTCATGAGATTGGTCTGTGTCACTTTAGGATAAGAGCCAATGTGTGTCAGCATCTTAACTATTTAAATGCTCTGTTGCCATACCATTCGTTACTTTGCTTGATTCATGATCAGGTCAAAAGAGATTTCTTATTAGTTATAATTGTAGGAGACGTTTATTATCACCTTAAATTTTTTTAACATTGATGCTCCATTGAATTTACCCATTGTAATAGATAAAAACCTTTGATTTAATATATGCTTTTTTTATGTGTAAGTTTTGTATAAATACAAATTTGACCCTAAATTTGTTATTATTTTATTTGATCCTTTCTTCCTCCTCCTCCATTAAAAAGCTTCAACATTTCTTTTTTTCTTTTTGTTTTTTCAAATTTCAAATCTTTGCTTTTTTTTGTTCAAATTTCAAATCTATGCATTGGGGATCTTGACCAGAAGTTGAAAACTTTGAATGATGCCCAGATCTAGTGGGTTTGTGGTCACTTAGATGGTGGTTTCAGGTGGCTCAAATCTCCACCACCACAGTGCTAGCCGAAACCAAGCTCTGAACCACGTACTTGGACGACACCGGAGACACCGATCTCTTCCCTTTTTCGGCCGTTGGTGAAGGGTCTCTCTCAGCCACCACAACCACGTTCTTCCTCCCTGCCAACTGCAACCTCTTCATTGTTGCCAGAGACAAGAACCTCTACGGTGGAATCACCCAAGTAGCACCACCAGAATCGCTCAGCTCTACCATATTTTGCCCTTCGCCGCAACAACAAGTACTCGATCGACGGTGTCGCGAACTTGACGGGCGGCACTAGGCTTGGCCGCTGCCGGGGATAGAGGATTCTAGTGTAGAGCTTCGACGAGCCTGGAGGGACGAAGATGAGACGAAGACGATGACGGGGAAGGAGAAAGGAAAAGAAAGGAGAGAGAAAGATAAGAGAATGAAGTGGAGATGAAGACGAAGATGGGGAAGGAGAAGGAGAAAGAAAGGAGAGAGAAAGATAAGAGAAAAAAAGAGGAGAATGAAAAGAAAATAATGTACGACTTTTCATATAATTTCTATTTGTTTAAGGACAAATCAATAAATTAATATTTTTGACACTGTAACTATGAACATGTTGCAGGTAATAATTCTCAATCATAAATGTAAAATTATTGCAAATCAAGGAGAAAGTATGAAACATCCATGCTCTAAATTATTTTAAAAGCATTTTAAACGTTTCCATAATTGTATATTTTATGGGTTATAGGTCATATTTATCACTAATTTCAAAGTAAAAAATATTTAAGGTTGAACTTCTAATAACAAAACATGCAGACCTCTAACTACTTTTTACCTTTATGAAAGGAATCAGATTGTAGCTTTGTTGTTTGAAGTATATTATTAGTTGCTTGCACATTTATCCCCGAGTACTCGTCTCAAATAAGGGTGATCTGAACTCTTATCAAATTATTCACAATTAAATCAAATGCATTTAAATATTATAGTTTGTACTGCTGATTTCTTGTTGATTCCTTTGCCTAACTTATTTAGTGCTTGGAGAAACAACTACAAGTTTTGACTACGTCCCTTATTTGATTTTTTTTTCTTAAAAAAAATAGTTAGATTCGTTTTTGTTAAAAGGAAGGTGAGTAAAATTTTTGGTTTCTTTGGGATATTCCTCCAATCCAGTTGATGGGTTGGAGCCATTTATTATGCTCCACTCTAAAAGTGGAGCAACACTGCTCCACATATTTGACTTGCAATAGCAAGTTTGGTGACCGGTCGGTAAGTGATTTTGAATATCTTTTTAAGTTGTTATATTTATTTTGTTAACCTTTTATTTTGCTCATTGGTCCCTACTTCCTAGTTTTGTCTTTGACTAGTCAAAATATATCTCCCATCTTCATTGATCTAATCATATGTTTACCTAGTACCAACCGTTGTTTGAGCTCCAAGCACCAGAATGCGAGCCAACCGAAGTACGCAGAAATAAACCTAACGAAGTAGGCGACAGAGATGAAATTTTGGCTCAGAAACCATATGAGATTCTAACTTAAGTGAAGTGTACTGACAAATATATAGACTGCACCCAAAAGATTGAGGCAAGCGATGTAGGACTTTTAACATTGACATTAATATGTATTAGTTGATTTTGCTATGCTTTCATTTTAGTTAGTCAAGAAATGGTAAAAAGTTATATGGTGAAGGGTGATAGATGTTTGTGTTGGTGTTCCCTAAAACATTCCATTTTGTGCTTGCTATGGGAACATATATGAGCAAGCCATCTTTTCTTTGAAGAACTTGCCAATATTAATATTTGATTGCAGCATCATATCATATGGCCTCAATCATCTTATATGATGAACTTTCTTCTGTAGGTATTAGTTTATGTAAAGGTCAATTTTCACTAATTGTATGATGATCTCATCAAAGAAACATATGAATTTCATTCCTCTTTATAATGGTTCAACTTGCTCTAGTAGAGAAAAAATGGAAGGATGCTAATATGAAAAAGTAACTAAGGGCCTTTTTTTGTAAATCAGAGCTAATTAATATTTGTCTATTCCATTAACGAAATATTAAATGACACTTTAGCATAACATCCACATGATGAATAGGTAGCACTTAAACATTTGCTACTGTTGATTTGATTCCCCACTCTATCTATGGTTGTAAAGAGTGGAGCATTACAACTCCACTTTTAAAGTGGAGCATAATAAACGTTTCGGGAGGGGTTTCTTAGAACATCATGCTATGGGAGTCCCTCTACTCCCCGTGGTTCTGCCTTGAAGTTGTTTCTTTTTTGTTTTTGGGCTTTTGCCTTTCATATGTACTCTAAGAATGGAAACATTTAAAATGCTCCTAAAAAAGTTTGGAGCATGGATGCCCTATATTTCTTTATCATTGATTAGCAAGAATTTAACATTTATGGCTGAGAATCACCATCTGCAACCTGTTCAATAAGTTGCAGTATCAAAATTATTAATTTATTGGTTTGTCCTTAAAAAAATGGAAATTGTATGGAAAGTCCTACCTTCAACCTACATTATTTTCTTTTTATTCTCCTCTTTTTTTTCTCTCTTATCTTTCCCTCTTCTTTCTTTCTCCTTCTCTTTCTCTGTCTTCATCTTTTGTCTCTGCTTCACTGTTTCTTCCTTTTTTTCTCTCTCAAATTTCAAATTTATGGGATGAGTCGTGGTGGTTAGTGACAGTCATGGTGGACGGGTGGCAGGCTGGCAACAGACAACGGTGACTCGAGATTATCGCAGCTTCTTGCTCATCACGATTTATCGCGGCTTGAGATCTCTGATTTGCAAGTGTGAGCGGTGTTAACAACGAGTGGTCGATGGCGACTAGAACTGTGAGGAGGGAAATAAGATCTTTGTTGGCGGCGACAGCGGCACAATCAACTTCTGTGCAATGGCAGAAGCGATGTAGGGGTGGAAGATGAGACCAATGCCGAAGAAGTCCATGAGGTAGATGACGGAGGTGATGAGGGAGATGATGGCAACAATTTTAGAGAGGGTGACGACGTGGAGAGGGGTGGAGGTACTGATCTTCTCATGTCATCGGTGGAGGAGGAAGTATACCACTGAGAAGAAGTGATTGAAGAAGATGGCATTCATCAGGTACAGTGAATATGAATCCGAAGAAGAAGGAGAAGAAGCTTTGGCATGCTTGTGGTTATGGGTTTTGAGGGGCTCGCCGATGGGGGTTGAAGGGACTGGGTTGGCGGGTCACCGATGAACTTCCATTTAAAGTGGTGGAAATGTGGAGAGAAAAATGGGAAAAGGGGGAAGGGAATTGAAATTCCCAGAAGGGAAAGTGGAAAGATATATATATATATATAACTTAATAAGTCAACAAAAGTTTACTTGTAAATAGGGGTGTGCAAAAAATCCAAAACAACCAAACCAAACCTTAAACTGAACCAAACCACTCCATAAATAACCATATTTTTTAAAACTAATTTTATAACTTAAACCGATTTTTTTTAAAGTGGTTCAGTTACTTGTTTTTCATTCCAATTTGGTTCACTTCTAATAACCAAACCACTCCACTTTTCATAAATCATTCAAAACAAATTTCATATTTAACTTTTCAGAAATCCATCTCCCTAACCCCCAAATCACCGAACCCTAATCCTAATTCAATAAACCCTGACCTAAATCAAGCACCATGAAGCTGCGTCGATCTGCTCAATTGGAGGCACACTACTCACTGTAGCGATCGATATGCTCAAATCAATTTATTCGTTTGTGTCGATCTACATTCATCTCTACTTTTTCTACTGATCTGCGTTCATCTCAACTCTCCATTGATTTCCTCGTGCTGCTCAGTGTCATATTCTTGTGCGATTCGCTTCTCCTAGTGCTGGGTCTTCATCTTTCTCGTGAGTGGTGATATCTTCTCCTAACTGAACCCTTGATTTTTTTTTAATACTAGATCTTACATTTACGTTTACATTTTCATCTTTCTCTATGTTCAATTGATAGACCACCGCTTTATCTCGTTGATTTCCTTTTCTTTTTCAAATTTTTCTTTCTTGAACTTCAAAATGTTTTATGCTGAGATTTGGAAGTTTGCAAATTCTATTTATGATCATTCGCGTTATTCTGTTATTCTCTTTGTTACGTTTGTGGCTTCAATTTGATTTCCTAGCTTATGATTCCTAATTTTTTGGTTACTACTTGCTTGAGCTTACATTAATTTTAAATATATTTGTTTGTCTTACCTGTTTCAAGGGATTATTGGGTACAAATGCTTGATTAAGAAAACCTTATGTGGAGAATTATTGATTGGCCTTCCAATGGAATTAATAATTTTATATTAGTGGATCGTGGATACAAATGCTTGATTCTGTTAATGGTAGTCATGTGTATCAATAGGTTAATACTATAAGCCATTGCACAAAAGTGAGGCTTGACACCTCTGAGGCTTGGGTTGACTGATAAGTTGTGAATGGCTATACAATAATGTATTAGTTTAGACATTTACAAGTAAAGTTAGGGAAAAACCAATCCTATTACAAGAAAAATGAATGAAATGGAATGAATATAGGGCTATTATTATTGCAATTTTCAAGGCAGGCTAGGCAGATTAGCTTTATTTTATTTTATTTTTTCTTTAGTTATGAGAACATCAGCTTTAATATCTTGACTTATCTTGTAAAAGGTGGGTATTGCACTTATGCTAGTGAAATTGTATTCCCAATCCCAGTCTTCTGGCTCAACCTGGTACTGGTCTTTATTCTGTCTGGAGCATTTTGTATTCTACTTCGTAGTTGAGCTTAAAATGAGGATTAGGCCTTGCAATTATGCCAGAATATTGGTTTTCTTTTAATGGTACATAATTGGGTTAATTAAATCTTATGCTTCTGGTACCTAATTATATATATATATATTAAAATATGTAGACTATATTATTTTCATTGAAGTAATGTGCATTTGCCCAACTTCTTCACCATTTCCTATGTGAAGGAGATGGAGATTTTGAAAATAATTGATGTTGAGGTTAATAATTGACATCTTAATTTATATACAGATGTCATTAATGGGTGATCAGAATGACTTTTCAGTCTCAGAGACAACAGGGCATCTGGTTTCTACTCCACCAGTTGTCTCTGACACTACTGGTGTGTTACCACCTCGCACTGATAGGCGTAGAAATCAGTCTGAGGCTTGGAAACATTTTTCTGCGGAGTCTAGTTCAGATAAGAGAGCTAGATGCAACTATTGTGGTATTTTGATCAAGTATGATAACGGAACAAGTGCCATGCGTTCTCATTTGAAGAGATGCAAGGATAATCCGGATAATAACAAAAGGCAAAAATTAGTTCCATCCTCAACGGGGACTGCAGAAGGGCATGTTGTTTCTTCTCCTTTATATGCCAAATTTGACCAAGAGGCCTGTCAGAATGAACTCATAAAGATGTTCGTGGTAGTTGAGCTCCCTTTTCGATTTGTAGAGAATGAAGCTTTTCGGAAGTACACGAATGTGTTGCAACCAAGATTCAGTATCCCCTCATGCACTACATTAGCGCGTGACATTTTCACGCTATGGGATACAGAAAGAACGAACTTGAAGAAGTTTCTTTCGATACATTGTCAAAAAGTTTGCCTCACTACTGACTCGTGGAAAAGTTTATCAAAATATGAGTTATATGTGTTTGACTGCCTATTTCATTGATAATAATTGGGGACTTCATAAGAATATTCTGAATTTCTGCCAAGTCACAAATCATTCAGGAGAGGTTATGGCCAAGACTGTTGAGATGCACTTGAGTTATTGGGAGTTGGATCGCATTTTCAGTTTGACAGTTGATAATGCTTCGTCAAATGATGTCAGGATTCAACACATAAAAAAGAGGCTAGCATCTTAGAATAACTTAGTTCTGAAGGGAGATTACATTCATATGCGTTGTTGTGCACATATTCTGAATTTGATTGTGAACGAAGGGTTGAAAGAGATTGATGATTCTGTTTTGAGAATCCGCGGTGTAGTGAAGTACATAAGATCTTCTTCTTCTAGATTAAATAAATTTAAGGCATGTGTTGAGCAAGAGAAGATTGATTATAAGGGTCTAGTTTGCTTAGATGTTGAAACTAGATGAAATTCGACCTATCTTATGTTAGAGGCAGCTTTGAAGCACCGAAAAGCATTTAAGGAGCTTGAGATGCTAGACAAGAAATATGTTGATAAGTTAGAAAAAGGAAAGGATGTGCCTACATATGAAGATTGGGATTATGCTTGCTTAATTTTACCATTTTTGAAGATCTTCTATGATGCTATTTTGCACATTTTTGGTACTTCTTATGTTACCAGCAATATATATATGCAAGGGGTATTTGGAATTGGGAAGAGGATCCGCCAATCCTGTGGCTCCGAGGATATAAGTGTAAGTATGATGGTTGAAAGGATGAAGAAGAAATATGACAAATATTAGAGAAATCCCCATGGTCTAAACATATTGTTGTTAATTGTTGTTGTATTTGATCTTAGGTATAAATAAGGATATGTCAATTGGTCAATTAGTCAGATCTTTGATTTGGACGAGGCGGTTAAATTGTAAGATAAGTTGGATTCTTGTTTGGAGTCACTTTTTGAGGAATATAATAGTTAGGAGGGGGTCTCAAAGTGATACACAAGAAGCACGAGTTGTTGAAATTGATGATGATGATCCTTTTTGTTAGAATCAATTTTTAAAATCAACTGGATGCAAATCGAATGCCAAATCTGAGCTAAAGAAATATTTGAAGGAAGATTTAGAGACCAATCCAGACTTGGATATTCTAAGTTGGTAGAGGGTAAATTCAAGTCGATTTCTGATCCTTACAAATATCGCTCGGGAGGTGTTGGCCATACCTGTCTCCACTGTAGCCTCTGAGTCTGCATTTAGTATAGGAGGAAGAGTGCTTGATCTTTATCGTAGTTCCCTAACACCTAAAATGGTGGAAGCACTTGTCTGCACATAAGATTGGCTGAAAGGAACATCGTTCTCATTGCTTTCTAAAGAGGACTTTGAGCAGCTTGAGAGATTTGAACAAGGTAAGTCAATATTAATGTTCCACATTTATGTTATTACTTATTGCTTATTGTATTATGTTTTCATAAGTAATGAGATGTTGTTCTTCTTTTTTGCAAAGATGGTTTCTCAACAAGATGTTCCTTGTTCTTCTGCTATTTCTCTTGATGATTGAAGGGGATACATGTTCTTGTATATGTTTTACTGCTATTTTCTTGTTCTTGTATTTTCATAAGTAATAAGATGTTTCTTTTTTCAAGAATTAACTTTGGAAGTACCCTGCCATCTGCTTTGTATCTTGTCGATTTTCCTCAGTCTTTCAGATTTCAAGAGAAGCTTAGTAGCCTGAATTAGTATCTTAATTCTTCTGTTTAATCGATATCATTATAACTCTTACTTTTAAGAGTTTAACATGCTATTTTCTGTATAGTGTGACCTGGAATGCATATGATCATTGGTGCATTTAGTTGGTGGTTTGATTAACAATGGGGGCATCATCACTGATAATGACTATTTTAATTTGATTAATGTCCTAGAGAAGCCTTGCATTATGCTTATAAAATTTTCTTTGTATACTTGATATATTATTGTTAATGTTGATCATTTATGAAACACGATCCAAAATTCCAGTCATAAAGAACTGTTGCATTGTGAATTTGTGATTATAATTTATTCAATGGAGGCTTGAAACATTGTTGTTGAATGTTGATATAAAGCCATTCAAAATTCTATTTGGGTTTCACTTTTGGTTTGTTATTACAGAGAAATTATTTTCAATGCTGAATTTGGACCTGAGGCTATTTTTGCAGGCAAATGAAGAGGTGATCTCTTATCTTCAGTAGACCTTTTTATTCCTCTGTGTAGCTGTATCTATTTTTTTATTTGAGTCCAAACCTTCTATTCAATCTAAGCATTGTGATTAAATACATTGTTTAGTTTGATGTTGAGTCTCCTTAAATGACTGTCAAATGCTTGATTTCATATTTATTAGCTTATATTAGTGATTGATATATAGAAAATTGAATTATGCACTATGGTCGCTGATTCCAAAACTACCTTACCACCACTATACATGTTGGAGAGTGTGAGATATGGAATGTGTAAGACTTGTAACTTTTTTTCCATTCTCTCCCATGTATGTGTGTATCTATTGTGGTTTAAGTGCTCTAGTTATGCTCTTTTTCTCACATTGGACTTTTAAGAGGGAAAAGAAAACCTAATTTAAGCTTGATTTCATTAAACATACTATGCAGACGATGGAGAGATTAAGGTCACAAGAGATTGCCAGGTTTTAGCTTTTTCCTGGATACACCACTGAAATATACTCTACTTGATAGAGTAATATGAAGAGAAAACACAATGAGACTGAAGTTGTGGCACTGCCAAAGAAGGAAGATGCTACTCTAGAGAGACCAACTAGGACCCTATTAGGATGGAAGGATAAGAATGAAGTCAATGATGATGAGGTTAAGGATTTTGATTCACCTATCTTTAAGAACAAAGAGAAGGTTTTGGTCACTTGCTCTAGGCGCATTAATTACAGGTACAACCCACATACCCATATATTTTTTACGGTTACAGAATTTGTGCTTCTTTGGATTAGTTTATTTGTGTTTAGAAAAACTTCTAATATAATCAAAATGGTGAAAAGCTGTTTTATGTGTGAAAATAAAGCATAGCCAAACATTGGTTTTGTCTTGTGGGTTAGTTTTTTTTATATGGTATTGATGATTGGGTGGAGTGTTTTTCATAAATTTATTTATAGGTACCGCCATTTGATGTTGAATGTGGTCTCACTTTTGCCTCATTGTAAGAAGAATAACAAGGTTAAATCAAAGGAAACTAAAGGCACCACCTTGAATGAGCTTGTTGAGCTCAAAAATTGTTCCTCCTGTTTATTTTTTGAGGTCATATATATCCCAGTTGCCTTAGCAACATAATTTTTCGTTAATCTGAAGGAGATAATGTGAATTAGCTGAAACAATGAAGCTGAAGGAGATTAATCTGTATATTCCTGATTCTTAGTTTTATTATTTGCCTAATTTAATTTGTATGGCAGAAAGTAATCCCTTTTTAACCTAACATTCTTTGGTATTATATTCTGATATATCAAGCCTTGTCTGTGTATGTGAATGCAAATAAGCCTTATTTGTTTTATATTCTGATATATCAAGCCTTGTTTGATAAAGTAATCAGAATGCATAAGGTTCAGAAACCCAAACCGGTTCAGAACCGATTTTGACTGGTTCAGAACCGGTTTTGAACTGGTTCAGAATCGATTTTGAACCGGTTCAAAACCGGTTAACCGAAACCTAAACTGGTTTCTAAACCGATTTACCGAACTCAAACTGGTTTTTGAACCGGTTCTGAACCCAAATCGGTTTCTGAATCGGTTCCAAACCTAAACCGGTTCTGAACCGATTCAAACTGATTTTTCTGAACCTAAATCGGTTCGGATCTAGAAGAAAATTGGTTCAATTTTCAAACCGAACCGTTTTACTGGTTCGGTTCGGTTCGGTTCGATTCGATTTTCATGTCGAGCTAAACTATGCCCACCCTTACTTGTAAAAACAAGTAATTTCTTAAGAGTATCACTATTCTAAACTTTCTAAGATGCATAGTAAATGTCTCCCTCCAAGAAAAAGGTTTTATTTTTTTAAAATGGCTTTGAAATCCACCTTGTCTGATCTATCATCTATGTGAATGTGAACATTTGCAAGTGAAGGCCATGAATATTTGATTTTTTTAGTTGTGTAGATGTTGAACAAAACATATATTATTGTTAAATTGTTTCTAGTTTTATTGTTCTTAGTTCCATTTCTTATGATTGCTGTGACAATTATGTTAGTCATGGCAACTATTACCCAAGAGGGGGTGAATTGGGTGATTACAAATTTTTAAAACAACTTTGAACAATTATGTATTTTGATATTTTCAATCAACACATGTAGCAGAATGATTGTAATTGATTTAGTATAGAATTAGTTTGATTTAGTACATAATTATAATTTATTATTTTCCTTTTATGCACAACATCCTTCTTGTATAAATAAAGACTAGCCTTCTTGTATTCATTCATTCAGAAATATATACAAATTTATCAATATTTGTCTCCTTGTTTCTATTTTTAACTTAGTATCAGAGAGTCTAGGCTCTCGATCCAATCATAGATTCCAGACTCTAGACTTCGATCTAGATTTCAGACTCTGAAAGTTTAGTTTTTTGCGTTCTTCCTTGGTATAATGGAGAAACTAGATATTGCTCAGTCTCCTTCAGTTGTGCTTACTGCCCCCAAATATTACAAATATTTTAAAGACCCAGGACACTTGATTGAGAATTGTCCCACATGTCCTCCAAGGTCTGATCAGAACAAGTTTCAACTTTGTCCTAGTTGTTCTAAGTTTGTGCTTGTTACTACTGCTGCTAAAGGATCCCCAAGTTCTTTAGCCATACCTTAGGCTGCCTTTTCTTCTAAGTCATATGATCTTGTGTTCCTTCTTAAGCGTCTACTATCCAATTCTGATAATACATCTTCTGCTTTATTAACCACAGTAGGTAATACTAAATGGTACTTTGATTTTGCTTTCTATAACCATATGATGTCCATATCTTACTCTTTTTCATGCCTGACTGTTATTGACACTACATATTCTATACATACAGCTGATAAATCTCTTATGAATGTTAATCATAAGGGTTCTGTCTCTTTGCTCACCTGATGCATATTTTATTCCCAAATTAAACTTTAATATCATTTTTGTTGGTCAATTATGTGACCTTGGTTATGAAGTCATATTTTCTTCTTCTGGTTGTCAGGTGCAGGATCCACGGACAGGATAAGTCATAGGGAGTGGATATAAAGTCAGACGGTTGTTTAAGCTCACCAACCTTCATGTTCCTCTTACCTTAAATCTTTATGCAATATTAACCTCCATCCAACTGTGGCACCAACGTCTTGCTCATAGTTCTCTAAGGAAGCTACGTCCCCTATTATCTCAAGGGGCTTTAGGTTCAGTCAATAATGAGTCTTTTTACTGCACTTCCTGTCAAACTATTGAACAACCTGCACTTTACTTTAATAAAAGTACCTCTATTTCTAAATCTCCTTTTGACCTTGTGCACTCTTACGTCTGGGGGCCTGCTCCTACACCAAATATAGGAGGTAATCGAAATTTTGTAATATTTATTGACCATTTTTCTCGTTTTACTTGAATATATTTAATGAAAAATCATTCAAAACTTCCTAAAATTTATATTAATTTTGCTACCATGATCAAAACCCATTTCTCAAAATTAATTTAAGTTTTTCATCGTGATAATGCTTCTGAATATCGTGATTCAAAACTTCTCACCTTTCTTGCTAAACAATGTACACTTTTTGACTTTTCTTGTCCTGGTACCTCTCAGCAAAATGGTCGTGCTGAAAGAAAACATCGTCATATCCTTGACTTTGTCCGAGCTATACTCATCTCCTCCTCTTGTCCTAAATGTGCTTGGGGTGAAGCCGTTCTCAATGCTGTCTATGTCATCAACCATTTTCCTTCCTCTGTTTTGGGTAATGTATCTCCTTTTGAATGTCTCCGCCATACTTCTCCAGATTACAACTCTCTTAAAGTTTTTAGTTGTACTTGTTTTGTTCTCATTCAACCTCATGAGTACACTAAACTTGAGCCTCGAGCACATCTCTATTGCTTTTTTGGTTATGGCATTGAACGTAAGGGCTATCGTTATTGGGATCCAATCTCTCAACGCATTTATATTTCTCGTTATGTCATCTTTTAGGAAGACACCATGTTCTCCTCACTCTCAAAGTTCAAGTCCTTCACTTCCATTTCGACTCCTTTTTTTTACTAACCCTTTTGTTGATTTTTTCCTAGTGATTCTGATGTAGGTTCGTCTAGTGAGCTTCCAGACACTTCTGATGTTTCAGCCACTCCCGATGATGTTGTTCCAAACGTAGATCTTGCACCTGGCATTGCACACCCTCTTCCTTCTGAGTGTCCAATTAAGGTAAGAATCCAACCTACCTATCTTCATGATTATCATTTTTTCCCTACCATGCTTTACTTACATGAACCTCAGTCCTATCAAGAAGCCTCCACAAATCCTCATTGGCAGCATGCTATACAAGAAGAGTTACAAGCTTTGGAGAACAGTAATACTTGGGACCTTGTTGATTCTTCTTCTGGTAAGGCACTTGTAAGATGTAAATGGGTGTTCAAGATCAATACTCGTTTTGATGGCTCTATTGAGCGATATAAGGCTCATTTAGTTGCCAAAGGTTTCACTCAAGAATATGACATTGATTATGAGGAGACCTTTGCACCTGTTGCTCGCATCACTTCAGTTCGAACTCTCCTTGCTATTGCATCCACTAAAAAATGGACTCTAAATCAGATGGATGTGAAGAATGCATTTCTTAATGGTGATTTGGAAGAAGAAGTTTATATATGTCCACCTCCTAGTTGCACTTGTCCATCAAATAAGGTTTGCTATCTTAGAAAGGCTTTGTATGGTCTCAAACAAGCATATCGAGCTTAGTTTGCCAAGTTTCACAATACTATCAATCAGTTTGGCTTTTCCTCTAGTGCCCATGATTCTGCCATGTTTACTCGCAAAATTGATAGAAGTACTGTTATGTTGCTTCTCTATGTTGATGATATGATTATTACTGGTGATGATACTACGGGTATTACTGAGCTTAAATAGTTCTTGAGTCAGCATTTTGAGATGAAAGATCTTGAACCTCTCACTTACTTTTTGGGACTTAAAATCCTTTCTTCTGCTGATGGTATTTCTCTGTCTTAAGCTAAATATGCCTCGAATCTTATCTCTCGAGCCAGTCTCTCTGACAGTTGCACCAAGTCCACTCCTCTAGAACCTAATGTCATATTTACACCTCTGGATGGAACTATACTTGATAATCCTACTCTTTATTGGCAGCTGGTTGGTATCTTAATTTATCTTACTGTAACTCGTCTAGACATTTCATATGTTGTTCTTCTAGTCAGTTAGTTTATGTCAGCTCCGTCCACTACTCATTATGTTGTTGTTCTACCAAGTCCACATCTGAGATACTTTGGTTACGTTGGCTTGTTGAAGGCTTAGGATTTTCTCAGTCCTCTCCCACTACTCTTCACTGTGATAATAGGAGAGTTATTCAGATTGTTCACAATGATATTTTTCATGAGCACACTAAGCATATTGAGATTGACTACCACTTCATCCGTCAACACATTCTTCGTGGTGCTCTTCGTCTCATTTCCAATGGCACTCTTGATCAGCTAGCCGATCTATTCACCAAAGCTCATTATCCTGGATGATTTCGCAGTCTGGCTTCTAAACTCAAGTTGCTTTCTTCTATATCCACTTGAGTTTGAGGGGGGATGTTAGTGTGATTAATTATAATTAAGATTATGATTGAATTTAAGAATGATTGTAATTGATTTAGTATAAAATTTGTTTGATTTAGTATATAAATATAATTTATTATTAGACAAAACTTTGGGTACTTGTTATGCTATTTTACAATTAATTTATGATATGTAGATTAAGTTTTACACATCATTATTACTAAATTATCTAATCAGCACCTTCATTTTATGCTCTATTAATGTTAACGTTTCTTCATATCATTATCTCTCTTACTTTCCTATTTCTGATGAAAACTTCTCTTCACAAACCCTAACCCCCAAATCCCTTAATTCTGATAATTATTTTGACAAACCTCTAGCCTTGTTGACAGAAAGCTCTCAAAATCAAAGGCATCTAATCCCAGGCTGTGGAATTTGAGGACCAAAACAGCTGCGTGCAAGGCACCGCGTCATGAAGAACAGAGGAATCTCGATTCGGGTTCTTTGTCGAGGAAGGTGGGTGAATCCGTGGTGGCCAAGGAGAAGGAGAATCCAAAAAGCGTGGAGAAGAATTAGAAGATGGTGAATAAGAGAGGCAAGTTTTTGATGTCACTGTCAAAGGAGGATTATGGCTCATTGAGGTAAAAATTTGTTTGCAGTGCTATAAAAATTTGATTTTTTTTCCTTACACTTTGTGTTTATGATTTGGTTTAAATTTTTTGCAAACACTTTTTCATGGATTGTGGCTCACTGAGGTCACTGCAGAATCTTACAAAGTGTTTGACGTCCCTGAATGAGGTAAAGTGGAGTTATTGTTGTTCTTTTTTCTCGCTATTTTTGTGTTGTAATTTGTATGCAGCTGTGAATTTTCTCTCTATTCCTTGCTAGTGATATCTAACATGGCAGGAACTTGAATTACATACTTTGTGTTCAATAAACAATAAAAATTGTATACTTTCTCTCTATTCTTTGTTCCATTCTTAGGGAACTTAATTATATGCATATTTTTAATGTTGTTTGCAGTCAGTTCAACTTACAACATGGTATCAATTGGTTGCTAGTATGAATGCATAATTATGGTTAGTTTGTCGTGGATGACTAAGAGTAACATTTCGACCTGTCCTTAGATGGCTTGAGACTTGTGCCAATCCTGCATTTAGTATCCATGGTGTACAAGTTGATTTTGCCTTGTTTCAGGCTACAAGTAGTGGTTATTGCCATTATGGGCTTGTGGTTTATGCTCTCCAGGAAGAAGGTTATCCTACCACTGGAGGAAGTATTAATGGAGCTTTAAGAATTGAGGAAAAATCGCGATAATCCTTTATACTCATGAAACACTACTTTATTCTTGTCATATCATCTTCATGAAATACTGTAGAAATGATGTTTTGATTATGATCTAGAGAAATTTTTGTATGGTTTTTTATGTATGATATTGATAGTTGATATTTTTATGATTTGGTTTATTTGATTTTTTGGTTTCCAGGGTTCAAAGTGTTAAAAAGGAACATCCTTTGGGGCTTCCAAGAAGTAAAGCTCACTTAAGCCCTCATGGAAGAATTAAGGACAATTATATGAGGCAGAAGACACATGGAGCTGCTTTAGATGTAAACAATTTGTAGATGCTTGTTGAGAAGAGAAATGTCTTTTATCTTCTCTCTTTCATAGTTCATAACACAAGAAGGCCCAAACTGCTTGGCTGCTTGCCTATTTTCTTCTAACTACTATTTTTTTGCTTTTGTTTGTCATTCTATGTAGTTTGAACTTGTGTTCATTTACAATTGTGCAGGCTATATTATTTTATTGGATTACATCAAATTGTTGAGTTGTATGTAAAATTGTATCTTGATTTTGTTGGTTAATGAAATGTCACTAGTTTGTTGCTGAATTAGGATGTATTCTCATGAATATAGCAGTACAATAAAATGAACCAACTATCATTATTGTTTTTAAAAGACTCTCTAGAGTTCACACATGGTCAATAAATCACTTTGAAGAAATCTAGTTCTGGTCGTCTCAGTTCATACAAATAAAAATCATTACCAATTTACTTAGTATCACATGACCAAATTATTAGTCCGAAAATCTTACTTTTGTATGCTTTAATTCAGTTCACATTGTTAAGGAGCACATGCTACAAGTTCAATTATTCAGAGTCAATACTCAAAAAGGCTTATTTAAAGTAATATATAATTTATTATCAGGTAAGCTGTGATTAGGGGATCTACTATCAAATGTACATTCTTGAGTAACTTTCCATTCAAGTAAAAAGAGTTCAATCAGATGTACCCCAAAAAAATGAGTTCCATCTTCCATGTTAACACACATACACCCCCTAAAAAAAAGAATTCCACAACTAAAGCATTCAATATTAACCTATATATATAATGGAGCAGCGCAATAATAATTTAAAAAAGTTAGACAACTTTAACAGATGACAAGGATCAGGTGGAATGAAGTCTCATTTTAATGAAGGGATGAAAAAAAAGAAAAAAAAAAGATCGAGGTAATTCATGTGGCAACATTTGTTAGCCATAAGATGTACCAGAATTGACCCTATGCACTTGCCTTGCATCCCATGAACCAGAAGAAATGCACACTGACCCCAAACATCAAATGAAATGAAACACAAATGCATACCACAGGGTTAGATATCAAAATTTATTATGAACCAAAAGCATCCCACATAAAAAGTCCATAAATCAGAAGTTATTCAAAAATAATGAAATATATAATAAAGATTTGTACTTGAGAAATAGCATCATTTCATTTATTATATCAACTAAAAACAACAGGACCAATTTCCAAAATGTCAAATAATGTGCACTAAGAACAATAGTGCAAAATATAGTCTGAAAAAAGCCAGAGGCAGAATGTTGACATGAGAATGCTCACTGCAATATTTTATAGCTCACAATAAGTCAATAAATCAATTGAACACCAAATGGGCAAGTACAAAATCTAATTAAAACCATTGTAAAAGTTCTGCAATTCAAAATATGTTGAGAGAATTCTGACTACAATGCCATATAATAAGCAACTTTAGTCCTCATTGTTAAAATTTGATGTCTTGGTTTGATCAAAATTATTTTCCTGTGTTGTCAAATAGGAAAACAAAAGAAAGAAAAAAACTCAGTATATAAGTAGAAAAATATGGCAACAATATAAAATGCATAATAAATAATCTAACCTGAGTCTCACTAATATCCATTGCTGTCGAAACTTGACATCCCTGTAACTGACATGCATTGCTCCACATAACAACTTTAACTGATGGTGATGGAGATGCCATAGAGGTAGACACGAAAAAAAGAACATTGATGTCGAGGTGAGGTTGCTGGATTTTGGGCGTAGGTGCAATGGTGTATATGAGCCGTTATTCTCCTCTCTTTGTCTCCTTTGTTCTTCATGGCGCAGTGCCTTGCATGCAGCTGTTGCTCTGGTCAAAATAATTATCAGAATCAAGGGATTAGGGGTTAGGGTTTGCGAAGAGAAGTTTTCATCAGAAATGTGAAAGTAAGAGAGATAATGATGTGAAGAAAAAGTTAACGTTAACAGAGTATAAAATGAAGGTGCTGATTAGATAATTTTGTAATAATGATGTGTAAAACTTAATCTACATGTCATAAATTAATTGGAAAACAACACGACAAACACCTAAAGTACTTTACCTAAGTTTTGTCCTTTATTATTTTCCTCTTATGTACAACAACCTTCTTGTATAAATAAAGGCTACCCCTCTTGTATTCATTTATTTAGAAATATATACAAATTTATCAATATTTGTCTTCCTATTTCTATTTCTAGCTCCCACATTTTGAATTAAAATCACCATGTTTAGGTAAAGATTACACACTAGCTTCATTGTCATTATGTATCAATGTAGTTTTTAATTTAATTTTTATATATAGGAAATAAATAATTTTTGTATTCTCATTCATTAATTAATGAGAGAAAAATTAAGTTTTCAAAATAAATATTTACATCATAAATTCTTAATCATAATTATCTATTATGTGAAATCAACCTTTTTTTTTTTTTTCATTTTTGTTATGCATCCAAGGATATATATATATGAGGAGGGATAAATTAACGTTGGTATAAGTTAAAGATATTTTTACGTCATTGAATTATAATTTATTGAAAACTTCTATCATGTAGATTATATATATAAAGTTTCACATTAATTTGAAATTATTTAGTTCTTCATTGATGTACATTAATATTAACGTAATATATATTTTTCAAATATATAAAAATAAAATCTATTTAATTACATTTTTATTGATGTTTAAATTTTTTAAAATTTAAAACAAATGATCGAGATAATAGATAGTTATAATTCAACAGATAGATCGATAAAAATCATATCTTATGAAAAATAAATAATAATTTTTTAAGTAAATTATAATTATAATATAGTAAGATAAGATTATAAAGAATTTGAATATAATTGTTGGTACGTTTAAAGTGAACAATAATTATAATTTAGTAAGATAAAAATAAAATTATAAATAGTTTGAATATAATTGTAATTTAAGAGTAATATGTTTTTATAATATTATTTTTTTATATTAACTATAAGAGGAGTGCTATATAACACCAACAAAGATTCTACAAATCCTACTACGAATTACGTGGCACTACACAATTACTGGGAAAAACAGGAAATCAAGAAGGGTGCTTTGCTTTTAACCATGAAAGTGGGTGACACGTGTTTTGTGGGTTTTTTACCAAAATGTCATTAGTGACAAATTTATTTATCAAATTATTATCTTTTTAAAATTATTTATTAAAATATCATCATTTTTACTATGCTGAAATATTTTATTATTTATTGGTCACATAGAATGCGTCAAGTCATGTTGTGCATCCAAGAGGGATGCACCAACATGCCTGGTGCATCTAATGTGGATGCGCCAAAGAGGGTGGTGCATCCACATTGGATGCGCCAGGCGTGTTGGCGCATTCCTCTTAGATGCGCAGCATGACTTGGCGCATCCCTACTGGATGCGCACGATAACGCAGCATATTGCGCATGACTTGGCACATCCCTACTAGATGCGCACGATAACGTGGCGTATCTAGCACACGGCCGTACCTCCAATTACAATATAGCCGTGTCTAATTGAATTGAAATTTCTGACTTTGAGACACGGCCGTGTATAGTTATCACACGACCGTGTCTACAAAAAATTACATTTTCATGCTGAAAATGCTATGTTGTGTTCTTATATGGCCGTATAAGCCTTATTGATGTAAAAAATAAACTATTTTACCATCAAATCATTTGTAGTATGCTTAAATTTTTTTATTTCGTTAAATAAAAGCTGGTACAATGTGTCTAACATCAATTAGATCAACTCTCGATCGAATTAAATCTAAGGCCGAGTCCAGGTTTAGAAAAGTGGTGAAATAAAATAATGAAGTTAAACTTTACAAATTAAATTTAGTCATGAGCAACCATGAGCACCGTTAGCGTATTGAAATCAATCAATTTTTACACTTTGGATTAATTTTGAAAATCGAAGTTGATCACCCTTTTAACGTCATGATTGGTTCATTAGGAAGAATACCATCCTAGATAACTTAACAAATTCAATTAACATTAATAGTTCGAATATTCTGATTCTATGAAAAATTCGACAGAATATCCTCTAAAAATTAGACGTTCTCAAAAGTATATCATCCTGTATAATGAAACATGTTTATATATATTATGATTTCCATATCAACAGAACACATATATCAACAGAACACGTATAAGATGCATAAGCATAACAAAAGCATTTAAACATATACATACAATCATCCCAGTCTAAGAAAATGTAATAAAAGGATAATAAATCCATACATGAAGTGTAATGACTATAATGACCACATTAATGAGAAGGGCCAGGGTCAGAATGTGGTGGTCTGTGAGGGGGATCAGAAGAAGGTCCTGAATATGATGGGTGAGAATATGGTGGGTAACCCATATACGGTGGATATGGAAATGACGGTGTAAGGGTAAAAGTCAAAGGATATGGTGGATAAGTGTAAGCAGGTGGTGGGTATGCTATAGATGGTGGATAACCTGGATATGGTGGGTAAGATAGAGGTGGTGGATAAGTAGCAGTAGTAGTGGATGGGGGCTGAGTCCTAGGCACACCCGAAGAATCAGAGTCCTCTGAAGCTCGTAGTCGTGATCGAGTACTCGCTAACCCTCTCCTTCTACGGCATGGCCTCTGCTCATCGGATTGCTCGGATGGTCCTGAGATGTTATATGCAGGAGGAACTGGACGAAGTTGATCTAATGTAATGCAATCATGCTCCCTCACTGAAGCTAATATCTCCTCCATGACTGTAGAAGGCTAGCCATACTAAATCTCAAACTGGGGTTCCTAACCGAAGCATGGACGTTCTCTGCAATGTTAGCCTAAGACACAGATATAACACATGTCATCATCAATACAAAATACATTTAGTAAATAGTATAACATATTAGTAAATAACTAACCACAAACCCAATAGATGCACCAGTACGAGAAATCCAACGTCTGGTAATTCTTCTGTACCAGCTCATGTACTCAATATGCGCAGTGAGAGAAGCTCCCAATGGCGTTCCAGTAACACATCTTTCCCTCCGACTGTCCTAGATGGCTATGTGTGGTAGGTGTATAACTCGCCAATCCTCGTCATGTCGTCCTGCTAATGTAATCGAGTGCAACTCGTCAGGTTGGTGTGGTCTCCGCGGCATTGGTTGGTCTAAACCAAACCGACGCATCACCTTATCTGGTTGGTGCCACTCAACAATGTGGAAAAAGATGAGTGGAACCACTGCCAATATAATGTCTCTACCAGTGACACAAAAATCTGGCAGTGAAGCCACAATCTCATCCGTATAAAGTTGTCATGTTATTTGTAAAATGATAGGTTCAAAACATTAGAAAACAAAGCAAAATAATGTGCATAAATCAATGTAAACAAATACTGACCTCGTCACTCTTCAATTGTGCCTGGCATATCTCTTTGCATGACAAGTATCCATCTAGGCAACACCGCAAAAGATTTATCCCAGTTTCCAAATACCTTCACAATGGCAATTTGTTTGGCCTTCCAAGCTTTCGGATACGACACGTCATATCCAAATTGACATCGAACCCTTTCAATAATCAGGCATACAAGTAAATCAAGTTTTTGCTTAACCATCTGTAGAATGCAAGAACATATCATAACAGAGCCTAAGTTCTGATGATCTTGTGACAGAGTTGGGTTGACACAAGTGTGAGGTCCATCATATTTTCTAATTTCCTACATGTTTGATTTCTTGCTTTGAATGCCCCTGACCCTCCAATTACAACCATCAGCACATCTTGGACACTTAACAGTTAGCCGTTGTGTCTCAGAATCCTCAACCTTGTAATTCTGATGTCTAATAATCAAATAATGTTTTAGAGCCAACTTGAAAGCATCTTTAGAGGGAAATTGCAATCCAACATAAAATTCTTCATCTAGACTCCAAATACCATGAGAATCTAGTTCAGGCAAATTAACAAGTGTACTCAACGCATCCTAATTGATTTGAGAAAACCGAGGACATGGAGGCACAAACGTAGATTTAGGAGCAACTACCAATGGAGGGACTAGTTGTTGTATATTTACATCAGGGCCAGATTAATCTTCTTCTAAGTCAGTGTTGTATCTTCACCCTCAAGCATCTCTCCTTCATCATCGCTTGTGTCAGATAATGCATCTGTCATAAGTGGGTTATCGGATTCAAAGTCCAACCTAAATGAGCTCCCTTTAGGCATTACAAATGTACCAACTTCTTGAGATTGTACTAGGACAGCAGCATGTGTCATAGAGAATTGAGTGTTGATAGGGTACGATGATTCAGCAAGATTAGACGGACCAACTTGTAACCCTATTTTAGAAGGAGCTGCAACATGCTCATTGTGCTCACTCGTTTCTGTCTCGACATACAACTCCATGGAAGTTAAGTTAGCATGTTGATCAAAGCAATCAATCATGCAAGCAACATCTTCATCATCTTCTAATGGAAGACCTATCCATTTCAGTACATTGCTCCATTGTGAAAATCTATACACAACACTGGACACAACTTGTTTTATACCCAACTAATTTCAATTTCAAATTCAATAAACCAATAATTTTAATTAATTCAAAATAATAAAAAAATTACAAAAACCCTAATAATAATCAAATTATTATTTTTTGTACAAACAAACCTACTAGCTAACAATAAAACAAATATACAATACATAATAACAATCAATAATCCTACCAATAAAATAAATATCCAATACACAATAAATATAAAAACTTAAAGAAAATAAACAATACTTCTAACAATTAAAATATTTAGCAATCAATATAACAATAATATAATGATCAAAATACTTACATATATGACCAGCAAATGCAGTCAGTATCTCAGAAATTATAGCCAAAGGAGAGTTTAGGAGAGTTTAGAGAGATAAAAATTCTAGAGAGAAGGTGAAAATTTGAGAAATGAGGAAAGTGACTATAAGAGGGAGATAAGAGGTGGGGTTATAGGCATATGGTTTGAATGCGCCACAATGTCAAGCTCATACATGTGCGATGCGCCACAACGTCAGGCGCATACACGTAGGATGCACCAACACGCCTAGCACATCCCACTTGGATGCGCCAAAGAGGCTGGCGTATCCACGTGGGATGCGCCAGGCGTGTTGGCGCATCCTACGTGTATGCGCCTGGCGTTGTGGCGTATCCGACATGGCCCAATAAAGAATAAAATATTCCAACGTGGTAAAAACAATAGCATTCTGATAAATAGTTTCAAAAGGATAGCAATTTGGTAAATAAGTTTGTCACTAAGAATATTTTGGTTAAAAAGCCCGCGTTTCGTATAACAGTTCACATAAAAGTTGTCGTGTAAACCAACATTTCTCTAACTATAATATAGTAAGAATGGAAGAGTTTGGATATAACTATAATTTGAAAGTGTTTTTTTTTATATGACATAAATATATTTTTGCCTCCTCCAAATATATTAGGTTTTGGTTTTTGTCTCTTACAAGAATTGAATTGAGTTAATTTTATTCACTTTTAAAATGAGGATATAAATTAATTTTATTCACTTTTAAAATTATAAAAATACAAATTGTTACAAAGTTTTTAAGGAATCAAAACTAAAAATTAGTATATTTAGAAGGATCAAAAATATATTTAAACATTTTTATATTTATCTTTAATTAAAATGTATTTATAACTGGGATAACTCAAATATAAATAGTTACTGATAAATGGAACAACAAAAATGTGACAAAATCAAGGTAAACTCCTTATGGTTAAAATAAAAGCATAATGTAAATATTATGATAATAAAGATTTGAAAAACAAAATTTACAGTTGGTTTCATATCAAAATTTTCTATCTCATAAACTGAAATAGTGATATATTAACATAAACTGAAAACAGAAACAGGTTCTACTTGATTTCAATTCTAGTTGTCGATATTGATGAATTACACACATCCATGTGATGATTAATATGGAGTTTTATTCTTTAAAGTATGAAAAGGTTCATATATACTATTATATGGAATTATGGAATTGTATGTGAATATGAACAGAAAACATAATGTTATTTTCACATTCTTAACTCAAACCCCGGCCCCTTTTTCCGATAACATCTAAACCTTATTGTCAATAAAAAAAACTACTGAACCTTAAAACATTTTTTTAATAAGCATTCATGTTATTTACACTTTTTACACCCAATGTGAGATAATCACTTTTTTCATGAAGGTGTCCAGATATGATCTTGTATATATAGAGTTAAATCTAATAATAAAATGGTTGTGATTATTATTATTATTTATATAAACATGATTCTTTTAGAGTAAAATACTATTGAAAAATATTGATGAAAATTTTATAGAGTTGATTTTCACAAATCTATATATTGTCATCAGGTTGCTTTCAATTTATAAAAAATTTAAAATGTTAATTTTTTTATTAATATTATCAACTGCACACTTTACTCATCAATAAAATATAAGTACACTTTCTTTGTGAACCCTTTAATCATGACATGTATGGGTGTGATTATTATTATTATTTATATAAATATGATTCTTTTAGAGTAAAATACTATTGAAAAATATTGATGAAAATTTTATAGAGTTGATTTTCACAAATCTGTATATTGTCATCAGGTTGCTTTCAATTTATAAAAATTTTAAAATGTTAATTTTTTTTATTAATATTATCAACTGCACACTTTACTCATCAATAAAATATAAGTACACTTTTGTTGTGAACTCTTTAATCACAACATGTATGGTTTGTCTTTGACCGAATTGAAGTAGTGAATTAATCGAGATACGCGTAACTTGATTTGAACATCACTTGACTGCATATATATCTATATATACAGGAAAGAGATCAATTTATACCGATGTAAGACTTAACATTCTTACACTACCTAATAATTATTTATAGAATGTGATTTTTATTGATCTAATCATTGAATTATAATTATTTGTTATCTTGATTATTTATGTCAAATTTTGTAAAAATTGAACATCAATAAGAATATAATTAAATGGTTCTTATTTTCATATATTTCAAAAATATATATTATGTTAATTTTGATATATATCAATAAAGTATTAAATAATTTTGAATTAATATTATATATATATGTGTGTGTATATGTGTCGTGTCTGTATTTTATAATTTTTAGAATTTGATGTGTCTCCATATTCATATCAATATATGTGCTTTATAAACAAGTTATATAAAATTTTTTTTAGCTGAAAATAGAATTCTTTAAAATTATAAATCAATATCCAACAACAAAACGACAAAATGAGGGTGGATTTGCATACCAAGTACGGAGGTCATCATCTTTAGTATAATGCACTAAACAGTTAGTCACCCTATTACAACTACATGGAATGTATCCATACCTAAAATTAGAAAACCAAGATTATGTTGATTATGTCAGCCGCGCTAAAGATATGTTGGTTATGTAAAAGTTATTTCATATAGCATTTTTTACTTTTAATAGATTAAAAATATTGAGACTTAAAGGGACTAGATCTTTAAATATGAGTAGTTGATTACATTTTTTTTCTTTTCAGAGTATCTCTTCATCTGATAGGTGAAAGACTAATATCCTAAGATATGATCAAACACTTAAATAAGGACTCCTCTCAACGGTGTTATTTTTATTTTCATTTTCATATGCTTAAATCTTGGGATTTGTAATGTCCTAATTAATTTTTAAATTATTTTTTTATTTTATTAATATATTTTAATTATCTGTTAGAACAACACATTACATAAAAACTACTAATATTTCGCTAGTTCATATATACAATATTTTACATGGATTTTGATGATACATCCTTCTAGAGTTAGCTATATACATACATAATACTATTTAAGTTAAGCACCTATTAAACAAAAATGAGACTTGCAACAAGCCTTCTTTAGGTGCCACTATTTACATATGTACAAATATTATTTTCCTTTAGTATCTACTCATCGAAGAGTAGAATTATCAAAAAAAGGCCTCCAAAAGTAATTGTAAACACATAATCGCTAAACTTGGACATATATATTTGCTTAACACGAAAATCTATCATAACTCTAGCTGTTGGCATTATCGGAAATGTTAAACCACAAAGAAGTGAAATACATTCTCAGTAGAAAAAAGCAAAAACAATTATACATTAACCACTCTTTACAATTATTTCATTCTTAAACCATATCTAAGAGCCCACAAAATTTAAAAAATTAGTAAAATGTTATATGAGAAATAAATTGGATGAAAAATAAATAATTCAATAATTAAAATGAAAAAGTAATTAAATAAAAGAATGAGTATCTCAAAATTCTTTTCACATCATTATTATCATTATTATCGTTATCATCTTTATCTACATCATTCCATTTCAATACTCTCAACCAAATATGCATCTTTCTCTTCATTAGGACGTCCCTCAATGCTCTCATCATGACCACAATAATTTTGATTAAGTTATCTCTTAATCCTCTCATCATGACCACAATCATTAAAATAATTAAGGTGTCCCTTAATCCTCTTATCATGGTCACAATAATTTTGACCAGTGTGTCCATTGATCCTCTCATCATGGTCATAATAATAATCTCTAATTCAAACGTCCCTCAATTTTCTCATCATGGCCACAATAATTCTCTTTGTACATTGATTTATTTTTATCCATGAGACGACATTTCTCAAACTTTTTATTCATAGAAAAGAATTATTCATCATAAAATAACTCACAATAAATCTTTTTCATAAAATCAGACATAATCCAGCTAAGAAATACATCATATCTGAAAAATTTAGAGAAAATGAGTTTAAGGTGATAAAGAATCATTCACATACGTTTAAAATCTGTGTTTTAGCATTCTAATGTCTGTTATTTGGTTTATTCAAATAACACTGATTTTTTTTTTTTACTTTCTAAATGAAGTTTATTCAAATAAGCAAAAGCTTATTCGAAGAAGCCTTCTTAAAAAATCCTGGTTTGCAGTGTTTTATTCAAATAACTATAGGTTTATTCGAATAAACTATTAGAAAATACAAATTTTTGAAGCATTTCAGCATGATTTATTTGAATAACACCAAGTTTATTTGAATAAAAAATGGTTGTGAATCACTTTTCAGACATCAACAATGCCACTGTTCCATCAAACCAAAAACAAAGCATACGAAAATGGATTCAAGGAAGTGAACTAGAAGGCATGGGTGAAAAGAAATAAAGAAGAAATAGTGGTGTTTTGGCCATTTCCTACCTCTATTATAGAATTCAAATAGGAAAATAAGTGGTTGAGGAAGGGAGGAGTTGGGTTGCTGAAAAACAGAGCTACTGGTTTTGTGAGTTGGATGAGTGTTTGGCGATGAGAAAGAGAAGGTAGGGAGGTATTGATAGAGCTAAAGTTAAGCTGCCTTACGTATGGGAATGATATGAGGATGATGTTGGAGTGTTGAGTTGTCCAAACGGGATTCATTTCTCAAAATTATCTCCTTCTGTAATCATGATTTCTTAATCTGATTTTTATCAAGATTGACACACGTTTCTGCTGCTTCTCTTATTTAATGTTTTGGTTACTTATTTCTTCAGAATTTCATGAATCTTCCTTATGATTTTTGTTAGCTCTTTATTATATTTTTAGACACTTGTTTTCTGCTGTAATCATTACATGAAATTTAGTCAAGATCTCAAGAGTTCCTCGCATGACACTTGTCTTGCTAACTTCATATGCTTATCTCATCTTTCTTTGCATTTAATATTTTGGACATTTTTTCCTTACCGGCCCTGCTTCACCAAATCATCTTCATGTTTCATCATTTGGTTCCATTGGAACTATGGGAATTAAAGACCAAAGAGAAAAGAAATTGAATGAAAACTTAGTTCTTCATTTAGCTATACTGTAATGTGGTTTTCATTTGTTTTTTGATATCAACTACTTTATTTGAATAACATGGTCGTTATTCGAATAATTTATTCTGTTTACATGTTCATATTAGTCTATTTATTCGAATAGAAGAATTTCTATTCGAATAAAGTAGTGTGTTTTCGTTTACATAGAAATGAATTTATTCAAATAACTAATTGATTATTTGAATAAATCGACTTTTATTCAAATAATTTTTGTTTTATTTAGTTTTGAGAGTTGTAATATTATTTTATTAAGGTATTTATATTTTTATGTTTCTATATTATTATTATTATTTAATTTTTAGGGATGTTACAGGATTGAATTTAAGACCACATATTTAAGAGACTCGAACTCCTTCAATTCAGACAAATACACATTGGTAGTTGACTACACATTCTGATTCAAATACAATTTGCATATGATTAAGGTGGTGTTTGGGATGATTAAAAATTGAAAATAACTTGATTTAATTTAAATTGGCTTAAAAATTAAATTTTATATTTGGAATTCATTAAAAAAATTGAATTTGAATTCATGTATAAAAAAATTTGGATTTGAATTGATTTGAGAATAAATTCTTATGTTTAAAACACATCAAAAATAAAATTGATTTTATTTTATTTTATTATTTTAAATTTTTATCTTTATAATATAATGTCTCTCATTCTAAAATTCGGTTATTATGTATGAGAGACAAACTAAAAAAATTAATAAGAGTATATTAATTTATTTATTTAAAATCAAATCAAATCTTAAGAAATTTTATCATATTTAATATGATATCTAAATATAAACAATTGAATTATATGTGATTTTAAAACTTAAATTATTTTTTATTTTTAAATATTATAAACATAAAATTTAATTTATAAATCAAATTAAATCTCATTTTTTTAACATTCCAAACACCCTAGAAGGAAAAGAAACTAAATCTTAATGTCATATACTTTTTTTTACTTGAGTTTAAGAAGAATAACTATATTTTTCATTCTAGTCATGAATTTCTTATATTTGGTAAAAAAAAAAAAAGGAAAGAAAGAATAACCATGTTTTTCTTTTCTTCGTATAACTTTTTCGTTTTTTCTTAATTTGATCGGGAAGACTTTTCAAGTCAACTGCCCTTAGTGAAAGTTTCCAAAGACATTCACAGAATCTTGGATGGGTACTTCGCTACCACGCTATTGAAACGATGGGGTCTTCTTCCACCCTTTCCATTTCCTTGGTTTCTCAATTTCTTGTAAACTCATAGGTATCTTCTTCGCAGTTGAACATTTCCTGAACAACCCTTCTAATAAAGGGCAATAGAGAACCAAGCATCAAAGGCAGATCAAGCTCGTTCATTTCTCTGTTTCTGCAAAGTTAACAAACAAAAGCAAAAAAGTGTCTGAAGCCATGGATGAGAAAGTAAAGTGGTCTGATCTTCCCATAGAGCTATGGCCCAAGATCGGAAAATCTCTTGAGAATCACATAGACGTTCTCAGATTTCGCAGTGTCTGTGAGTCATGGCGATCCTCCATCCCTCCCTCTCATCCAAACTCTCCTTCTTTCCCTTTGCAAATCCCTCACCCCATCAACCCCTCCATGGACACCAACCTCTACCAAGCTACCCTTTATCGTGTTGTACCAAGTGATGCAAGCTCCAACTCCAATTTGGAACCTTTTGCACCTTCTTCTTCTTCCAAAGGGTGGTTGGTTAAGGTGGAAGAATCACATAATCACCCTTTGCGTTTGGTGAGTCCAATCTCTGACCGCAAAAGCATGCACACTATTAGCACTTCTCCAACGGTGTGGAACTTGTTGGACTATCGGGTCTTTGAGTTATGCAAATCATATACCATTCAAAGTACTGTGCGTTTCTCTGCTGCTGTGAACAAAGTTGTGTTCTTTCCTAACTCTTGTTGGATTGATGTTGAGGACTCAGTGGCTTGTTGTATCTTTCTAGAAGGGAAATTGGGGCTCATGAAACATGGGGATGAGAAATGGACGCTTGTGGATGACAAGAATTTCTACTATGATGATGTTATTGTGTATAAGGGTCAGTTTTATGTTACAGATAGGTGGGGAACCATTTCGTGGGTTGATATCTCTTCCTTGAAGTTGATACAGTATTCCCCTCCCTTGTGTGGTTTTGGGAACAAGAAGCACTTGGTGGAGTCTTGTGGGAGTCTTTATGTTGTTGATAGATACTACGAAAGTGAACCCAGAAGGAGAACCTATTTTGGACGCCCTAATCGAGATCAATATGCTGCTGTGGAATGTTTCAAAGTTTATAAGCTGGATGAAGAGTGGGGAACATGGGTTGATGTGAAAAACTTGGGGGATAGAGTGTTCATTTTGGGTAATAGCTGTAGCTTCTCTGTTTCAGCTAAAGAATTAACTGGATATCAAGGGAACTGCATTTACTTCACTGATATGTTTGATGTTCGTATGTACGACTTAGACGATCATAGCATCATTACCATTGACGGTGATCCTTGCATTGAAAAGTTTGTGAACTCACTCATCTTGGCTGAGAATTGGAGGACATAACCAGTTTGGCATTATTTGAGTTTAAGGTACACTTCAATTTCTCTCCCTATCGCTGCATCACTCTCAGACTCAATAATGTTGTTTCCATCTAATAATATAACTTGCTTCTTTACTAGGTGATGTTTACTGAACTTTCCATTTATTTATGATTCCATGTCTTCAAAAACTCATTGACTTGCTTCATTTATTTAATTATTTATGGATGACTCCATGTTTTCAAAAAAGCTCATTTATTTATGCCATTTGAGCTGTAACAATAATGAGTTCAGTCAATAAATGCGTAGAGAATACTTGCTTATAGCAATTGAATATTGTAGTGGTCCAACCCTTGCTATTTGCACCCCTAGAATACTTAAGGCTGCTTTGATCACTTTACTGATACGTGGTTTGTCTTCACAACAGCTAAAAGCATCTATATGAAGGAAGAAGGGCCACTCTTCCTGCAGAAGTGCAGAGTGCAGACACACTACTAATTGGCATAAAAATGGAGAGTTGATATTGATTTATGGAAAATCACTTTGCTTGCTGAGTAATTATTGGTTCATTTGCTAAATGATCAGTGTCACAAGTTGGATGAGATGATGAGCTTGACTCACCGGATTATGTTTGTTCTCCACGATATGCCCATTTCACTCTGTATTATGGCAAGAATCAATAACATATTAGTGATATTTGTTGCACTTCCAGTAGTATATTATGAGATTGGGTTGTGTAGTTTGAGGATGGGAGCCTATGTACATTAACATGGTACCTTTCTACATGTTCTCTTTGTACAATCAAGCATGTTTTTCTCTTGGTTTGTGATCAGCTGAGAATTTAATTGTCAATTCACATAATTTATTCTATACTGTCGGCTCTTCACTTGCTAATGGCTTTCCTAATAAATTAGATTGATTCTGTCTTCTAGATTTTCTGGTTTGAATGTGTCAGAACAGTTCTAACTTTTATGTATCATCCAGTTGCTTGTTCATTCATCCACCTGAATAATATTCCACAATTAAAGGTGGTCTGAATTCTTACTAGATTATTCACAATCAGATATGTAACAAAATTTAATTTATAATTTAGATGGTGCTGATTACTGGTTGTTCACTTTGTTTATATGCGTGAGAAAAACAACCATCTGGGAAATAAGACTTTCCCATCACGGTCAGGTTGTTCAGTTCTCGGGGTTGAACTGTTTATCTTAGGCATTGGAGAGATTAGAGGAAGAAGTGTGGTATAAGTTTGGATAGGCAAAAGATCCTTAGACTAGTCTTTTAATCAAATTGGTTCCAATCTAAGTATGAATCTACACTAAATCATGCCAAATACTCCTGTGTGTCCAAATGGCAACATGATATAAGAGAGTAAGTCCCACGTTAGAGAGACTAGAGAATCTATGGAAAACCTCCTTTTCAAAGGCCACAAGTTGATTCTCATAATTAAAATCTATAGGAGACATAAATAGCTCTTTTTTCTTTCTTTCTGGCTGTATGGCGAGACGCAACTGAATCTTATTGGAGGAGACACAGCTAGATTGATACTTCTTGGTGATTGTCTTTGACTGCACCTGCTCTGCTCTACACGACAATTTCAATTTTCAACAGAAAGTGAGAGATGGGTGAGATAGTGGAATCGTCGGATACTTCCGAGTAACTGTGGCAGGTTTGAAGTGTCATTATTCAAGTCTTCTAAGAAGTGCTATGTGAATCATGTCATGTGGTGTTTCATGAGTGTCCATGCATGTCTTCTAGATAAACATTAGAAATATTTTAAAGTACATTCGTATCTCATACTATAAAATAATAAAAATAATAGTCGTTGAGAGTAGTTGTGAATCTCATTGGCATATTTTAAAAGGATAATATTATGGTGAATATATTCTTTTTGGCTTAATTAACTTTAGTCTATGTAAATATATTCATTTTTAATTTTAATTTTTATAAAAATTTTGACTTCATTTTAATCCCTTTAAATTTTGAAACAGGTGAAATTAATCTTTGTCATTTTTTCATTTTTGTTAAGTAGCAAAGTGACAAACAACGTTTCATATCAATTTGCTATTTGGATGACAACTCAATTCATTTATGTTATATGGATGACAAGTCATTTACTTGGGTCCCACATCACCTTCTTTTTCCTCCCCGTTTCTTCCCCAAATGTGCAGCAAGCCTTAACTTGTAAAGACATTACCATTCTCCTTAACTTGCAGCAAGCCCTAGCTGTAATTCCAACCTTGATTCTTCTTCCCTCAACCCGTTTTCTTCTTTCCCCACATTTGCTTTCTCATTCATGACCAATTTGTTATCATTTTTGGTCCCTCACCTCTGACTTGTAGAGGTCCCTCAAATTCAGAAATCTCATCACCACTTAACAGAGATGAGATAAGGACAGAGACTAATTTCATTTGTCTCGAATTTTACAGGTACCAAAACTATATCAAAACATTTTATAGGGACCAAAACCAAAACTCACAATATTTTTATAGGGACTGAAAACATATTTTAGCAAATCCAGATATGCTTGTATCAGAAAATAGTTTGTACTTACTCTCCAATTTGGGCATGTCCATATGCTCTCTTGGGATTCTTCACACTCTTTGAGGTGAGGTACAACATTCCATATCTACTATCACAAAGTCTCCTTCATGATGACATGGTGGAGGTACCTCAAGTTGATGATGATGATCGCGAAACCCTAGCCATGGTAATGTCTCTACAAGTCAGGGTGAGGGACAAAAAATGACAACAAATTGGTCACGAGTGAGGAAGCAAATGTGAGGAAAGAAGAAAACAGGTTGAGAGAGGAAGAATCAAGGTTGGAATTGCAGCTACATGTGAGGGAGGGTTGAGAACGATCTCATCTCTGCAAGTTAGGGCTTGCTGCACATTGGGGAAGAAAAGGAGAGGAAGAAGAAGGTGATGTGAGACCTAGTGGATGAGTTATTATCCACGTGGCATAAATGAGTTGAGTTGTCATCTAAGTGACAAGCTGACATGGAGCGTCGTTTGTCACTTCACCACTTAACAAATATGGGATAACGACATGGACTAATTTTACCTGTTTCAAAATTTAAAGGGACTAAAATGGGATAAAAAATTTTGTAGAGACTAAAACCATAAATGGATATATTACAAGGACTAAAAAGTTAATTAAGTCATTCTTTTTTAAAAAAGACAACAGTATGAAATTACATTTTTATTAAAAAAGTTTAATAATAATGTGCATATTTAAACCATTCCTTTTAATTACATTTTAAAGTTCTTTTTGTTATTAAAAAAAAGAGAGGAAGTTCTCCCATTGTAAACCACAAGTTTTAGGACATTATAGTACCTATCTTTTTTTCTTTGGTATAATACTTAAGGCTAATTGTTTGTAAATGCTTGACAAATCACTTTGTACCTTATCCGTTAGGTATTATAGCAATTCCCTACAACTGTAAAGTTTTAGTCTTAGTGACTAGTCTACTAGTCTTTACCCATAGGAGATGCAATTGAACAGTACTAGTGGAGAAACAAGAAAAACATATAAACAATAGAGTAAATCTTTACTTTCGTTCTCCAAAAATACAAATCATCACTTTTAGTTCTCAAAAAAAATTTGTCTTCAATTTTGTCTCTCAAATGCTAAATATCATTAAATAAGTCCTTTGTCAGAATGAGAGAAATAAATATATCCAAACTCTATTAGAGACTAATTTGATGAAATTTTACATTATCAAGAGACTAAATTGATAACACTTTATATTATTGATGAAGTAAATTGATGTAAAAAATCTTTAAAAAATCAAAGTGATGATACTTTATATTATTAATAGATTAAATTAATGACAAAAATCTTTTAAGAATCAAAAGGAACCCACTTGTCTCTATGGAGGAATCAAATGAGCTTAAATAGTATTTTATTTAAAGCAGTCATTGAGTGGGGTGGGGTGGTCATTGCACTAGGGAATGTCTTTGATCCCCTGCAGCCTACACGACAATTTCAATTTTCAAACGAAAGTAACGTTCGATTTGTCTCTGTTCGTGACGTTCGTAAAGTTGTGTCGTTCCCCAATATTTCTTGGAAGGAGGTTAGGCGTCTCAAATCGTAGATGAGAAATGGACCCTTGGGCCTTAGGGATGACCAGAACTTCATTGTGATAAAATAGTCCTTCACAAGGGGCATCTCTACGTTGTGAATAAATGAGAAACCATTTTATGAATAAATAGTCCTTCAAGTTGGTTTAGCTTTCTCCTCCATTATGTGGTTTTGTTGAAAAGAAGCATCGCGGAGTCTGCTGGAAGTCTCCATCTATGTGGTTTCGTATGTAAAAATGGATCCTTTGAAATTTTCAGATGACTTGTGAAGAAAAAAATAACCAAAGGAGATTTAAATAGTGAGATCCTCTTCAAATTTGTACGATGTTAAAATCTGTCTATATCTTTCTTTATATAATAAAATAGTGTAAAATTTTACATGAAAAAATCCATTCCCTTATAACATCAATGAGCCCAAGTTACTTGGAGTTGAAGCACTATAACTCATTCCACATCTAAAGTCAATTATGTAATTGTTAGTTGTTACGCTTCAAGGTTAGCAGACACAAGCATCTGAAAATGTAGTGAGACAAGATTTTAGGTGTCATAACAACATCAGGAAGCAGATGCCTTTGAGTTAAAGGAAATACCATCCTGCAGATCATGATCCTTCTGTAATTTTATGGTTTAAATTTTGAAGGAAAACAAGGATGGCTGCAGCATAAGAAAAAAATAGGGCCTTTTCTTTTGAGAGGCTGGATAGACGGTTAGATAGCAAAACAATGATCACTATTGAATAACACCTCAGACACCTGCAGAAGAGGTACATGAGCGGGCTGATCATTAGCAATAAGTGTGAAGAATGAGATGGGGCTAGATTTTTATTCGCAAGCAATAGCTGACTTTCCCTGTTTGATGGTGTAATTACGCAGCCTAAGAGGAACAGAACTTTCTCGTAGGATATAGTTATGGGATAGATGTTATAAGAAAAAGATCATTTTACACTCCTAAAAAAGGGTGTAAGTATTATTCACATCCTTTTAAGAGATGTGATTGAGTGAAAGAAAGTGATAAAAAAAAATATGTATAATGAATGGTATTAGATGAGGTGTGAAAATGAGTGTATACACTATTTAATGTAAGAATATAATGGTTGATGTTATAAAGATCAGGTCCACTCACTAGAAGGATCATCTGGTCCACATCTGCAGCTATTTAATTCTGTAGCCTATTGTAAACATGTAGCATCATTATCCACTATGATTATCTTATCAATAATGTCCAAAATAGGGTTAACTTTCCTTTTTAAATATAGGAATAAGTGTAATGGTGAAAAATGCAGGTTGCATAGCTTTACGCTTTCAGATTAATTTCTTCTAATGTAAGGATGTCATGTTTAATTGTTTCCCTAGAGCAAACCAGGGTGTTCAGCTTGCTTTCGTAAAATGTTATTGGAGAGTGGTTGTTTAACAAATGTTTGTTTTACTTCTTTTACCAATTGCTTCATTGTTCATCTTAAGTCTCCTGTTTAATCATAATTTCAAACAAAGTTGATTTATTTTATCAACAAAATTAAATTCAATCTCAGAGCAGAAACTAAAATTTCATTTCATTTCAACTTATACTAGATGTGCAACACTCCTATAATTCATTATCCCCTTGATACGGGGGATTGTAAAATGGTAAGGAAATGACAGTGCTTCCCATCTATCACCATAGGTTAACAAAACAGCATTGCAACACAGTTTAATGAAGAAAGATTTTAGCGAACTCAAGGGGGCAGTAAAATGGTAATGGAATGACAGAGCTTGCCGTATACCACCATAGGTTAACAAAACAGTATAGCAACACAGGTTAATGAAGAAAGATTTTAAAGAACAATGTTGCAAAAGGAAAAGGAGGCAGAATATTTATTTAAAAAGAAAAAAAAGGAAAATAGAGACTCTAATCTTCTGTTATTACAAATAATTTATATTAGGATTTTGAAGAATTAATATGTTTCAGCATTAACTTGGCAGATTCATGAGCAAAATATTTTTGCCTAAGCATCACATATGGGTACCCTACAAATGATAAAATGTGGGCAGGCTTTGAGAAAGAAAGTATTTCATACCACACTTGATTGTTCTCATCAATCTCAACTGAAAAGCGCTCTTCTCCTGCCTGTTGCAAGAAAGATTAATAAATTTAAACTGATCAGGATTTTCCATTTTTAGTAGCTTTATTCACTAAAATTCCTCAAATACAAGATACTAATCAGGGTTAGACAAACTCATTGAAACCATTTCCACAAATATTAACATATTTAAAACTAATTCAGATTTTCCATATTTGAGTAATTTTGCATGCTAAATTGCTAAAAACACCAAAATATATGATATAATCACTCATGAGACAAACTTATTGAAAGCAATGAACAATGGTCATTAAGAAGTGAGGAATATGATGAAGCTTGCTTTGTTTTCTCTCACGAAATACCTCCAGTAAAAATAAGTATACTGAAGACTGCAAAATGAAACGTGCTACATGAGACCTTATTTATAATTTTATAAATTATGCCAGTCCTCAAGTGACTCTCCAATTTGTTGTTCAGAAATTCTATGAATGACTGGAAGGCGACTTCCTTAAACCCTTATGAAAATAGCAACAAGAGCATGTTGACAAGTGAAATCAGTGATTGTTATGTTATTAACCCATTCAAAAATTGTAAACTTGAAGACCACAAAGAAGTTGGTGATTCTGATATAATAATATGAACATCATATTCGACAAGGTCATTATGATGAAAAGTCATTCCCTTTAAGTTTTTCCATCCAAAAGAAGTCTGGAAAAGGGTTATAATCTTTTAGCACTGATAATCATAATTACTTATCATTCCTTATTCCTTACTTCAATATGTTGTAGAAGAACATGACAAACACTTTATATTCAGTAAAAATGCTAAACAAGGAATCATTATCCACCTATTGAATTTGGAAAAGAGTTAATTCAGGTCTCAGAAATCAACAAGAATAATTCACATTTTTATTTATAATAACTTATTCTAAATTTATAGGACAATGATATATGAACAACATAGATAGGGGGAGGGGGTGGGGAGGAAGAAAATTATACAGATTGCAGAGCTATTACATTGCATGTGGATTTGATTAGAAATTTTTTTGATGTGACACTAAACAGATCCTTAAATAAATCTAATGATATCCTCATAAAAAATAAATAAATAAATCTAGTGATATAGAAACGGGTAAGATTTTTTCTTGAGAAAACTGATAAGTCTTAGAGATTGAACACAAATTTGGTAAATTGCTTAACTAAGTAGCACTCAGCACTCTGATATATATATATATACACTATGAAATAAATATAGTGTTACATTTACAAGAAAGAATCAGCTATTTCCTTTTACTCTGATTTCCTAGGAACATTAACTCTTATAATTGCCAATGATACATTTAATCATTACACTATTTCCAACACCTATGACTCTAATTTCCTAGGAACATTAACTCCTATAATTCTCAATGATACATTTAACCATTATTGTCGACAATAATACTCAACACTCCCCCTCAAGCTAGTGAATGAATATCTATCATTCCTAACTTGCCAGTAAACTGCTGATACTGCTTTCTGGATAGTCCCTTAGTTAATACATCTGCCAATTAATATCCCAAAAGAACATATGCTGTGGTTATCAGTCCACTCTCCAATTTCTCCTTGATAAAGTGCCAGTCTATCTCAATGTGTTTGTCCTGTCATGTTGAACCGGATTGTGCACAATGCTAATGGCATAGGAGCTTCATACTTTATTCTCAGGTCATCTAATATGTTCTTCATCCATAACAACTTACAAACTCCTTGTGCCATAGCTCGAAACTCAGCCTCTGCAGTTGACCGAGCAACCACGTTCTGTTTCTTACTCCTCCATGTTATTAGATTTCCACCCAGAAACATACAATAACCTGATGCTGACCTCTTGTCAATAACTGAACCAGCATAGTCAGCGTCTGTGTACACTTCCATGGATAGATTTCCACCCTTTCTAAATAGTAATCCTCTTCTAATTGTGGTTTTAAGATACTATAGAATTCGATCCACGGCTTGCATGTGCCTTACCCTCAGGTCATGCATGAAATGGCTAACAATATTGAAAGCATATGCGAGATCTAGTCTGGTATGTACTAGGTATATCAATCTCCCAACTAACCTATGATATTGAGCTCTATCAACCTTGGGACTCTCTTCATCATTTCCTATTCTATGATTCTACTCAATGGGTACACCAATAGCCTTACACCCGATCTTTCTGATCTCTTTGAGAAGATCTAAGACGTATTTCCTTTGAGAAATGAAGATACCTTGCTTGGAGTAGGAAACTTCAATCCCAAGGAAGTACTTTAGCCTTCCAAGATCTTTCATTTCAAACTTAGCTGCTAATTTCTCCTTTAGGAGTTGTTTCTCGACTAAGTCATCATTTGATATAATGATGTCATCAACAAACACTAGTAGAACAGTGAGTTTATCTTTTTGTGAATGTTTAAAAAAAAGAGTATGATCACCTTGACTTTGTCTATATCCCAGGGACACCATTGTCTCTGTGAATCTTCTAAACTAAGCACGGAGAGATTACTTCAACCCGTATAAAGCCTTTTTTAGCCTACACACCTTGTTCCTTCCACTAGTGGAATCGTATCCGAGGGGAATCTCCATACAAACTTCCTCCTCTAAGTCTCCATGGAGAAAAACATTTTTAACATCAAACTGGTATAATTCCCACTCAAGATGGGCAGCAAGGGTGAGTGAGATTCTCACAATGTTCATTTTTGCTACTGGAGCAAATGTCTCCTCATAGTCAATTCCATAAGTCTGAGTGTAACCTTTTACAACTAATCTTGCTTTATACCAATCTAGTGTATCATCAGACCGATATTTCAAAGTATATATCCATCTGCACCCCATTGGCCTTTTATCTCCTGGTCTCTCAACAATCTCTCATGTTCTATTCTTTTCCAATGCACTCATCTCCTCATTCATGGCTTAAACCTAATTCTTATCATTCAATGCTTCTTGCACTGATGTTGGGATTTTGATAGAATCTATAGCTGAAATGAAACTCTGGTGTTGCAAAGAAAGATTTTTTGAAGAGACAATTGAGAATTAGGGTACTTGGTACAAGATTTTTTCCCTTTCCTCAATGCAATTGGTAAGTCATCTGAGTCAGGTTCACAATTATTCAAAGGAATATTATCAGTTTCA
This sequence comes from Ormosia semicastrata, assembly GCA_029884595.1. NCBI lineage: Eukaryota > Viridiplantae > Streptophyta > Magnoliopsida > Fabales > Fabaceae > Ormosia > Ormosia semicastrata. The sequence continues at coordinate 65,200,463 of JAQQTO010000062.1, forward strand.
GAAACATGAGGACTAGTATCTTTAGTACTTATCGTAGGTTAGGACGTCTGAAGTTTCTATAAGGCTAGTTCGGGTTTTCCCCTCCTTTGATACACCAATATTGGTGTGCTGGCCTTGACCTTAACCTTAGCTGGTTCAGGTGGGGTACCAGAAGAAGATGCTAATTCCTGTGTAAAGTCAGATAGTAAAGGAAAAGAGGACTCAGGAAAGAATGACTCAGCTTTCGGAATGTTCTCCTCTTGAAGCTGAGGACGAGTAAAAAAGGACTTATCTTCATGAAAAGTGACATCCATGGAAATGAAAAAAAGACGACTCAAAAGGTGAAAGCATTTGTACCCCTTCTTGTCAGGAGCATAACCCAGGAAAACACATTTGATAACACGAGGATCAAGTTTGCTGTGATGCTGGCGATGTATATGAACAAATGCCACACAACCAATGACACGAGACTATAGACTCTGCATAATAAAAACTAAAGGAAAGTAAGATGTCATGAGTTGGACAAGACTTATATTACCAAGAACATGAGATGGTAACCGATTGATCAAATAAGCAGCAGTTGAAACAGCTTCCCCCCAGTATGAGCTAGGAACAGACTAATAAAGCTCTAGTGATTTCAAGTAAATGATGACTTTTCCTTTCTGCAACACCATTTTGTTGAAGAGTATCAACACCTGTGAGTTCATGAACAATACTATGCTCTTTAATAAATTTAGAGAGATTTTGGTTAACATACTCCTTACCATTATCAGAACGCAAACGTTTAATGGATTTTTCAAATTGTGTTTGAACCATACGATAAAACTGAACAAACAATTAGGACACTTTAGATTTGTCTTTCACTATGAAAAGTCAAGTTACGCTAGTATAATCATCAATGAATGAAACAAACCATTTTGTACCAAAAATATTAGAAATAGATGCAGGACCCCAAACATCAGAGTGAATAAGGGCAAAAGGCTCAACACTTTTATTAGAACTAGGAGAGAAAGTTATACGATGGTGTTTAGCAAACTCACAAACAACAAAATGAAAAGAATCAACAGACTCTTTCAAAAATAAAGATGGAAACATAGACTTAAGCAAAGTAAAAGTAGGATGTCCAAGATGCTTGTGCTATAGCCAAATTTGAGAAGTAAGAGACTCAAAACTAGATTGATGACAGGAAAGTGGAGACTCAGAACTGGACTAATGACAAGAAAGTAGCAACTTCTGACCAGGACCACCTTCAGCTCGTATATTGAGGAGAAAGTACAACCCTCCATGTTCCTTAGTAACTCCAATTATCCTCCTTGTGTCAAGATCCTAAAAGACACAATGAGAATGGAAAAAAGTTACTGCACAATTTTTGTCTTTGGTAAGCTTATAAATGGAAATAAGATTATTGGAAAGTTTGAGAACATGGAGCACATTGTTTAGTGTAGGGAAGGATGGAGTTCAATAGTATTAGAACCCGCAATTGAGGTATGAGAGCCATTAGGTACGATTATGTGATATTTACTAGAAGAAGGTTGATAAGATAAAAATTGTGAAGAATAAAAGATCATATGATCAGTCGCACCAAAGTCAACAATTCACAAATCCTCAGGAATAGTACTAGAAGCATTAAAGGATTGGGAACATAAATTCTTACCAGTCATGACCAGAGAACTAGAGCCAAAAGGCTTACTGAGAGAGTCAATGAGAGTCCGTAAGTGCTCCAACTCAGTTTTACTAAAGGCTGGAACTTCACCTCCCAACTTTGAGTCTTCACCCGCAATCATAGAATCTGAAGTGGTCACATTTACATGGTTGTGTTGCATACCCTTGAACGCTCTTGTGCGGCTAAGAACTTGGTCCTTCCCATAGAGTTTGAAGTAGTTTCCTTGGTGCGACCAGATTTCTTACAATTGGTGCACCAACGACTCTCTCGGTTAGGCCTAGAGGAGGAAGAAGAAGAGCCTGGTTTAGCCGTCTTGCCCGTTGCTAAGGCTAATCCCCCAGTGGGCTTGTCATCAAGCATGATAGCCCTACGGCTTTCCTCTCCCCAAACAGTGTAGAACGCCTCAGATAGTGAGGGCAGTTTCTCTTTGCCTAGAATCTGAACCTGAATAGAATCATACTCAGAATTCAGACTGGAGAGGAACTCAAAGATTCGGTCCCTTTCAACAAAACTAGTCAACGTGGAAGCATCTTTGCTACACTCCATTTTTAGACTCTGGTATTGATCCAGCTCAATTCACAGGTCATTAAGGGTCCCATAATAATCTGTAACCGAGAGTGGTAGCGAAGATTTTTGTCTTCAACTCATAGTAAGTGGTGATGTCCTATTTCATAGAGAAGATCTGGTGAAGATTGTCCCAAATTTCACTAGAAGAAGGAAGGAACATTCAATTCTTGCTAACCTTGGGATTCATGGAGTTCCAGAGCCATGTCATGATAAGAGAGTCCTCATCATCCCACGTTTCAAATTGTGGGTCATCCTTCTTAGGAACACTCCCTTCGATGTGGTTTAACTTCCGATGGTCCTTAAGAGTAGTACGATTTACCTGGGCCTATTACAAGTAATTTTTTCCATTAAGGCAATAGGTAGGATGCAAGACCGGGAGATCATTGGGATTTAGAGGTGTGTGTTGTGCTGTGCTGGACTGCGAGATGACTCTAGTAGTCTCGTTGTCAAACATGGTCGCAGTTGAACAAGAGCAGGAGACGCCGACGAACAAAATAGGACCACTGGCAAGGTGAACGGAGTCCTGCACAATGGTGTGTGGCTTATATACATTGCTAGGTGGACGTGCGCGTGCAGGCGCGTAAGTGGTTTTCTAGTATTGAGTGTGCAATGAAGGCACTAAACCCAGCGATGAAGGCTGGTGACGGCAACGGCGATGGCAGCGAGGCTCTTGGAGATTGCCGGTCAGAGGTCTGGGTGACGAAGAGTATCCTTGCTCCGGCGGTTCGGGTGTGGGAAATGGTTTGCGCTGTGTCACAATGATGAGCATGTGATGAAGGCATTGAACCCAGCGATGAAGGCTGGTTTGATCAGCAACGAAGGCTTAGGGCATTAGAAACAACAGAGGCTCTTAGATTGGAAGCTCTGATACCATCTTGAGAAAACTGATAAGTCTTAGAGATTGAACACAAATTTGGTGAATTGCTTAAGTGAGTAGCACCCAGCACTCTTATATATATATATATATATATATATATAATCACACATTAAGAAATAAATATAGTGTTACATTTACAAGAAAGAATTAGCTATTTCCTATGACTCTGATTTCCTAGGAACATTAACTCCTATAATTCCCAATGATACATTTAATCATTACTGTCGACAATAATACTCAACATTTTTGTATGTTAAAGTGTTGTTTATATATCATTACCCAAAGCATATAATAGAACTTGGTTGCAGTGAATTCAAATTACCCAAAATGTTACTTGTATGTGTAAAGTGTTATTTATACTTTATATATCATTATCTATTATCCAAACTCCAAAGTATATAAGCATACATAAACTACCAAACGCATATTGGCTTCTAGAAATGTATTGAAAAGCACTGACTGAAGTCAAGGTACTGTATAAAAAAATTTTAAATGACAAAATACCTTCAAATTTTCAATTAGACCCCCTCCAAGAAAAAATCAAGAGGAAGAGGTAAAGAAAAGCAGCAAAAAGGGAGAAATAGCACTAACCAGTAAGTGACCATGAAGAGTTCCACTTCCAAAACCAAAGGAGGCCATACGGTTTTTGTTAATGCTACTTTCATTTACATACACAACCTGAAGAGGCATCATGAGCCATGGGAGGAACTCCTTGACACAAACACAAAACTTCACTCCTTGTTGAACTGGTGTTTTTGGATCAACAAATGCCCAATTCAATCCAAAATGCCTGCAAGGAATTTCCCATATAAAATCTACATACATACAGTGTACCTTAAAAGAAGTAACATACTAACACGATTGATGAGTATACCTCCAACTTCGGAGAGCACTCTTGCCCTTTTCAAAAGTGTCAATACCAGAACCCACCAGAACTCGTGCGTTATTTAGTAAAAACCCATCTTTGGAGAAACCCTTATCTTCTTTGAGGGAAGACAAGGATTTAGCAGTAGCTCCTTTATATTTATCATCATAGTTGAAAGTACCTGACCTGGTAATATGGGAAAAAAAGTACGAGGAATATGAAATAAACTTCGAAATGGGTCGAAATTTAATGGTAAAGAAGTCAAATCATATGTCATTACTTGTGGATACAAGCCTTTTGGTCTTGGGGAGATGGGCGACCCCAGCTCAAGAAAACCATCTGTGTTAAGCATTTTCACAAACATGTCATAGGATAATAATAACATGAAGCAAACCAACACCAGAACAAAATTCAAATGAAAAAAGGTTCCTACTTGCTCTTGGTACTTTGCTCAGTCCTTAACATTATTATTATTTTTTTAAAAAAATCCAGTTTTGGAAAATGGAAAATGTTATGAATACAATGATTGAGAGATTGCAGATACCCCAGCTGTTGCGTTTGGCAGCGACGATAGTGTCTACGCAATATATTTCTCAGTAGCCCGCAGCAGTGTGTGTCGCTGTGAGTAACCGGAAGCAGGAACTCTGGCATCATCCATTTATCAACCACATGTGAGCCTTCCAAAATTCTTTTTTTAGCCTTCCAAATATCTGGACCATTTTACTGTCGTTAATTTTTTATAATTAAATTTATGTTTTTAAAACCTTTCGAAAACTAAATTGGAGGGTTTATTATAAAACAAGAAAAGTATCGTAAAAGACATCAATTTTAGTGTGATAATTAATTAAAGACCTCAATTACGAAATTTACTAATTAAGGACTTCAATTTTATTTTGATTATTAATTGAGAACTTCAACTTTTATAAAAAATAATTTAATAATATTTATCGATTGAAAAAAAAAATAAGACATATATGTTATATGTTTTGTTCATATTATAAATTATTTTTTATTTATTAAGTTAAATATTTTTGTATTTTTAACACTTTTATTAATAAAAATATATTTTAACAAAGTTGAGGTATTTAATTGATAATAATAAAAGTTTAGTCCCTTAATTGATTTATCACAAAAAGTTTAGGTTATCAAACAATACTTCACTTATTATAAAACAACAATCAAAATAAACTCATGGGGTTAGCTCATTCAAAGATGAGCATTTGATGTGTGTATATGTGTATGATCATAGGTTTGAATCCAATGATTGGACTAGAAAGATGAATTAGTCGAAGTGTTGTAAGTTGGTCTCAACACTATCTGCTTGCAATATCAAAAGACAATGAAGGTAAGAAAGTAAGTTAATGGTTTAAAAAACAAAAATCTCAAATAGTATTTGAAAAAATGAAAAAAAAAGCTAGTTTAATTATAGAAAATACCTTTCTTTCCTAAGAGATGGATATTCATTATTGAAAATGAAAGGGAATGAAAGTCTCAAAAAGTACAAAGGAAGAGTAGCGGTTTTTTTACTAAACTGTCATTGTTAGTAAAACTATTTATCAAATCGCTATTTTTTTAACTATTTACCAAATTACCATTTTTTTAACTATTTACCAAAATAACACTCTTTTCAAACTATATACCAAAGCTCACACTTTTGGCCTACCACGTGGCATTTTTAATATTTTCTGCCGTAGGATATCACGTAAAGTGGTAGCATCACGCGTGGAGTCTTAACACGCAAGCGTAACCTGCGATGGATCTGCGCACCACGTATAATAGCATCCCGATTGGCTTTTACAAAAAAACTCCATCCTTGTTGGTAAGCAAACCTTTAAATTTATATAAATTATTTAAATTACTTAATAAAATGTTGTAAACATTTATTAATGAATCCATACTAATTACGGAAATAAAATATATAATATAAAATTAAAAAAGTGACAAATTTAATATGTTGGTAATATTTAATATTGTTTTAGTTATTATGAAGATTTATTAATTACATAACACATATGTTTTTTTTGTTAATTTTTAAAAATTTATTGTTTCAATTTATTGTTCAATTTAAAAACGATTGAGGTATTAATTATTTGCTTTTAATTTTTTCTTTATGTATGATTTTTAATAAATGTAAAAATAATCTAATCAAATAATACGATACATATATTATTATTGAAGTTATTGAATATATTTAATTATTTTTATACAAATATTTTAAACAACATATCATAAAAATTAAATGGTATATCATGTAGAAGAGGCGTATCACTTATAGGTTATACTTATACTTGATTAATATAATCCTTAAAACAATCTTCGATGACTTTCCTTTTATTATTAGTCAAATCATAAGAAAAGTTAGTATTGATGATATGAAAGCATTAAATACTTCCTAAAAAGCTTATTAGTCCTAAAAAAGTTTTTAAATGAATTTTTTGAGTAGGATTGAGGATGATAGTGAGTAGGATTCGATCCCAATAATCCCCCTCCCAAAGTTTTAGTAATTCGAATTAGTAAAAATTTCGACGTAGTTTCCTAAATGTTGGATCTCCCCAAAAGCCAATGATCTTGTTTAATGCAACCGTTACCACAATCTTTAATAAAATCTAAAAACAAGTCGAAAAGCATATATAGTGTAATCTAATTAGGGTATCAAACTCACAATAAGATATTCTCAATAGTATTTTACACAAAATCACTAAATATAATCACCTTTGAATGTCAATGAGATGGGCCCGCATCGAATGCGGTGGCCTATGAGATGGTTCGAGAAGAGGGACCTAGCTGTGATGGGTATGGTGGGTAACCTTTGGTGGTGGGTAAGGATATGGTGGGTAACCCTGTGGTGGGTAAGGATATGAGGGGTAACTTGGTGGCGGGTATGGATACGGTGAGTAAGTGTATGGTGGGTATGGTGGGTAATATACAGGTGGTGGCTGAGTAGGGGGGTACGTAGCAGTAGTAGGAGGCTGAGTGGGGGGGTATGTAGCAGCGGTAGCAGCAGTAGGCGGCTGAGTCGTATGCTGGGTAGTAGAGTTGGACTCTTCGGGATGTCGAAGTCATGTTCGAGTGCTCGCCAATCCTCTCCTCCGTCTACGCCGCGTTCCTTGTTGGCTCGACTCCTCGGGCGGCCCTGAAATGTCGTCTGCTGGTGGAGCTGGACACAGCTATTCCATCGTAATGCGGTCATGCTCCTGCAATGAGTGTAGGATTTGTGTAGCAGCCTCTCGAGCGACAGTGTCGGTAGTTGAACTGAGCAAATACTCTGTAATGTCCGCCTAATAAATATATATAATTTATGTCATTATACTGAATACAAAATACATATAGTCACTAACGAATTAGTAAAGAGCTTACCGCATTCCCAATTGATGCGCTTGTGGGAGTAATCCAGCGTCTGGTAATTCTTTTATACTAACGCATGTACTCAGAACGCGAACTGAGGGGTGCGACCAATGGGACTCCCCTAACAACCTTCTCCCTACGACTATCCCAGGTGGCTATATAAACAGCATGTGTAGCTAGCCAATCCTCATCATGCCTACCCCGCCAATGTGCCGAGTGCAATGCATGGCAGGCTGGAGCGGTCTCGTGGAATGGGGTGGTCAAGACCAAGCGGCGCATGACGTGGTGCAGGTGGTGCCACTCAACAATGTGGAAACATATGAGAGGGACCTTGCCGGTGCAATGTCCTTACGACCACACAAAAAGGTGGCAATGTTGCCACATGCTCATCCGTGTATGGTTGCCATATAAAGCGAAAAAAGATATGCACAAAACATTAACACTGACATATGCATAAGTAAATATCTTAAAGGAATGTAAACGAAGACATACCTCATCGTTCTTCAACTGATCGAAGAACTGACGATAATATGTAAGGACGCCAATTACAGTATCACTCAATACTTTATGTTTGCGCCACTTATTTGGTAAATAAAAGTATTGCAAACGTAAGTAAAAATATAAACAAAGTATGTCATGGAAGTAATATAAAAATATGAAATGAAATAGAAACTTACTCCCATCCTAAGGGACGTAATTGACCACGACCAGCATCGTAAAACACATCAGGCTCATCATGGTCAGCTAGTGAAGGGGCAAGCCGGGGGAATCTGTACCATGCCCAGTACTGCAATAAGATGCATGCACCTCCGATCTCGCGTGCATCATAGTCCGTAGCTTTACAAAGCTCTCTATACAGGTACGCCAAAACTGCAGACCCCCAGTTATACATCCCGGCAACAGCAAAGTCCTCCAATAATGGGACGAGCATCAAGTGCACGAGTTTACCCGAATGATCGGGGCATAAGAAACCCCCAAGCAAGCGAAGTATGTAATATCGTGCACGCTGTTGCACGTACTCATCATCATCGTCCTCAAGGACTGCAGTAACACTCGACTGCCATAGGTATTTCATGTCAATGCGTGCCCCAGCTATGAGCAAGGGAGTGTCATCAATCCCTAACAATTGAGCACACAAACTGAGTCAATCATCCCTATGCGTAACGCCAGTGACTGCAGCGCCATCAATGGGAAGACCCGATATGATTCCGATATCCTCCAACGTAATGGTGCACTCCCCGGTAGGCATGTGAAATGTATGCGTCTCTGGGCGCCATCTCTCAACCAACGTAGAGATCAGGGAGTGATCAATACTGCAATAACCCATGTGGGCAACTCCCAAGAAACCAGCCTGCTGAAGATAAGGAATAATCGGAGCAGGGGGGTCCATATGTTTCGTTTTCTGAGCACGTCTAACACGCAGGTGTCGGTCCTTATATCCCTGCCATATATCTTTGGGAAACATGGTACTCCGCAACTCCAAAATCGAGTCGTCCTACAGTCGGGGTTTACACGGAATGCCATCTGTTAGCTGTATGCCAAATAATAACAACAATTAGTATGATTCTATTATTATTATAATAAATTATGATATAACCATATCATAACTATACAAGCAATGCAATATGGAAGAAATGAAGATAACACTTGAGAATCAACTAACATATATAGGAGAATAGTATTCGAATACAACTGCATAGATTAGTGATACAAAACAATACAACTCGTAAATACACATCATTGCTAATACAAGATTCTGAAAAATGAAAATAGGTCCGGGATCAACTAGATGGGCGCAGTCGATGGCCCCACTCCATCATCCCCAAAGGAACTCGATCCACCGACACGGCAAGTACGAGAATTATGTCCACGTTGATGGCATCTTGTACACGTCTGTCCTGGCCCTGCTTCGCGCCAATCCATCTCATTCCTGAGTCGGGTTGATTTTGGTCGACCTTTGGATCTAAGCAATGCACGTGGTGGCACCAAAGTGGCGTCGGGAGCTGCAGGCCACCATGGTTCAGACCGGACCGGTTCAAAGTCAAACTCATAGGCCCTATAAATGCTTTCCATCCTGTAAACCCTATGAACAAGTTGGAATGGGTCAACTGCCACTGAAGCACACGCAGCAAGCGCATGCGAGCAAGGATAATGCAATGCTTGAAACACCCCACAGTCACACTGCCTTTCTTCCAGGTTCAAAGTATAAGAAAGTCCACCCTGTTGTGTTACAGGATTAAAAGCCTCTTCAACCATGAACCTTGTGTTCTCTCTATTGTACCGACAAACTTAGTGTGAACTGGCCTTTGTCAGGTTTACTCTCCAGTGCTTCAATAAGTCATCACTCCAGATCTGGTTAAATTAATAGGAACAACAATATCAAACCATAAATAGATGCACGTGTGCATTTAATTAACGGATAGTACTAAGCAAATCTGTAAGCATTTAATGTGAACAACAATTTGTTTGTGGTTGTACTTAATATTGTAAAACAATATCAAACCTGGTTCAATGTCGTCAATTTCGAATTTGTCTCGTCCTTTCGATTGACGAAGTATTCTACTAACTTCGTATATGTCAATTGAACCAATGCAGTTATAGGTAGATTTTTGCTACCCTTCAACACTCCGTTAATGCACTCTGACAAATTGGTAGTCATATGACCGAATCTGCGACCACCATCATACGCCAAACTCCATTTTTCTTTTGGAATTCCGTTAATCCAATTTGTCATCTCCGTTGTAACTTTAAGCTTCTCTAGCCTAGCATCAAACTTTATTGTGATTGGTTCATACCCTGATACATCGAATAACTTGGGTTAGTATTACAACCTAACTAGTATTAGCAACAAAATTAGAATATAAGTAGAAAATGTAAAGTACCTGTGTTAATCAAAAATCTTTTCAACTCATTGTTCGAAATTTGGAGTTAAAATTGGAACCAATATGCCGTATGCGAGAAGACATGATATGCATTCTGAGGTTGCCATCCAAGATTTTCATTTGCCATGATTGTAAGATGCCTCGATGTCGATCGAGAGATCAAACACAAGCCCTCTTGTTAGGTTACATGCAATCTCAGGTGGGCTAAGAACCAACTCCAAGCATCCTTGGTCTCCCCCTCCACAATGGCAAATGCAATAGGCAGAGGTTTTCTGTCTCCATCTTGAGTTGTTGCAATCAACAACTTATGACGATACTTGCCATACAAATGAGTGGCATCAATCTGAATGATGGGCTTACAATATCGGAAGCCAGCCACACATGGTCTAAATGTCCAGAATAATCGACAAAAGACTCTTTTTGAACGATCGAGTCGGTTATTCACAAAACATTCCTCGTCTTGCAACTCCACCACTGTGCCTTCCATGTCTCTCTTCATGGCTGCTAGCCATCTGGGCAACACCTCATAAGATTTGTCCCAATCCCCAAAAACATTCACAATAGCCATTTGTTTTGCCTTCCAAGCCTTTCGATATGAAACTTGGTAACCAAATTGGCTTCGAATCCGTTCAATAATTAAAGATACGGGTGCATCGGGTTTTGTTCTGACTAACTCCAATATGCAAGAGCAGATCAAACGAGAGTCCAACTTCTGGTGATCTAATGACATAGATGGGTTTACGCAACTATGAAGTCCATTATATTTTGTAATCTGCCACGTATTCGACCTCCTGCTTTGTATGGCTCTAAGTCTCCAACTACAACCTTTATCAAAATTAGGGCATTTGGCAGTCAGTCTTCGTGAATCAGAGTCTTCAATCTTGTACTCTTGATGCCTGTGAATGGAATATTGTTTGAGAGCTAACTTCACTGAATCTTTTGATGGAAATTGCAAGCCAACATAGAATTCATCACCCATGCTCCAAGTCCCACGAGTGTCTAACTCAGGCAAGTTATCAGGATTATTCAATGCATCCCAGTTAATTTGAGAAAACTGAGGGCATGGTGGCACAAACACAGATTCAGGTCCCTGAGGCATAAATATGGATTGAGGAGCAATCGCCAATGGAACCTGTAAATTTTCTTCGGCATCAAAGTTTTCTGCCTCTATGTCGGTGTCTGAATCGTCGCCCTCAGCTACTTGTTCTTCGTCTTCACTTGACTCCCATACTGCATCTCTGACAAGTGGGTTATCAGGTTCAACCATTGCACCACCAATAACGATCATATTGCATGACTCAACTTGATTAGACGGACCAACTTGACCTTCAATTTCACCAGGAGCTTCAGCATGCTCTTCTTGCCTAGTTGTTTCTACCTCCACATACAACTCCATAGACGCCATGTTCGGAGTTTGACAGAAAGAATCTATCATGTACTTTACATCATCATCGTCTTCTATTGGAAGCCCTACCCATCTCCACGAATTGAAGCATTGCGGACACCGATAGACAACTTTTGACACATGTTGGTTTGCTTGAAGCCTCAACTTTGAATGAATCTTAGTTTTCAACCCATCCAAAGTCATGTCGGCTGTGATCACAATAGGCCTAGGAGGAGGACCTCGATACATGACACTCTCTTCACCATCATACATTGTCCCATTGAAGTAAATGTGCACATTTAGTGATTTTGTCATATTAACTCCAATTCTGAACAATAACAATTCAACACATTTATTGAATATATTAAACATCAATTACAATATTAATCGGACATATATACTAGGGTAAAAATATTTATAACGATGTATAATAATGTATTACATATATTTATTCAATATATTAACAATCAACTATAATATTCAATACGATTATTTATGTAAAAAAAAATTTCTAAAGTCAAATATTTTGAATTAAGCTACATTTACTAATGTAAGTCATGTCAAAGATATATATCCTACTCGATTACCTATAAAATAATTATCCATATAATTTAGACTACATATCATACAACTTCATTATTCATTAGTCAATAAAAATATTAAAGTATAATAATATTAAATTACAATTAACACTAACCTATTAAAAAAGTAATCAACAAATAATAAATAAACTATTTAACTATTGAAAGAGATACTTACAGTGTGAAGGAATACAATCTAAAGTTGATCACAAATAATGATCCTGACACCACTTCTCGTAAGAATTGAGAGAGTTCAGAGTGTTTAGAGAGAAGAAATTTATAGAGAGATAGTGAGAATTTAGAAAATGCTTAGGATGGCACGAACGGGGGAAGGGGTGTGGGGATATATACTAGGGTTACGCCACCCTTGTTGGCTTATTCTGCTTGCTTGCGCCAACAAGGGTGGCGCTTTCAGTGTCAAGGCCAACCAGGATGCGCCACGTAGGCTGGCGCATCCACGTAGGTTGCGCCAAGCGTGTTGGCGCAACCTATGTGGCACATCTTGGTTGGCCAAAAAATATTAAAAAATGCCACGTAGGCCAAAAGGGTGGCAGTTTGGTATATAGTTTCAAAAGAGTGACATTTTGGTAAATAGTTAAAAAATGGCAATTTGGTAAATAGTTAAAAAAATGACAATTTGATAAATAGTTTTACTAACAGTGGCAGTTTAGTAAAAAAGCCGAAGAGTAGCTATTCAAAATCACTCTCACAAGAAGATCCAACTAACCATAAGGCTTAAGCATGGAGACTATTTGTTTTGAATGGGTTTCACAGGTTCACATGAAGGTGGTTTCCTCCATAGCACAACGGTAGTGACAGTGGTACAAGGGGTGGTACATGCAAAAGACATTCCGACACTCAAGTTAAACTATACACAATGTGGGTATTATTTAGATGTCCATATCAATACCTTGGTGACTTTGTCTAGTATTTATAAGAGTGTGGTGATGGAGGGAGATCACATTTGAATTAAGCATTAATGGATAATGAATATTGTTAATGGTGATCCCTATAAATGAGGGATTCATTGAAGTGATTATCTCCTTAACCGTGATTCCTAGAAACAAGGGATTAGGGAGAGATTTCCTCCTTGTTTGTTGAGTGTTGTCATGGTTTCAGGCAGCATGGGTCGTGGGCTAGGATCCGCTCTGGACATGCCAGGTTGCTCCTTGCTATGACACCCCGAAATCCGATCTAGGACAGTTGCCCCTATCTTGGCACTCTGATGTATTAGCAAAGTTTCAAGACACCCGAGATCAACAAGAGCAACAACATGTTTGAGACAAAGGAATCTATTTTATGGCGTGGATATAGGATCTCGCGATGATGTGTTAGCATGGCTGAAGTCCATAATATAGTATATCAAGTGTGTTGTGAAATTGCCCCTTGCAGTAGTGCATTTTGTCAAAGTTTGATATAAAGGGATTTGATTATGCCCAAAGAATAACACGATAATTGTATTACAGTTTTGAGGTGTTGATTCCACAGAGAGACAAATTAAAAGAATAATTAAAGAAACAAAGAAGCTAAAAATAAAAAGTATTAAATGATTAATAGTAAATAAAGATTAATTTAAATGTAAAATTAAGTAAAGCAAAATAAAGAAATTGAGTCTATACCAGAGATAAGATTACTAAAGTTCAGAATCCATCAAAGATTAATTTTAACAATAATTATGTCAAATTAATATACCTAAATAATTTAACTCATGAATATCTAGCGACAAGCATGTGATTATGAAAAATTTATCAATAAAGCAATAAAATTAATAAATCAAGTGTATTATAAAATCTCCTTAATTAATAGTAAGTTATCAAATCATCAAATGTATCCCTAATAAGAAACCACAATTGATATTCAACAATTGTCGCTAATACTCAGATAACACAAATAAATTACAAAGCATGAGAAAAACATAACTGAACTCATCTTAAAATGCATTCATATAATCTGATAGGAAAATAGAATCAATAAGCATTAAATCATAAAATTGGGTAAAAATAATTCAATATGGTAATGCCAAAATAATCAAGGTTTTATCATCCCCTTAGTACAGAGAATTTAGCAAGACATAATAAAATTAGAACACAATAAGATTATCTCATTAAAATTTTTCATTGCACCAAATTATATGCACTGCAATGTTGCTGCCACTATGCTTGCATCATGTCCTTTTTTCTTCCTTTGAGCTGTGTGCTCCTTCTTTTCTTTTCTTCTTTTCTCTCATTCTGGCATCCTTGTGCAGCGTGCCTTCACTCGAATTCTCTAATCTGTGTGGCACTATGCTCCTGTTTCTTTTCTTATTTTCTATCATGCACAACGCAATAACCTTCGTCCTTTGCTTCAATTTATCAGTTGCTGCCACAATAATATATTGATATCCAAAAGAAGAAGGAAATGGTCCCATAAATCAATACCCCAACAATAAAAAATTTCAGTCACTACAATTAGGTTTAAGGGCATCATATTACAACGGGACATAACTCCTAACTTTTAACACTTTTCATATGAGCGACAATAATTGTTTGCATCTTCAAATAAGGTGGGCAAATAAAATCTACACTACATAATTTTTGCAGTGGTTTTCTTCATTGAAAAGTGACCCCCACAAGCTTGGGAATGACAAAATTCTAAGACGTTAGCAATCTCTTCATTAGGGATGCAACACCTTAAAATTTGGTCAGGGCAGTATTTGAAAAAAAAAGGTCATCCTAATAGAAATTATATATCTCAATCAAGAACTTCCTCTTATCTTGAGCGCTCCAATCCACTGGTATCTCACCTATAGCCAAATAATAAACTATATGAGCAAACCATGGTATAGAAGTAACAGAAAATAAATGCTCATCCGGAAAATCATCTCTGATTGGTAGGTGGTCAAAGGTGTCCTCAAATGTGAGCCTTGAGAGATAGTCAGTCACTACATTCTCTACTCCTTTCTTGTCTTTAATGGTGATATCAAATTCCTGCAAAAGTAAAATTCATCGTATTAGTCACGCCTTAGCATCCTTCTTTACAACAAGGTACTTAAGGGCTGCATAATCTGCAAAAATAATAATAGAAGAACCAATTAAATAAGCACGAAACTTATCCAAAGCAAGCATTATAGTTAACAACTCTTTTTCAGTGGTGGAGTAATTCATCTGAGCACTATTTAGAGTTCTACTAGCATAATAAATGACAAAAGACTTCCCTTCCCTTCGTTGTCCTAGAACAATACCTACAGCAAAATCACTAGCATCACACATGATCTCGAAAGGTAAAATCCAATCAGGTGGCTGCATTATTGATGTTAAGGTAAGCTTGCCAATTAGCGTTTTAAAGGCCTCTTGAAAAGCTTGTGTCCACTCAAATGGTGCATCTTTAGCTAATTAAGAGGTGACATAGTGGTCTAGATATAGTGAAAAAAATGTGTATGAAGCTCCTATAAAACCCCACATGACCAAGAAAAGATCTTACATCCTTTACTGTCTTAGGTGTAGGCAACTTAAAGATTAATTCGATCCTAGATTGATCAATCTTTATCCCCTTAGAAGAAATAATATGCCCTAAGACAATACCTAAAGGTACTATAAAGTGATATTTTTTCCAATTTAAAACCAATTCCTTCTTCTCACAACGAATCAACACCTTTTCTAAATTCAATAAGTATTCATCAAAAGAAGATCCAAAAACAGTCAAGTTATCCATAAAAACTTCCACGCAATTTTCAATCATGTCACTAAAACTGCTCATCATGCAACGTTGAAAACTAGCAGGTGCATTACACAATCCAAATGGCATTCTACAAAAGCACAACTACCAAAAGGACAAGTGAAAGTGGTTTTATCCTGATCTTCTAATGCAATTTCAATTTGATAATAACCAGAATAACCATCCAAGAAGCAATAGAAAGGATGACCAGCTACACGCTTAATAATTTGATCAATAAAAGGGAGAGAGAAAATGGTCTTTCTGGGTGGCAGCATTCAACTTTTTGTAATCAATGCACATTCGCCACCCAATCACAAGTTTTGTAAGGACTAACTATCCCAGATCATTCTTGACCACAGTAACACTTGACTTTTTAGGAACAATATGTGTAGGTGATGAGCAATGTCGTACTCGCCTCAAAATAGACTAGGATTTAAATGGAATATAGCATAGTGCATAACTTAGGTCATCTCCCAAGTATCAATTCGGATTTCTCAAGCATATTAGAAATTATCAATAAGTAGGGGGTTTTGTTCATCAAGTAACAGAGTGCAAATTCAACAGTAATTAGGAATAAATTCAAAACTAGAAACACCAATCCAAGGTCTTCAATTCAAGTGGCAAAGTTAATCATAGTTCAAAGAGAATAAATTTTTTTATGCAATTACCTCTGTTAATTCGAATTCAACTAGATAATCACCTAGAATTTAATCAACTAAAACAGAATCACAATCGCAATTCTTGATTAAGATTGAATTAAACACAATTTCGAATTAACATAGATTACCAATCGATGATCTATTCTCCATTAAATTCAGATTATTCAATCCAAATCTATCTTCAATTTCGAAAATATAATCATAAATCAATTGAAGAAGGAGAAGAGGGAAGAACACAATCAGAAATCACAATTAAACAAAAGAACTCAAAACTCTAACCACAATCATTGAATTCCTTGGATTGATTGGATCTTTAGCCTTCCATGGCCATCACCATTGAAAAGATACAGATCAGAGAAAAGAGAAAAATGAAATAGAGAAAACGAAAAGAGAAGAAAAAGGGTTTCTTGATTCAAATCGTAAAACTCCAAAATTAGGATTCAAAAAGAGGTGTGTTTTTCGTATTCTGCCTTAACCTATTTGTAACTGAAAATTATTCTATAATTCCTAATCTAACCCTAGCCCAAACTGTAGCCCTCTGAATAAGCTTTTCAGAGACATATAATTTGCCTTATTTGGGTTTAAATTGAGAGAGTTAAGCCCAAATCAGTGAGGGAAGATCCAAGCTTTATGACAGTAACAGTATCCTAACTTTGAGGCTCAATTTCACCCTGAATCCAGCTGAATTAGAAAAACTTTATTAGACATAAAATTTTGTATCTTCGTCTCAGCTTTCAGGAGACACCAAGATCATCCAAATATGACATTTGTAGCCCAAGATATGGCCTGTACAAGATAGAAAGGTCAAAATGAGTTAAATTCTGAAAATTAATAAAACTTTTACAACTAAGCTCAATGAGGCCCAATCATCTAAAACTCACCGACAAACATAATATTGGATACAATTATCATCAATTAGGCCAAATATAAAGTAATAATGAATGTCTCAAAATTGGTTAATTAGTAGGGCTTACCCATTTACTATCAACAATAGGATATATGATTTATGCATCTAATAGTTTCAATATTTCATTCTTCACCACTTCTTTCATAGTGGGATTAAGACTACGTTGGGAGTCTCTACGAGTGATAGCTTCTTCCTCCAAATTAATTTTATGAGAACAGACCAGAGGACTAACACCTTTTATATCAACAATGTTCCAACCTAAAGATGATTTATGCTCACTTAGGGTTCAAATTAATTTCTCACTTTGAGACTCAAACAATTCAGATGAGATAATAATAGGAAAAGTATCACCTGGACCAAGGAAAGCATGCTTTAAAACCCTAGGCAGAGGCTTCAATTCAACCTTGGGTGCTTCCACACTTGAAGGAATTTGTTTTTCACCTTTCTCGAGCAACTCCTCAAACTTTGGTTACCATGCTCAAGTGTCATAATCTTGAGTTCTATAAAAAAATAGCATTAATATCAATTACATCAGATGGATTATTGATAGAATCAAAATTAGAATTAACAAGAAAATACTCAAGAGGATCAAAATCATAAGTTGTAGAAACTCCCCTATTCATGAGTGAGTCAATCATGTATATTTGGTGGCCTTCATCATCATCTTTTGACTGTTTTTCAATATGAAAGATATTCACCTCGAGAGTCATGTTTTGAAAAGACAGCTTCATGGTCTCATTCCTACAATTAATAAGAGCATTAGTAATGGCAAGGAAAGGCCTACCTAAAATCAAAGGAATTTTTGAAGTAGTATCAACAGTAGAGCTAGTGTCAAGGATTAGGAAATCAACAGGATAATAAAATTTGTTAATTTGAATTAGAACATCCTCTACCACACCTTGAGGTACTTTGACTGAATAGTCAGCCAATTGCAATACCACAGTGGTTGGTTTGATTTCTCCCAACCCCAATTGCAAATAAATAGAATATGACATTAGATTTACGCTAGCTCCTAAATCTAGTAAAGTTTTCCCAAACTCATGATTTTCGATGCTGTATGTAATGGTTGGACAACTAGGATCTTTGTACTTGGGAAAATCTGCTGTTCAATTATAGCATTAACTTGTTCTGTTAAGAACACTGTCTTCTTCACATAGTGCTTCCTCTTAATTGTACACAAATCCTTGAAAACTTTTTGCATAAGTATGAACTTGTTTAATCACATGCAAAAGAACAAAATTGATTTTTACCTACCTTAGATTCTCTAGGATTTCATTGTTAGGATCTAGAATTCGCTTGCTTGATTTTAAAGCTTGAGGGAATTGTACCTTAACAGGATTCTTTGTCACCTTAGGTTCCTTGGACAGCTCGACATCACTACTATCCTGATTCTTTTTCACATCCTCTGATTTGTTCATTGTTGAGATGTGTAATGATGTATCACTTCGTTTCACAATGTGATGCGTGGATAAAAAACACACATCTTGTGCTTGATTTGAGGTGAATTTAGGTGTGCTTTGATTGATTTATGTTAGAATTTATGCCACATTTAATCTAATTATCCTTAGTATCTCATGATTGGTCTTTCTCTATGTTTTTAGGTCCAAAAAAAGTGTTTTGACATGACTCTATGAAGCTTTGGATGGATTCATTACAATGAAGTTGAGCTCGGAATTTATATGGCCAAGATTCTCAGAATTTTTGACCTTTGCACGATAAAATGAGCATAACTTGAGCTATAGAAGTTGAAACGAGGTGATTCCAGTGGCATTGGAAAGCTAAGAAAAAGAGCCACAACTTTCATGAAAATCACTTCAATATTGAGTAATTAAGGAGTTACACACGACCGTGTATAACTTAGAAAATGCTTCTGACAAAGTCATATGACCGTGTGTCTTGGTCACATGGCCGTGTGACCATCCTGCGTTGAAATTACGTAGTTTTTAAAACTCGCATAGTCGTGTCATGCACTCACATGGCCGTGTGAGGTCTTCTGGAGCATAAAAAAGGCAGTTTTCACCATAATTGTTATAAATAGAAGCAAACCCTCAAATCTAAAACACACAGAGGCTGCAAGAGATTTTGAGAGGCACAAGGATTGAAGGTTAAGGCTTAGAAGGTAAGAGCAAGAGTCATTGAAGATCAACCATTGAAGTATTTTCCTCCATCTTCTTTTTTTGTTTTGGAATCATGGTTATTTCTTTAACCTTTGTTCTTGATTGTGCTACAATAGCCATGAGCAGCTAAACCCCTTTATCTAGGATTGGGATGAAACTCTCTATTTCTCTATGTTGAATTGTTAATTTGATTCTTTGTTAATGAGAATTATTATTCTTGATTCATTCTTAGTATGCTTAATGGTTGTGGTATGTTGCGCGCCATATTTACATGATCTTAGGCTTTAGGTGAAGGATCGAAAGATGAAATCTAATTGCTTGATAATCTAAGAATTGAACTTAGGAATTGAGACTTAGACATAGGCTTAAATCCTTCAAGGAACCAATGATTTTCATGAATCTTAATGGGTTAGAACTTGGATTAATTACCATGAGAATGAGATTGATGAAGTTTTAGCATATTTTTAGTGTCAATAAATTAGGCTTTAAATAATTTAGGATAAATCGCCTTCAAGAACATAATTGAACATTAGCAAAGATATGATTACAATTTAGCATAGGGAGTAGTGTAATGAATTCTCAGTCCTAGGCCTTTAACCCTTGGTTGACTCTTGACTTTTCTTGATTTAATTGCTATTTATTTGCTTTGAGTTTTGTTTTGATTTAAATTTAGCTTTCATTATTGATTTTGTTCGTTTAAATAATCAAAATTATCGTAAGAGTTTGTAATCAACCGATACTCGTGGGAACGATCTTTATTTACTACTTGTACGATCTGTGCACTTGTGAAAAATCCACAACAAGTTTTTAGCGCTGTTACCAGGGATCGTATTGATATTAACACGAGCGATAATTTGGTTGATTTAAGCACATTTTATTTTATTTTATTTTCACTTTATTTTTTCTTTGAATGTTTAGGTGTTGATTCTTCTTATGCGTAGAACGAGGAGTCAAAAAGATTTTATTATCCCTATTGATCTTGAGATCGAGAAGACACTTTGTGACATTAGAAGGGAAAGAAGAACACAGAGAATTGAGGAAGACCACATGGTGGACAACATGAACCAAGTCTCTAATCAAGAACGAAGGCTGAGGGATTATGGAACTCCCAACGCTAACGCTTGTCAGTCTTCCATTGTACAGCCACAAGTGGAGGCCAACAATTTTGAGATAAAGACGTCACTAATCCAAATGACCCAACAATTACAATTCAGCGAGTCAATGACTGAAGACCCAAATCAGTATTTGGATGAGTTCTTGGAATTATGTGACACCATAAAG
Source organism: Ormosia semicastrata (assembly GCA_029884595.1). Classification (NCBI taxonomy): domain Eukaryota; kingdom Viridiplantae; phylum Streptophyta; class Magnoliopsida; order Fabales; family Fabaceae; genus Ormosia; species Ormosia semicastrata. Next base: position 65,221,263 of record JAQQTO010000062.1, read on the forward strand.
ATTAATGGGGTTTCAACGGATGCTATATGGATAAGACATTTTCCCTTTTCTCTTAGGGGAAAAGCAAAGAAGTGGATTCACTCAGAAGCTCCAAATTCACTTACCACCTAGGAATTAATAGAGTAGACTTTCTTGGACAAGTACTATCCAATTGGAAACACAATCAAGCTCCATCAAGACATCATTACCTTCTCCCAAAAGAAAGATAAATCACTTTATGAAGCATGGGAAAGGTACAATGATCTCATTCGTCAGTGTCCATATTATGGCCTATAAGATTTTGTTGTTATACAAACATTCTATGCTGGGTTGACTTTCTCTACAAAGGCAGCTCTTGATGCCACAACTGGCGGTGCTTTGATGGCCAAGACTTCAATAGAGGCAAGGGCCTTGATTAATGAGGTCGCTTCGAATATTTATCTGTGGCCAAGTGAGAGATCAACTTCAAAGAAGCAGGTCTGAATAATAGAGTTTGACATCATTACCATATTGAATGCCAAGTTTGATGCCTTGACTAAGTCACTTCAGAAGCTGAATGTCAATGTTATCACTACTCCTAACATAACTTATGAAATGTGTGGAGGAGGGCATTTGACTTTGGAATGCAATCCAATAGAAACGTATTCTCAAGACCTGTCATTAGAGCAAGCGAGTTATGTGCAGAATGGCAACTTTAAGCCTCAAGGTAATCCCTTCTCCAACACATATAACCTCGGATGGAGAAACTACCCTAATTTCTCATATTGGAACCAACAAAACCAAGGGACTCCATCAAACACTAGACCCCCACCTGGATTCCAACAACCGCAACAATCTTCTCAGGGTGCAAAGTCTAATTTAGAAGCTCTCATGGAGAATTTCATAGTCACTCAAAAGAAGCACAATCAAGCCATTCAAGCACAAGTACAACAATATAGGGAGTCCATCAAGTAACTCAGTACCCACCTAGATCAAATGACCACTCACGCCAAGATGGTTAAGACTCAAATAGCCCAACAATCAATCTTGTTTAATATGATTCAAGGGCGAATCCCAAGTCAATCGAAGACTAACCCAAGGGATCAAGTACTAGTAATTTCATTGACAAGTGGTAAGCAACTTGAAGACCCCATAAGGGAAGAAAAGCTTGAAGATAAGGACACTCGTGAAAAGGAAAAGAAGCAAGAGAACAAAGAGAAGGATGAAGAAAGCACTACAAGGTATGTTCCTCCAAAAGCATATGTTCCACATTTACCTTTCCCTCAAAGGTATCAAAGGGCGAAGCTTGATTATCAATTTGAAAGGTATTTGGAGGTACTTAAAAAGCTTTACATTAACATTTCTTTTACGAAAGCTCTATCCCAAATGTCCTCTTATGCTAAGTTCTTGAAAGAGATTCTCTCCATTAAAAGGAAGCTTGAGGACTATGAAACTGTTGCTTTGACGGGAGAATGTAGTGCAATCATTCAAAACAAGCTTCCACCTAAGCTTAAGGATTCAGGTAGCTTTTCAATTTCATGCTCAATTGGGGACATACATATCAACAAGGCTTTGTGTGATCTTGGAGCAAGTGTGAGTTTGATCCCCCTTTCTATTTGTGAGAAATTTGATATTGGAGAGATCAAACCAACCACCATCTCTCTTCAATTAGCAAATAGGTCAATCAAACATCCTATAGGCATACTGGAGAATGTTCCTTTGAATGTGAAAAAGTTTTACATACCAGTTGATTTTATTATGCTTGATATGGAAGTCGATGTTCAAACCCCCATCATCTTGGGCAGGCCATTCCTAGCCGCTACTGGAACCGTGTTTGATGTGAAGCATGGGAAAATAACCCTCAAAGTAAGTGAAGAAATTGTTGAGTTCAATTTGTCTTAAGTTTCCCAGTAACCGGCCATTGTTGATTCTTGTTTGAAGGTTCATGTGGACGAAAGGCTAGCAAGAGAGGTGCACACTAAAAGCCATCCACAAAATCCCTTAGAGAAGTGTTTGGTGCACAATGGTAATTTAAACAATGAAGATGAGGAGGTGGAGACCTATGCTCAAATTTTGAACACATGCCTAACTGTTTCCCCTTCTCAAAATGGTAAATTCAAGGAGATCAAGGTGCTCTCAACCAAAGATTCCTCACTTAAAGAAAAGGAGGCCCCAAAGGAATCTATAACTAATGATATATTAAAAAATATTTTGCCCAAGGTTGATACCAACTTTGAGAATGCCAAGCTCTGCAAGAAGAGACCAAAGAAGCGGCATGACAAGTGTATCAAGTAGTGTGAGTTTAAAATTTGGGATAAAATTCTTGTCTGTAACTCACATTTTCTTCTTCCTGATAAGTTTTGGTCAAAAGGGTATGGACCATATGAGATTGTTCGTATTTTATAGTACGATGTACTTGAGGTGAAGAAAGAATATCATAAGATATTCTTGACAAATAGCTAGAGAGTGAAGCACTATGAAGAAGGAGTGGGGACTGAACACCACTCCATTGACATCACCTAAGCATAGAACCAACTCATTGTCAAGCTAATGACTATAACTTAGCACTTCTTGGGAGGCAACCCAAATTTTTTTCTCTTTTTCATTACTCTCTTATTTTTTATTTTGTTCTTATTTTGTTATTACTTATTTTATTATCATTTTATTTTTGTTTTTGTTTTGTAGTTAGCTAATGTTGAGTCGACTTAAGTGCCTCCCTGAGTTTGGAGCCTTTGTAGGAAGATGTATATAAGCTCATCGGCTACCAAAAAAATTTTATTTTCTTTCCTTTAGTTATTTCTTTTTCTATTTATTTGTTCTTTTTGGTTCCCTTTCTATTTTCTTTTTCTTTCTATCCTTTCTCATATTTTCTTTTTTGGTTTCTTTTGCACTTTTAGTTCTTGCATTTTATTTTTCAGTTTTTGTTTTGTTTTTCTTGTGTAGTCTTAGACCACATGTCGCCGCTCAATTAGACTTGATGTTTGAGTTCATGGCTACACACCTCCCTCTGACTCATTTCTCCCACCACCTTCATGATCTTGCGTTTCCATTTTCTAGGAAAGTTTCATTATCCTTTGTTCTATTATTTTTCTTATTTAATCATTGAGGACAATGTTTGTTTTAGGTGTGGGGGAGTACTTTTAAATTTGGTGAAATTTTTTTGTGAAATCAATGAACACTTGAGTATTATTAATAATCAAGCTGGAATTATGTGTTAATTTCTTGATTATTCCTAAGCTGATAGAGGTGTGTTTGAGAAAAGAATCCACTACTCGTGAGCTGTTTGTATGCAAAGCAATCTTTTTCAATTGAGTATTGAAACATTTAGCATCTTATTTGAAAATTAGTCATGTCTGCTTGCATTTTATTTCTTTATTAACATTAGTCAGAAAGTGAGTTTTGAGCTTTAATGATTGAATTTTTCATAAACAAAATCCTAAGTTTCCTTCTGGAGTGAGATTTCTCTTGATTGATACATGCTAGAACTTGCTTTGATATCTTATTGAGACTTTATTGATTTACATACATACTTAAATATGATTAAGGCAATTTTAACGTCCAGAGTTGCATATGATAAAATAATTCCTTAGTTGTCCTATTTGAGGTTGAAATTGATTTTTTTAGATACCTATTTGAATAATTAGGTTAGATTCTTTGGAACAATTGATGTCTTAATTGAGAAGTCATAAATGGTTATTTTTGGCTTCAGGGGCTTTGAAAAAGAAAAGAAAAAAAGAGAAAAAAGATAAACAAATGAAATGAAAAAGGAAGAAGAAGAAAGAAATAAAAGTTGATTGGTGAAGAATGATGAGATTATTGGGTTGAAAGTACAAATCAGTTATATCCTTGAGCATTATGATTTATTATTCATCTTCTCAACCAGATTCTATTGTGTTTCAATTTGTCCACATGCCTTCTTTACTTTTATTTATCTTTTTTCTACCTTTCATTATACTCTTGACCCCATTACAATTTAAGAAAGTCCTTTTGATTCTTGTTATGTATGTGAACTTGGAAGTCGAGATGAGATTGATAATTAAGCCTATGGTCATGCATTTGTTAAGAGAAATTTGAGTAATCTCTTTGTCCTTAAATACTTGAGAGATGGAAAGATGAGTGACCTCAATTGGTTGGTAAAGAGAATAGGTGCACGCTAGATTCAAGCCTTTAATTGTATTAAGTACAAAACTTTCTTGCTTGATTGGATTTAATTGTCGAGCTTAATTGAACTTTTAAACTATGAAATTTTCCTTTATTCATATTTTTTGATGTTTAGTTTAATCTTGATTTTGACTCCTATTCTTTGCTTGAGGACAAGCAAAGGTCAAGCGTAGGAGAATTTGATATGTGGATAAAATACACACATCTTGTACTTGATTTAAAGTGAATTTAGGTGTGTTTTGATTGATTTATGTTGGAATTTATGCCACATTTAATCTAATTATCCTTGAGATCTCATGATTAGTATTTCTCTATATTTTTTGGTCCAAAAGAGTTGTTTTAACATGGCTCTATGAAGCTTTGGATGGATTCATTGCAATGGAGTTGAGCTCGGAATTTATATGGCCAAGATTCTCAGAATTTTTTACCTTTGCGCAATAAAATGAGCATAACTTGAGCAACGAAAGTCTAAACAAGCTGATTTTGGGGGCATTGGAAAGCTAAGAAAAAGAGTTACAACTTTCATGAAGATCACTTTAGCATTGAGTAATTAAGGAGTTACACATGGCCGTATGTAACTTGGAAAAAGCTTCTGACTAAGTCACATGGCCGTGTGTAACTTAGTCAGAAGCGTTGAAAAACTTAAACTCACTCGGTCATGTCGTGCACTCACACGGCCGTGTGAGATCTTCTGGAGCATAAAAGATGTAGTTTTCACCCTAATTGTTATAAATAGAAGCAAACCCTCAAACTTAAAATATACAGAAGCTGTGGAAGACTTTGAGAGGCACAAGGATTGAAGGCTAGGGCTTGGAAGGCAAGACCAAAAGTCATTGAAGATCAACCATTGAAGTCTTTTTCGCTATCTTCATCTTCTCCATCTTCTCTTTTTATTTTGGAATCATGGTTGTTTCTTGAATCTTTGTTCTTAATTGTGCTACAATAGCCATGAGCGGGTAAACTCTTTTTTTCTAGGATTGGGATGAAACTCTCTATTTCTCTATGTTGAATTGTTAATTTGATTCTTTGTTTATAGGAATTATTGTTCTTGCTTCATTCTTAGTATGCTTAATGCTTGTGGTATGTTGTGTGTTATATTAACATGATCTTAGGCTTTAAGTGAATGATCAAAAGATGAAATCTAATTGCTTGATAATCTAAGAATTAAACTTAGGAATTGAGGCCTAGGCCTAGGCTTAAATCCTTCGAGGAACCAACGATTGTCATGAATCTTAATGGGTTGAAACTTGGATTAATTGTCATGAGAATGAGATTGATGAAGTTTTAGCACGTTTTTAGTGCCAAGAAATTGGGCTTTAAATAATTTAGGACAAATAGCCTTCAAGAACACAATTGAACATTAGCAAAGATATGATTACAATTTAGCATAGGGAGTAGTGTAGTGAATTCTCAGTCTTAGGCCTTTAACCCTTAGTTGACTCTTGACTTTTCTTGATTTAATTACTATTTATTTGCTTTGAGTTTTGTTTTGATTTAAATTTAGCTTTCACTATTGATTTTGTTCGCTTAAATAATCAAAATTTTCATAAGAGTTCGTAATCAATTGATCCTTGATAACTTCTGGAAATGAAGTTATTTCACTTGATTTTGAATGTATATGAGCATGCTATCCTTAAGTTTTATAGGCCAAAGGTTCAATTCATGCATGACTTTAATGATTTAAACTTGCTAACTCAAACGATTGAGAATTGAATATGTGAGGATTTTATTTAAAGAAATTAGATTGATCATGATTTGATGGACTTTGACATTGTCTTGATGTAGGTATTCAACATGGAAAAGCTTTGGAAGGGCCAAGGAACTCAAAAAGGAGCTCAAATTTGGAAAAAAAATGCAAAAAATGAGATGCTGCTGCCAACCCACGCCTAGGCTTGACAAAACCACGCCTAGGCTTGACAAACCCACGCCTAGGCGTGGAAAAACCAAGCCTAGGCGTGGAACTCTCAGGTTTTCAGGAATTTCAGACAAGACACTTACGCCTAGGCGTGTAAATGTCACGCCTAGGCGTGGCTTGCACCTGACAGCACGTGTTTCATAACCACGCCTAGGCGTGAGAAAAACATGCCTAAGCGTGTGAAAAGCCCTGGTCCGCGAATTTGACCCTTTTTATCTGATTTTTGAGGGGATTCTAAGGAGGGCTGTTTTGGGACCAACCACGAAATCCCTAGAGAAAGTGGGAGGAGGAGAAAACCTTGGAAGATTGAGGTGATTCAAGTGAAGAATCAAGATCAAGGAGGAAGATCAAGCATTGGATTCTCACCATTCTTGTTCATTCTTTCCCTTTTCTCTCTTGATTTGTAACTTGATGGGTTCTATGATTCCATTTGTTTTCTTCTCTTTTATGATGTGTAACTAAACTCTAATCTAGGGGCTCTCTAGGATCTTGCTATGGATTTGATTAATATGTAATTGAGTGGGTATCCTTTCAATGAATTTGATTTTGTTCATCCATATCTATGCTTAATGCTTGTTGTTGATTGGCCATCAATTACATGATTTTAGTATTCCAATTGAACTAGAAATAGGGAGTTGTGAATATGGATATGGTATGGTTGATGTATGTTCAATTTCATTCTATTGGATGGAGTGTGTTGATTAGCTAATGGGATGGACACATACCCATTAGTCATGCATGGCAAGTGTTTAATAATTGGTCTTAATGAGTGATTCTTATGTTAATTCACATGGACACATAGTGGATTAGTTAGGTTTTGCATTGGTAATTGTCCTAGACATAGGCTCTTATCTATTGAAGGTTAACAGCTAACAAATATCATTTCATTAATTGGTGCTTGTTGATTGCATTTATTCATTGAAGTAGCAAGTGAATAGGGACCCCTAGGCTTTAATCATTCTCATCTTCTCTTGTGGAATTAGTGTTTGGTGTTTTCTTATTTTGTTTCTTTAAATTGTTATTTTAATTGCAACCCATTCTCACAATTCATTTGCTTGGATAAAAATTTGTGAATTTTGATTAAGTTTAACATTCTTCTAATTAATCAATCCCTTGGGACACGATACTCTAACTCTCCTTTATATTACTTGTCGACCCGTGCCCTTGCGGATTTACGGATCAATTACCAACAAGTTTTTAGCGCCGTTACCGGGGATTGAGTTTAGAATTTGTGTTATTTCTTACAATTATTCATATTTCTTATTTCAAGTTTTCTTTGTTGTTTTGTTTTGTTTTTCAGGTACTTAGCTCTTGTATGCAAAGGACTCAAAGTGTATCTCGATTTCCTTATGATCCTGAGATCGAGAGGACTTTTCGTAGATTACTAAGAGAACGACTAGTACAAGGGAAGACACTTGAATTGGATAGTGACTCGGAGATGGCGGAAGAAGCGAATGCTGAAAGACTCTTGAGAGAGTATGCTACTCCAAATGTGATGCACACTTTTTAGTTATTGCATTTACAAACTCAAGTGCAGGTTGTCTTAAGTAATAAATTTCTCGGGAGTCCGAGGTCGATCCACAGGGAATTGTTGAAGATTAATTAAGGTGAAGTGAATATTTTGTTACTATGATTAAAATTATTTACTTGGGTTAAAAGATTCACTCTTGGTAAATAAAATAAAGGTAAGATTAATTCCTTTTATAACTCAATTAGAATCCTCACAACATGGAGGTTCCAATCGAAAAATACAACGTTAAAAGTCTATTAAAACTATATACGTATTTATATTATGTTTCCAAAAATATTACTACCACTTATAAATGGGTTAAAGCATTCATTGTGCCAATATTTTATCTACAACAAATCAAGAACTCCACTTTATAAGGAGAGTTTCTAACACCACCACTTGTAAATGGGTTAAAGCATTCATTGTGCCAATCTCTTGTCTACAACAAATCAAGAACTCCACTTTACAAGGAGAGTTTGGAAACAAAATATAATACGTATAATGATCACTTGAAAATATATCATTTAAGCATAAGAGAGAAATTAATCTAACCTTATTTCATTACCAAGAGCTTCACCTCTTCACCCAAGTAAAATGAAACTTAGTTACTCATAGATAAGAAGAAAGAAAGAGAGAAGAAGAAGAAGAAAAACATGACTTCAATTTAGAACAAAGGAAAATTACTACAAGAAAACTTAGTAACAAACTAGCATTATTTTGGTAACTAACACTTAATACCCCTAATGATCTGCCAAGGCCTCCTTTTATAGAGCATTAGAGATACAAAATGTCAAGGGGGCTGAGTTATTAGTGGGTCAATGATTGGAAAATGAGTGAAAAATGCCAAATGACATTAAATGACATTAAATGAGTGGGAAATAATGGAGATTCCTTGTCTCTGAAATCATGCAGCTCTGAAGTCATTGCATTCGTCATTTTTGAACCAAGTAGTCTTCATGAAAGTTGTAGGCCTGGATCTTAGATTTCAAATGGCTTTAGTTTGGATCCAATATCATTTCTACAACTCCAGATACGTTCAAATTACTACATACTGTCCAGGCCTAGTCACAGCTCCTCTGTTTTGACTTCCAAACCCAATATCACCTTCAAGAAATCCGATTCTGGAAAAGTGTTCAACATGAAAGTTGTAGATATGGGTCTTAACTATTTATAATCCAAATTTCAATCCATTTTACAACATCTAGCCCAAAATCTGTGATGAACAGTATACGTAGGTCAAGCTGTCAGGAATAGTATTCTAGTTCTTGCTTCAACCCCAATTTGAGTTATCTACTCGTGTGATTGGGCCTTTGAGGTCTTCATAAAAGTTATAGAACTCTCTCTTATCTTTCAAATTCCACTAGAATCAGCTCCAAAGACCACCTACATCCCAAGATATGACCCAAATACAGAAACAGTGTAAGATATGAATCATGCTGAAAAATTCAATTAAGTTCAATTTTGAGTCCAAACTTACAAAACATAATAAAACTCAATCAATTAAGTACATAAAGAGTGTAAATGACTAATAATGAAAGCTTATTAATGTATCAAATATGTGATCATCTAACTCCCCCACACTTAATTTTTTGCACTCCTGAGCAAAATACATAAGATCACTCACAAAAAAAAAAAAAAAAAAACGAAACAAACTCAAAAGCTAAACACTCTAAAAGACTCAATTTCTAATCATATTTAAAAATGAAGAGCAATCATTCAAGTAATCAAAACATTCATGAGGTAACATATCTTCACTTCTCAAATCAACAAGCAAGGTTATTTCAATTGAAAAGCATGAGTCAAGAATGATAGATTTTCACAAGATTCACTCTCAATCCCTCAAGTGTTTAAAAGGTAGGTATTTCACTCAATTCAACCCATGAAAATTGCACTACCATAAGCTTGCTTATCTTCTACTTCTCCACTACTCAGAACACATGCACACACAAATCATGAGGACTTTATTCAAGGTTGTAATGGGGTCAAGGTAAAGGAGGAGGTAATATAGATATGACAAGTTAAACACCAGAGAATAAAAGAACATGAGAGCTGAGTTCAATTAACAAGCATGAAAATTCATCCCAACTCCACCTAATACAAATTCTCTTTACATATTCTTTTCCTTTCCTTTATTACCTTGTTGACCCTCTTCTTTTTACAAATTTTTTTTTGAATTTTTTTTTTTTATTTTTGATTTTTGAATTTTTTTTAAGAAGAAGAACATCATATATACACATTTTTTAAAAATATTCTCGCACACACACCCCCACACTTGTTCAAGAACTCATCGAATGACAAACTTATGTTCTCTTATTCCCTAAGGTTAAGTAAGAACATGATTTTTCATTTAAGGCGCATAATGAGTTCAAAACAAAAAATAGTCAAATAAGCTCAAAGGGGTTAAGCAAAGGAAAATATGCACAATGTTGGCTATATGGCTAAAGTAGCTATTTCAAGAAAAATGCCTCAATCATATTCATGTATGCATATGAAAATATAGTCTCAAAAAGAATCAAAGCAAGTTCTAGAGCAATAATTCCATGAGTGAAATTCACACAAGAAAGAAAAGAATGGTACAAATGTTCAATCCATTCATCAATAAGCTCAAAATCTCACAAGGCATAATTCTATCATTCTCAGTCCACCAATTCAACATCCATAACCAAGCATGTGAATTTTAAGAAAGAAGACAATTTACTTAATCATGCAAATTTTCTTGAATTTGAATTGCTACTTCCACATAAATTAGTTACTACCCTAATTACTCCTTACTCTGCCATCCTTAACTGGTTTAGTAGTTACTAACAAACATATAAACACAACAAACATATTAATACACACACTTCCTAAAAAATTTTTTTTTTGGGTTTTTTTTTACACAACTCTACACACGACAAACATAAACACATTTACTATATTTTTTTTTATTTTTTTTACCTTTTTTTTACTTTTTTTTTTACACAACTATCCTTCCCCCCAACTAGATCACAACATTGTCCTCAATGTTAAAAAATAGAAAGGAAAAAAATAGAAGATAGTACCTGTTACCGTAATTACTGAAAAGAGAAACTTCACACAAATATAAACAGAAACAAAATATGACCAAAGATTGAAATTATTTATACAGATGGAGTATCTTGACTGCTTCCTTTTCTCACTGCTTCACACAACATTTCCTTCGGACCACTTCTAGTTGAGCTGCTACTGGATCAGGGCTGTCATAAGAAGAAGAAATACAACAAAATATATACATGTAATTGTGATTGTGGCTCACATCTTCCCCTGGTTTTACGACCAGTAACGGCTTCAACGCCTTCTATGAGTCGAGGATAGGCTTCCCATCCAATTTTCTTATAAATTGGCAAACAGGGTCTTTTTGAGTCAGATTCCCAAGACTGTAACGCTCTTACTCGTCCTTGAAGAGATTCCACAAACTAAGAAGTTCACGCTGCACAACTCCACAAGAATGCGTCTCAAGAGTCAATAAGATATTATCTAATGACTCCTTACTCAGTCCATTCTTAATGAAGAATATTTTATCTTCTCTGTTTACGGAAACCATCCCCAAAGAGTGACATCGCGTGTTGCAATTCCATCGTGCACACTTGTAACAAACTTTCATTCTTTTTGCTCTTCTCCTTTTTGAAAATGAACTTTTACCGAGACCAGGCATGTATGGGACAAATGAATCTGAAGATTCACCAGCTAAACGAACCTTTGCTTCGATTATCCAGCGTATATCTTCTGGGATGCCCTTATACATTAACAATCTCAGTCTTTCACACCTAGCTTCATAGACTTTTGTTAGAGCATTTAGAGGGAGAGAAGGAAAATGTTTTCTTAAATTTGAGAGAATGACATCCATTTTGAAAGGAGAAAAAATCAGTTATTATGGGAAACTGAAAAACAAACCGACTTGAGAGTCACGGAGTACCGTTATCCGCCATTTAACCGGAAACACAAAGAACTGCAAAAAGAAAGAAACAACATTAAAATAAATTCTACTCATAACAAGGATTAGAAAGAGAAATGGATTCTACCTCAATAACTTGATGTTCCAGAAATGGTTTGAGTCTTTGTCCATTAACCTTAAATACAATACCATTCCTAGGATTCTCAATGTCTATGGTCCCATAAGAATACACATGTTTGACAATATAAGGACCAATCCACCTAGATCTCAATTTTCCAGGGAATAGGTGAAGGCGAGAATTATAAAGCAGAACTTTTTGACCAATTTCAAAAGTTTTTCTGAAAATTGATTTGTCATGAAAAGCTTTTGTTCTAGCTTTATAAATCTTTGAGTTTTCATATGCATCATTTCTTAATTCCTCAAGTTCATTCAATTGTAATTTGCATAACTTGGAAGCATCATCAAAACTTAAGTTGAAAGCTTTAATGGCCCAAAATGCTTTATGCTCCAATTCTAGTGCAAATGACAAGGTTTTCCATAAACTAACCGATAGGGAGACATGCCCAAAGATGTTTTAAAAGCAGTAGGGTATGCCCAAAGTGCATCGTTTAGTCTTAAAGACCAATCTTTACGATTTGGGTTAACCGTTTTTTCCAAAATTTGTTTAATCTCCCTATTTGCTAATTCAACTTGTCCACTTGTCTGAGGATGATAAGGGGTTGCAATTTTGTGGGTAATGCAATATTTTTTCATTAAAGATTCAAATGGTTTATTGCAAAAATGTGTTCTCCCATCACTGATGATAGCTCGAGGAATTCCAAATCGACTCAAAACATTTTCTTTTAAAAATTTTAGAACAGTTTTATGATCATTATGCCGACATGGAATTGCCTCAATCCATTTTGAGACATAATCAACTGCAACCAAAATGTACACAAATCCAAAAGATGATGGAAATGGACCCATGAAATCAATTCCCCAACAATCAAAAATTTCAATGACAAGGATAGGGTTCAAAGGCATCATATTTCTTTTAGAAATGGACCCCAATTTTTGACAACTTTCACAACTTTTGCAAAAAGTATAACTGTCCTTGAATAAAGTGGGCCAATAAAATCCACACTGCAAGATTTTCGCAGCTGTTTTCTTTGAAGAAAAATGACCTCCACATGCTTCTGAATGACAAAATTTAATGACATTACTTATCTCATTGTTGGGTACACATCTCCGAAAGATTTGATCAGGACAATATTTGAACAAATATGGGTCATCCCAAAAGAAAATTTTCACCCCAATCAAAAACTTTTTTCTGTCTTGGTGTGTCCATTGAGGTGCATCTTACTGTTACAAGAAAATTGACAATGTTAGCAAACCAAGGCATAGAATTGACCGAAAATAAAAATTCATCAGGGAAAGAATCATTGATAGGTGTGCTATCAAAAGATGAGCTTGTTGTCAGCCTTGACAAATGATCTGCAACAACATTTTCGGCTCCTTTCTTGTCTTTTATTGTGATGTTAAATTCTTGAAGCAACAAGATCCACCGTATCAACCTAGGTTTGGCATCCTGTTTAGACATTAAATATCTAACAGCAGCATGATCAGTGAAAACAATAGTGGATGAACTAATTAAATAAGTTCAAAATTTGTCCAATGCAAAAATTACAGCAAGTAGTTCTTTTTCAGTAGTGGTGTAATTCATTTGTGCACTATTCAAAGTTCGACTTGCGTAATAAATTACATGAGGCTTACCTTCCTTTCTTTGGCCTAAAACAGCGCCAACAGTAAAATCACTAGCATCACACATTAACTCAAAAGGCAACGACCAGTCAGGAGATTGCATGATAGGAGCAGAAGTCAAAAGACCGATTAATTTTTCAAAAGATTTCTGACAATCTTGAGTCCAATCAAATGGTGTATCTTTTGTTAGAAGATTACATAAAGGTCTAGATATGGCACTAAAGTCCTTTACAAATCTTCTGTAAAATCCTGCATGTCCTAAAAAGGAACGAACTTCTCTGACTGTTTTTGGGAAAGACAAATGAGCAATTAATTCAACTTTGGCTTTATCAACTTCAATTCCTTTAGAAGATATCACATGACCTAACACTATTCCTGAGGTAACCATGTAATGACATTTTTCCCAATTTAACACAAATCCTTTTTCTTCGCATCTTTTAAGAACTTTTTCCAAATTATCAAGATAATTTTTAAAAGAATTTTCAAAAACTGTCAAATCATCCATGAAAACCTCTAAAAAATGCTCAATCATGTCACTGAAAATACTTAGCATGCATCTTTGAAAAGTTACCGGAGCATTACAAAGACCAAAAGGCATTCTTCTATATGCAAAAGTGCCAAAGGGACAAGTAAAAGTGGTCTTTTCTTGGTCCTCTAATGCAATTGGTATTTGATTATACCCCGAATAACCATCAAGAAAACAATAGTAGGGATGTCCTGCTACTCTTTCTAGAATCGATCAAGAAAAGGCAATGGAAAATGGTCTTTCCTAGTGGTCGCATTCAATTTTCTCGAAATCAATACACATACGCCAACTAGATGAGACTCGGGTAGATATTAATTCTCCTTTTTCATTTTCAACCACTTTGTTATTCCAGCATTTCTTAGGCACAACTTGTGTAGGGCTTACCCACTGGCTATCGAGATAGGATAGATAATTCCAACATCAAGTAATTTAAGAACTTCAGCTATAACTACCTCTTTCATGTGTGGATTTAATCTTCTTTGAGGTTGTTGAGATGTTTTAGCATTATCCTCTAAATGTATTCTATGTGTGCAGATTAATGGATTAATGCCTTTTATATCCTTTAATGTCCATCCAATTGCACTTTTATGCCTTTTAAGTACTTCTATCAACTTACCTTCTTGTTCTTTGGTCGGGATGAGGAAATTACCACCGAAAAGCTTTGTTCTTCTCCCAAAAATATGTACTTCAACCCATCGTAATGGCTTCGGCCGGTGTGGGTACTTCTTCATGGGTATCATCATTCATGGATTTTAGCTCTTGAATATTGGCTTCCTTCCTTTGTATTCTATTTCCGTATACAGTCAAGCAAAGAGCATATTTCAGAAATATCATCATCTAATTGTGTAAATTTGAATCAAATGAATTAATTAAACAGATTTCTAATGGGTCGAAGAACTATTGGTTTGAAGATGATCATCTATAATGGCCTCAATCCCTTCAATCTCTTCATTGTCATCATAAACTTCATGTGGTTGCTTGCACATGTTGAAAACATTAAGCTCCAAAGTGTCATATTTTCAAAAGTTAGCTTTACCACTCCATTTCTCGCAATTTATCAAAGCATTAGATGTTGCTAAAAATGGGCGACCCAAAATAACAGAACTGACTTAGAACTATCAACCATAGGTTCATTTCCAAGACAATAAAATCCACAGGATATATGAATTTATCAACTTGTACCAACACATCTTCTACTATTCCTTTTGGAATTTTAATTGATCTATCAGCAAGTAGAAGAGTTACAGAAGTTAGTTTTAACTCACTAATGTTGAGTTGCTGATAAACTGAATATAGAAGCAAATTAACACTAGCACCAAGATCAAGTAAAGCTCGTTCAATTTTATGTTCACCAATAATGCATGAAACTGTAGGACAACCAGGGTCTTTATATTTCAACTCATTATTGTTTTGAATAATGGAGCTTACCTGTTCAGTCAAAAATGCATTCTTTTTCACATGATGTTTCCTTTTAACAGTGCACAAATCTTTCAAATATTTGGCATAAGAAGGAATCTGTTTGATAGCATCTAACAGAGGAATGTTGACCTTCACTTGTTTAAAGATTTCAAAAATGTCACTGTTATGATTCACTTTACTTGAATTGTTTAATGCTTGAGGAAATGGGGGTGAAGACGAGGGTTTGATCTCCTTTTGGCTAGGTGGCTTATCAACTCCTTCCTCATCTTTGGGAATTGACTCATCATCTTTCTCAAAAAGTTCAGGAATTTGTTTTTCAATAACCTTTCCACTCCTAAGAGTTATCACTTGAGTTGACTTGATCTATTTTTTGACTTTCTCGAACTACCCTCATTTAGGCTAAACCGACCCTTGGGATTTGGTTGAGGTTGAGAGGAAACTTTCCTTTCTCATGAATGGCAAGTGCGAGAAGAAAGTTTAGCAAGAGTGTCTTTTATGTCAATCATGGCTTGATTGTTGTGGTTATTGATGGCCTCTTGTTTTTCCATGAATGCATGCAATGTTCCTTCAAGATTTTTCCTATATGGTGGGACATAGGGTACATATCCTTGAGGATTTTGAGAATCTTTTTCAGGTTCGAGGAGGTGGTGGTTGCATGAATTGTGGTGGTTGCTATTCCTCCAATGAAATTCGGGTGATTTCTCCATCCCGGATTGTATGTATCTCGAAAAAGAAGAAGTGAATGACTTTTTAAAATTATTCATTGCATTTACTTGCTCATGCATAACTTCTTTAAAAACAGGAATTTTTGGACATTCATTTGTTGAGTGTCCTAATTCATCACAAATGCCACAAATTTCTTCATTTTGCACAGATTTGATTTCTTTTACTTTCTCGTATTCCATGGCTTCAACCTTTCTAACCAAACTAGCAAACCTTGCATTTAGATCTTCTTCTTGACTAAGATGATATTTTCCTTTATTAGCATTTGCAAGGTTAAATCTAATTGAATTTTCAGAAGGATTAGTACCATGCCAAGATTGAGAATTTTCAGCCAAATGGTCTAAATAGTCTAAAGCTTCTTTAGGTTCTTTGTCAAGAAATTCACCATTGCACATTGTTTCCACAAATTATTTGGTTTCGGGTGTTAACCCTTCATAAAAGAAGCTTATAGTGCGTCATTTTTCAAAACCATGATGTGGGCAAGAATTCAACAAATCTTTAAAACGTTCCCAACTTTGAAAATATGCTTCATTTGAATTTTGGGAAAAATTTTGGATTTGTCTTTTCAAAGCATTGGTTTTATGTGTTGGAAAAAATTTCTTCAAAAACTCACATTGCATTTCTTGCCATGTGCCAATTGATCTTGGTTTCAAAGTGTTAAGCCAAGATTTTGCTTTATCTTTCAAAGAAAAAGGAAACAATTTAAGCTTAACAACCTCTTCAGTGCAAGTTTGATCATGAAAAGCAGTACATACTTCTTCAAATTCTTTTAGATGTAAATATGGGCTTTCAGATTGTAAACCATGGAAATTAGGAAGTAAAGAAATCATACCTGGCTAGAATCTAAAATTGTTGGCATTGACTGGAAAGATAAAACATGATGGACTAGAATTTCGGGATGGTTGCAAATACTCACGCATGGTTCGCAACGGTTGATTTTCATGTTCATCATGCACACTTTCGTTTTCAGCCATTGTACTTAATGTGTGTGATTGTGATTCAAACAAATCAATATGTAAAGTACCTGCATTAACTCTAACCAAACGACCAGAATTTAAATCACGATACCAACTAAGCATAAACAAGTAACTTACAGTATAAAATAAAAAAAAAATACACAAGCTAGCAGTATAAACAGTCCATTAAATATTAACAAAGGTGTGATATAAACCAACCACCAAATAAGAAAATAACAAAGGTGGGGTAATAAACCAACCACCAAATAAAATAAAAATAAATAAATAAATAAAAAGTTAGTATGCAGATAAATTAAAATGTTAGAAGCGAGATAAAGAAAAAGTTAGATAGTTAGTAAGAAAGTTAGTAAGTTAGTAAACAAAAAAAAAATGACAGAAAATAAATAACAAAAAAAAATGACGAGAGAAAATAAATACGAGAAAATAAAGTACAAAAAATAAAAAATAAAAATAAAAGGGAGAGTTACCCCACTAAGTTAAAATGTACAAGAAAATAAAATGGAGAATTACCCTCACTGTACAGAAATTAAAATGTAAAAAAAAAAAAATAAAGTGCGGAAAGTAAATTTAAAGAAGAAAAAAAAAATAAGTAAAAGGAGAGATTCCCCCACTAAGTTAGTGCGTAAAATAAAAGGGAGAGGTTCCCCCACTAAGTTAGTATATGCAGAAATTAAAAAGGAGAGGTTCCCCCACTAGTTAGTATGTTAGTATATATACAATTTTTTTTTACACCGTAAATTCAGTCTTCAAATCAAGTCCCAAGAACGGCGCCAAAAACTTGATGCACACTTTTTAGTTGTTGCATTTACAAACCCAAGTGCAGGTTGTCTCAAGTAATAAATTTCTAGGGAGTCCGAGGTCGATCCACAGGGAATTGTTGAAAATTAATTAAGGTGAAGTGAATATTTTGTTACTATGATTAAAATTATTTACTTGGGTTAAAAGATCCACTCTTGGTAAATAAAATAAAGGTAAGATTAATTCCTTTTATAACTCAATTAGAATCCTCACAACATGGAGGTTCCAATCGAAAAATACAACGTTAAAAGTCTATTAAAACTATATACGTATTTATATTATGTTTCCAAAAATATTACTACCACTTATAAATGGGTTAAAGCATTCATTGTGCCAATATTTTATCTACAACAAATCAAGAACTCCACTTTATAAGGAGAGTTTCTAACACCACCACTTGTAAATGGGTTAAAGCATTCATTGTGCCAATCTCTTGTCTACAACAAATCAAGAACTCCACTTTACAAGGAGAGTTTGGAAATAAAATATAATACGTATAATGATCACTTGAAAATATATCATTTAAGCATAAGAGAGAAATTAATCTAACCTTATTTCATTACCAAGAGCTTCACCTCTTCACCCAAGTAAAATGAAACTTAGTTACTCATAGATAAGAAGAAAGAAAGAGAGAAGAAGAAGAAGAAAAACATGACTTCAATTTAGAACAAAGGAAAATTACTACAAGAAAACTTAGTAACAAACTAGTATTATTTTGGTAACTAACACCTAATACCCCTAATGATCTACCAAGGCCTCCTTTTATAGAGGATTAGAGATACAAAATGTCAAGGGGGCTGAGTTATTAGTGGGTCGATGATTGGAAAATGAGTGGAAAATGCCAAATGACATTAAATGAGTGGGAAATAATGGAGATTCCTTGTTTCTGAAATCATGCAGCTCTGAAGTCATTGCATTCGTCATTTTTGAACCAAGTGGTCTTCATGAAAGTTGTAGGCCTGGATCTTAGATTTCAAATGGCTTTGGTTTGGATCCAATATCATTTCTACAACTCCAGATACGTTCAAATTACTACATACTGTCCAGGCCCAGTCACAGCTCCTCTGTTTTGACTTCCAAACCCAATATCACCTTCAAGGAATCCGATTCTGGAAAAGTGTTCAACATGAAAGTTGTAGATATGGGTCTTAACTATTTAGCATCCAAATTTCAATCCATTGTACAACATATAGCCCAAAATCTGTGATGAACAGTATACGTAGGTCAAGCTGTCAGGAACAGTATTCTAGTTCTTGCTTCAACCCCAATTTGAGTTATCTACTCGTGTGATTGGGCCTTTGAGATCTTCATGAAAGTTATAGAACTCTATCTTATCTTTCAAATGCCACTAGAATCAGCTCCAAAGACCACCTACAGCCCAAGATATGACCCAAATACAGAAATAGTGTAAGATATGAATCATGCTGAAAAATTCAATTAAGTTCAATTTTGAGTCCAAACTTACAAAACATAATAAAACTCAATCAATTAAGTACATAAAGAGTGTAAATGACTAAGAATGAAAGCTTATTAATGTATCAAATATGTGATCATCAAAATGCTAGGGACATTCGATCTAGCATTAGAAGGCCAGCTGTACAGGCTCAGACTTTTGAGATCAAGCCTGCTATTATCCAGATGGTGCAGAATAATTTGCAATTTGCGGATCTTCCCCATGAAGATCCTAATGCTCATTTAGCCAACTTTCTGGAGATTTGTGATACCTTCAAGCATCAAGGGATGACTGATGATGCGGCTCGATTGAGGCTTTTCTCTTTTTCCTTGAGAGATAGGGCCAAGGCATGGCTTCAATCATTACCTGAACATTCCATCACTACTTGGGAAGATCTAGCTCAGAAGTTCTTGGATCGATTCTTTCCTCCCATGAAAGCAATGAAGTATAGGAATGACATCTTGTTCTTCAGATAATTCGAAGGAGAAACCTTGTATGAGGCTTGGGAGCGATTCAAGGAATTGCTAAGGAAGTGCCCTCATCATGGTATAGCAAAATGGATGTTGGTTCATACTTTTTACAATAGCTTGACAACCTCCATTAGATCCATAATTGATGCAGCAGCTGGAGGGGCTCTCATGAGCAAGATCGTGGATGCAGCCTACAACCTTTTGGAGGAAATGGCTAATAACAACTATCAGTGGCCGGCTGAAAGAGTTACTCCCAAGAGATTAGCAGCAGGTATTCATGAAGTTGATGCTCTTACATCTCTTACAGCTCAAGTGGCAGCTCTTTCTAAGAAGCTGGACACCATGGGAGTCAATTCTGTAGCAAGTGGAGTTAGTAACTCAGCTGAGATTTGTGATCATTGTGGGGACCGTCACTCTACTGCGAGTTGCACAGCTAGCCTGGAGAGTGTGCAATATGCCAGTCAGTTCCACCTAAGTAGTCACAATAATGTTTTGGGCAACACTTATCATCCTACTTGGCGAAACCATCCTAATATTTCTTAGGGTGGAAATTCTCAAGGTCCTTCTTCTTCCTATCAGCCCAGAGAAGCACCACGTGCCCCTCCAAGTTTCCAACAACAGAGCTCCCCTCAATCCCAAGGTTCAACTTTAACTTCTAATTTGGAGAAGATGTTTGCTCAGTTCATGACTAGCCAACAAGAGTATATGACTAAAACTGATTCAAGGCTTGCTTCCCATGATGCCTTGATGCAAAGTCAAGCAGCTTCCTTGAGGAATCTTGAGACTCAAGTTAGTCAACTAGCCCAAGCTCTAAACAACAGGCCCCAAGGCACTTTTCCAAGTGACACTATTAATAATCCAAAAGGTGCCCCTCTTAAGCATTGCAAGGTTATATCATTGAGGAGTGGGAAGGAAATTGAAAGAAATTCAAAGATCAAGCTACTTGAGAAAGAAGTTGAGGTGGCACAAGATGAAGTGGTTTTGAGCAAAGAGGTGGAGAAAAATGAGGAAATTGCTAAAGGGAAGGTTAAAGACAAGAAGAAGGAGGACAAGTCGTATACACCACCTCCACCTTTCCCTAACCGATTAGCTAAGCAAAAGCTTGATGCTCAATTTCAAAAATTTCTAGAGATTTTCAAGAAACTTCACATTAACATACCATTTGCTGAGGCTTTGGAAAAAATGCCTAGTTATGTGAAGTTCATGAAGGACATCTTGTCCAAGAAGAGAAAGCTTGGTGAGTTTGAAACTGTTGCTCTCACGGAGGAATGTAGTGCTATCTTGCAAAATAAACTTCCTCCCAAGCTCAATGATCCTGGAAGCTTCACCATTCCTTGCACCATTGGTGAGAAATTCTCTGGTCGGGCATTATGTGATTTGGGAGCCAGTGTAAATCTCATGCCCTTTTCAATATATCAAAGACTAGGTTTGGGGGAGGTAAAACCGACTTCTGTTACTTTGCAACTAGCTGACCGTTCCCTCACATACCCTAAGGGAGTCATTGAAGATGTCTTGGTCAAGGTGGACAAGTTTATTTTCCCAGCTGATTTCATCATCCTAGATATGGAGGAAGATAGAAATGTCCCTCTCATTCTTGGAAGACCGTTCCTTGCAACTGGAGGAACTCTTATTGATGTTCAAAAAGGGGAGCTTACCATGAGAGTGCAAGATCAAGAGGTAACCTTTAATATTTTCAAAGCAATGAAATTACCTCAAGATCTTGAAGAATGTTCGTATGTGAATGTGCTTGGTGGGACGGGAACTAAAAGAATTAGTGCTAATGTCCCGTGTGACCCTTTTGAAGCTTCTATGCTTTCTACATGTGAAAAGGAAGATGAAGAATTGAGAGAGCTCATGTTATTACCATCTCATTTGAGCTATGCCTATCTTGGTAACAAAGCTACATCTCCCAATTACCATTACAGAGAAAGTCCAGCCTAGGACTATAAACGGGGCACTTCTTGGGAGGCAACCCAAGTTCTTTACCTTATCTTTATTTTTCTTTATTGATGTTTTTACATTCCTAGTTTAGTTATCTACCTGCTTTTGATTCTGTTGAGTTTTTCAATTCTTGTTTATGTTTGATTTTGTTTACCTTATCTTTTTAGCTTTGCATTTACCTTATCTTTTTGATGAAGTAGTTTTGATGGATTTGAAAGAGCTTGTTTAGGATTAGTGGGCTGCTTGAAATTTTGCACTAATTTGATGAGTGTGTTTGGTGGCATTTTGAATTTGTGCATGCCAGTATGCTGATTTGAGTATCCGATGATTGTGTGGATGAAAGATGTGTCTCATTGCATGGGAAATCACATGTAGAAATTCAAATGTTATGCTTACACTTGTTATCATAATTGTGTGTGAGTGTATTTCCCTCTTATATGTGTGGTGGACCTTGGAATATGAATGAAATGCATGATTGGAAAAAATTTATGATTGGCATGTGTACAGTCAATTTGCTTCCTTGAGGCTTGTCTGATTCCCTTTCGAGGTGAAATCCTAGGTGATGCATTTTTGAAAAAATGATTAGGGCAATTCTTTGGACCGATTGGGCCTTTTCAAGCCAACCTTAACTGAATGAGTTCCCTAGTTCCCCCTTTGAAGCCTAGTGTGCATGTGTGTGGCCTAATTTTTCTTTCTTAAAACCCACACTATCCACCCTTTACCCCTGCTTGTGTTAAAAAAATATCTTACCCTCATTACAGGTCCTTTGTTGAACACATGATTGGGTATTTTTTGTTGATATGAGTCAAAGTGTTTTGCATGATACTAGGAAACCAAGATCTATTTGGAACAAACTCTTGTTAAAAAAAAGTATAAAAAGAAAAGAAAGAAAAATGCGTGAGCTGCACAAAATGCAGCCCCCTTTTGCAAAGGAAATAAACATGTACATATGTTTTCCAAAAAAGAAAAAAAAATGGAATAAAGAGAGTTGTTTTTTTTTCATATTGGATCATTTTGTACATCTTGCATGCTTGACTTGATTCAATGAAAATGTGTGATTATGTGTTTGATATTTGAATTTAATTCCTTCCCCTTCTTTCTTAACCATTATCCTTAGCCTCACATTACAAGCTTAAAAGACCCTTATGATCTTTGATTTTGTGTTGCCTACATTAGTGGAGAAAGGGATGAAAGACATTCTTTTGAGAGTGCATGTGCATTTTATAAATTCATCCATCTTGCTCTTCAAGATTAGGAAAGGGTCTTAAACACATGAGTTTGGGAAATCATTCACGTACAAAAATTGCATTCAAGGGTAATCATGATAGTTGAAAATTTCTTGCTTGTGTGAACCTTGTGTGAGGTTGAGAAGTGATTTCTGAGGGTATGAATAATGATTGGAAGCTGGATATGCTCTAGTTCAATTTGCCCTATGTTTTCTATTCTTTGTATTGGAGTGTATTCCTTCTTCCCTTGCTTGGATTAGTTTGCTTGAGGACTAGCAAATCTTTAGGTTTGGGGGTGTGATAACTTCTGGAAATGAAGTTATTTCACTTGATTTTGAATGTATATGAGCATGCTATCCTTAAGTTTTATAGGCCAAAGGTTCAATTCATGCATGACTTTAATGATTTAAACTTGCTAACTCAAATGATTGAGAATTGAATCTTTGAGGATTTTATTTAAAGAAATTAGATTGATCATGATTTGATGGACTTTGACATTGTCTTGATGTAGGTATTCAACATGGAAAAGCTTTGGAAGGGCCAAGGAACTTAAAAAGGAGCTCAAATTTGGAAAAAAAAATGCAAAAAATGAGATGCTGCTGCCAACCCACGCCTAGGCTTGACAAACCCACGCCTAGGCGTGGAAAAACCAAGCCTAGGCGTGGAACTCTCAGGTTTTCAGGAATTTCAGACAGAGACACTTACGCCTAGGCGTGTAAATGTCACGCCTAGGCGTGGCTTGCACCTGACAGCACGTGTTTCATAACCACGCCTAGGCGTGAGAAAAACACGCCTAGGCGTGTGAAAAGCCCTGGTCCGCGAATTTGACCCTTTTTATCTGATTTTTGAGGGGATTCTAAGGAGGGCTATTTTGGGACCAACCACGAAATCCCTAGAGAAAGTGGGAGGAGGAGAAAACCTTGGAAGATTGAGGTGATTCAAGTGAAGAATCAAGATCAAGGAGGAAGATCAAGCATTGGATTCTCACCATTCTTGTTCATTCTTTCCTTTTTCTCTCTTGATTTGTAACTTGATGGGTTCTATGATTCCATTTGTTTTCTTCTCTTTTATGATGTGTAACTAAACTCTAATCTAGGGGCTCTCTAGGATCTTGCTATGGATTTGATTAATATGTAATTGAGTGGGTATCCTTTCAATGAATTTGATTTTGTTCATCCATATCTATGCTTAATGCTTGTTGTTGATTAGCCATCAATTACATGATTTTAGTATTCCAATTGAACTAGAAATAGGGAGTTGTGAATATGGATATGGTATGGTTGATGTATGTTCAATTTCATTCTATTGGATGGAGTGTGTTGATTAGCTAATGGGATGGACACATACCCATTAGTCATGCATGGCAAGTGTTTGATAATTGGTCTCAATGAGTGATTCTTATGTTAATTCACATGGACACATAGTGGATTAGTTAGGTTTTGCATTGGTAATTGTCCTAGACATAGGCTCTTATCTATTGAATATTAACAGCTAATAAATATCATTTCATTAATTGGTGCTTGTTGATTGCATTTATTCATTGAAGTAGCAAGTGAATAGGGACCCCTAGGCTTTAATCATTCTCATCTTCTCTTGTGGAATTAGTGTTTGGTGTTTTCTTATTTTGTTTCTTTAAATTGTTATTTTAATTGCAACCCATTCTCACAATTCATTTGCTTGGATAAAAATTTGTGAATTTTGATTAAGTTTAACATTCTTCTAATTAATCAATCCCTTGGGACACGATACTCTAACTCTCCTTTATATTACTTGTCGACCCGTGCGCTTGCGGATTTACGGATCAATTACCAACAATCCTCATAGGAATGATCTTTATTTACTACTTGTACAATTCATGCACTTGCAGAAAATCCACAATACAATGGCATCGCATCCTTCAAATTCTCTTGCGCCATGTGTTAACCATGGGATGCAGACTGAGCTTAAGAAGGGAACTTACCTCGCTCATTCACACTTAAGGAATTTATTAATTTGGATACTTGGCTCTTTATCTCCTTGGTTTCTTCAACAACTTGCATAATCAAAGATTCAAACTTTTGGTTTGTCTTATCTTATGCCTCAATAAAAGCATGCAAAGTTTCTTCTAAAGGACTCCTAGAAGGTGAAAGTGCATGATATGGTGTAGGATATAATCTAGGGGGTTGTGCAGACGGCTGGTTTTTAGACTTCCATCTAAGATTAGGGTGATTGCGCCACCCCAGATTATATGTATTAGAGAAAGGTGCAAAAGGCTTCTTGTACATACCTAACGCATTATATTGTTCCTCATACATCCATCTCATCTCAGCAAATGTGGGGCATTCTTATGTGAGGTGATCTACCCCGCCACATACAAAACATGGTTTAAAAGACTCTGCATGATTAGCCACTTGTGTTGGATTTAAGTCCATAGTCTTTAACACCTATAGCTCCTTAGTGAGCATCTCCACCTTAGCCTTTAAGTTATCCTCTTCCATGAGATGGTAAATTCCACCACCATTTGGATTTCCTACAGGTCGTGACCTATTTGTGCTATCAGTAGCACTAAGTCCAGTCTAAGTGCAAGCTTTTTCAGCAAAGGTATTCTATGGCCTCATCAAGATCTTTTTGTAAGAACTCACCATTACACATTATCCCCACAAATTGATGCTCTCTAAGTATAAGTCCCTCATAAAAATAGCTCACTAAGCACCAATTCTTATACCCATGGTGAGGACACATACTCAACAACTCCTTAAATCTCTCTCAAGACTAATACAAAGTTTCATTGTCCTTTAGTGCAAAGGCGAAGATTTGCCTTTTTAAAGCATTGATCTTATGTTTGGGAAAGTGTTTATTGAAGAAGGCCTAAGTTATCTCATTCCATGACCCAATAGATTGTAGTCTCAATGAGTATAGTAAACTTTTAACTCTATCCTTCAAAGAGAAATGAAAGAACTTAAGTCTCACAACGTTATCAGTGGCATTTTGACTTTGAAAAGTTGTAACTACTTCTTCAAACTCCCTCATGTGCAAATATGGATTTTCATTTTCTAAGCCATGAAAAGTAGGGAGTAACTATATCATCCTTGTTTTAAAATCTAGTCGGGGAGTATTAGCTGGAAACGTGATGCATGATGGTGCAGCTATGCATGTAGGGTGGAGGTAATCCTGAAAGGTCTTAATAGGTTGATCTTTGTGTTTGCTCATTTCTTCATAATTAGAAGAAATATCAAATAAATGAATAGAAAATTCATATTCTAACTTTGACTCTGACATAAGTCTACAAGCAAATCGACCCAAGGCGTCTATATACCTATTCATGCAAGGTAAAGAAAAATGCAACACTAAAAAAACTAAAAAAAGAAAATAAAAAAATAAAGATGCAGCAAGATAAAAGAAGGAATGGAGTTACTACCTTTTCAAACTGCTGAAAAGAAAAATTTAATTAGCAATTCTTCTATCGTCTCCCCAACAACAGAGCCAAAATTTAATTACGTCTAAAGAATAACATGGTAATTGTAGCAAAGATTTGGAGTGTCAATTCCACATCGAGACAAATTAAAAGAATAACTAACGAAACAAAGAAACTTAAAATAGTATTAAATGATTAATAGTAAATAATTATTAATTTAAATTAAAAATTAAGTAAAGCAAAGTAAAGAAATTGAGTTTATACCAGATGTAAGATTATTAAGGTTTAGAATCCACCAAGATTAATTTTAACAATAATTATGCCAAATTATTATACCCAAATAATTTAACTCATGAACATCTGGTGGCAAGCATGTGATCACAAAAAAATTTATCAATAAAGCGCTAAAATTAATAATCAAGTGTATGATAAAATATCCCTAATTAATAGTAAATTATCAAATCATCAAGTGTATCCCTAATATGAAACCACAATTGATATCCAACAATTACCACTAACACTCAGATAATACAAATAAATTACAAAGTATGAGAAAAACATGATTGAACTTATCTTAAAATTTATTCATATAATCTGATAAGAAAATAGAATCAATAAGCATTAAATCTTAAAATTTGGTAAAAATAATTCAACATAGTAATGCCAAAATAATCAAGATTTCATTATCCCCTTAGTATAAAGAATTTAGCAAGATATAATGAAATTAGAACACAATAAAATTATCTCACTAAAATTCTCCATTGCAAAAAATTATCTGCACTGCAACGTTACTGCCACTGTGCTTGCATCACGTCCTTTTTTCTTCCCTTGAGCCGCGTGCTCCTTCTTTTCTTTTCTTCTTTTTTCTCATTCTAGTGTCCTCGTGCAGCATGCCTTCACTCTAATTCTCCAATCCGTGTGGCACTGTGCTCTCATTTCTTTTTTTCTTTTCTGTCATGCATAATATAGTAACCTTCATCCTTTACTGCAATTTATAAGTTGTTGCCAGCAACTTTTAGTGTTAGGTTTTATTTTTTATTTTTTAGTTTTTATTTGCACTGCTTCCTTTTTTATTTGGACTTCGAATCCTCCTTTAAATTTGATTGAGCTTTGACTTGCTCTTTATAAACTCTGAAATTAAACATGAAAATCTATTTAAGAGTATTTCGAAGTAAATAGAAACTTAATTTAAAAACACACATTAATTCCAATAATTTCTATTTACATTCTAACATTTTAGTCCAATAATAAAGTATATAAAGAGTACTTTCGTACACTCATTACGATTCAATTCAATGTTCTTCATCCATGGCCCGTGGTTCGGGCAATGTTGCCCCCATGCCAAGTTTGGGCCGTGGTCCATGGAAGTTGTGTCATGTCACGAGGCATCGACTTGGTTTTGCATCTCAACAACCGTGATTTGTGGTTCAGACCGTAGTGCCCCTAGACTATGTTAAGCAAGGGTTCGATGAAGTTTCATCATTGTACTTCACCTGATTTTTCAAGTCTGTTCGACATCTTTTTATATGATCTGCCAATTTTATAGAGATATGTGGCGACCATTGAATGGTAGCTGTTGTTAGGTTTTTGCACTGCTATGATTACCTTTATTTGAATTTAATGGTAAAAGGACGAAGTTGCCCTTATTAATGGTGGTAGTTGGAGTGATATCACGCGCTTATAAATAGGAGTGGGGTGGTTTCTTACCACTTTTACTTCTGTTTCCTTTTTTCTCTGAATTTTTGACGAACCAAGGTGATTTTTGGTGAGCTTTAGTGGCTGTTCGTGGTGGTTTTCCACCACTTTTAGCACTTCCAACCCATTTTCTTTCCTTCGACAACTAAGTATTCCCCTTGCTGCCCTTTTTTCTTTCCTTTTTGTCATTTTCCATATTCTACCATGGCGAGGAATGACAAGGAAAGCAGTAAGTCCTTGGAAATTTTAACTACACTGTTGTCTCCACTGCGCCAACCAAGGCAGAGCTATTTGGGGGCAGAGGCCGTTGTTCGGGGATACTATCCGGGAAATGATTTGAAGGGCAGACGATGCCAAGGAGGCAACACAACTAAAGTCGGCTTGTCCATTTTTCGTACTCATTAAGGAGTTAGAACATTACAGAGATTATTCTTCTTCTGATTCTGACTTTAACACGACATCTGTAGGTCAATCCAGGACATCGAACATGGGGAGTCAGAGAATGAGAACAAATATATTGTTCCCCAAGATATCAGTCTGTATCAATGGGTGGACCGAGAGGTGTTAGGTACACCTTCTAATGTTGAGACTGCAGAGCACGCAGCTTAAAAACGAGAATATATCCAATTGATAGAGGGGGCATCCGAGATCAATGTTATTTGATCTGGGTTCCTAGTCACTGAGAGAGGGTATGCTTAACTCGGACAAAGGGTGAGCACTTCATGTAAGTTTACGAAGTGATGATCACCCGAATTGGAGTCCGAGTTCTGTTCACTGCCTTTTAGATGGGGGTGCTCAACCACCTCCAAGTGGCCCCAACACATCTCCATCCTAACGCCTGGGATTTTATTTGGGCTTATGAGCTGATTTGTCATGCTTTTCGGATGGCCATGTTTTGTGGCTTCATTTTTCTTCTTATTTACTGGTTCACTCCCTCGAGTAAAAACTATCAAAAAGGTTAGATCATGCTACGAGTGAAAGGGGGTTGCCGAGTTTTTCTACCTTATCAGGAGTCCTCCAAAAACTTTAAAAGGGACTTCTTCATATTGGAGGGTGCATCGCGGACCATGCCCTTTTACTTAACTTTGGATGGGCTCCAAAATTATTTCTTTCTTAAACCTAAGTTGCATGGGAGAAACCCCTGGAGCTTATAGAGACTTTGATATCCACGCTCTCCGAAGATGAGGGTGAGAACCTATATTTCCTAGTTTATTGGTTTGATACCAGGGGGAGTATCTATTGCAAGTATTTGATAGATGAGCTTGAAAACTCGCTTAGGGCTTTCCTAAGCATGCCTTGATTAGTATTTTGTTTGTTGCAATACTCTTTTACTATTTATGACTTGCATACAATTTTCTAAGTGTTGTAACACTTTTCTTCCTTTTGTGTTTCTGCAAAGAGCATGGTGCCACCCAAAGGTATTGAGGCGCACAAACACTAGTTAGTAACCAGGAGAGCTAGGGCTTCCGGCTCTGCACCCCAGATCCCGGTTCCCACATTGCACCCCAACCATCAACCCAAGAACTGTCTCCTGACTCATTGACACAATCCTTGAGGCAACGCAAGAAGAATGCTAACAACCAAAAGGGGCGGAAGGGGAAGAGGTAGGTATCTGCTAAAGGTAATATTAACGTGACTGTGGATTAGGACCTAGAGATTTCAAAGGGCGCTCCTCTTCCACTTGCTAACTTTTTAGTTTGGGCTTTAGGATTGGGGTCTGGAAGAGTAATCGACAACGTGCTGCTAACTCCCTCATACTACGATGTCCTGATAGAGAGGGATTATACTGAGGTAATCTGGGAGATGAAGGTCTGATCTCTTCGAAATGCTTTGACGGCCCGATTTCTAGAGAACACTTTCGAATCCGTGTGGTAGGTCAAGGAGATCGAGAAAGAGTTAAATGCTCTTTAAGATGACAAGGCTCGGCTAGAGAAGGAAATGGAGCAAAAGAACAAGCTACGAAAACAAGCACACGAGGAGGCCGACCTCTGGAAAGCTGAAATGATCGGGCTCTAGGACAAGTTGAAGAGGTCGTGACCTGGGAGACAGTGTTGAAGGAATAGGTTGCCTAATATGAGGCCAACAAGTCTACTCTATGAGTCTATATTGAGTTCTTGGAGCAATTTGAGGCTAAACTTAATGTCGAGGTCATTAAGCTGAAAAATGAATAGGTAGCCACGGTGGACGACTCATTTACCAATGCCTTTGCCCAACTCTAGGTTCTTAATCTTGATCATATAATTGAAGGATCCAGCTCTCGGAGGGTAGTTAGAGATGGTTATATTGTTGATGTTGCCATTCAAGCTACCCCCGTGACCCAAGTTATGGTGATAGATACTAGAGTGAACGAGGAGGAGGACGGTGACGATGAGGAGTCCGACTAGGAGGAGGTTGCTGAGGTCGAGGAGCCTACCCTGGAGCCCTAATCACTTTTTATTTTTACTCTTTTTCTTGCCCCTTGCTTGGGGTTTTAAATATTTGTATGGACAAGTCCCATTTTTTAGCATTAATCTTGTGAACAAGTCTAAATTGTCGTGTACCTTTTTTATTCCTATGACTTAGTATTTTTTGTATCTCTTTATGTTGGGTAAATATTACTTTCCATTTGCCTTTATCTGCTATGGGTCCAATGCCTAAAGTTTATATGAGATCCTTCAAAGGGACTTAGGAAAACTTCTTACACTCTTTTTGCCCTCGTTCGCTTTGGGTCCAATGCCCGAAGTCACATGTAAATTCCGCAAAGGACTTAAAAAAAATTTCACATGTAAATCCACGGATACTGGAGGACGAATCAACAAGAGTAAATGGTTGCAAACCTCGAAGTATGGACATTTGAGTATGGTAATTTTTCATACATGAATTCTTTTTGACATTTATAAAATTTTTGAAGTGTTTATGAGGATTTTCCTTGGGTGGAAAAATGATGGGGAGACCTCGGAAGGGGAGTTCGTAGAGCAGATCTTGGCAATCATTTTTGCTGAGCTTCGGGTTCTTCATTGGATACACTTATCCTCGTCAAACTCTTTTTGAATTTATGGGATAAAATTAGGCTCATTGGTGCATGGGTGAAAACCCATATGCTCACTATGAGATTGCAGATTGCGGTTAAGTAGGCTACCCATTTTGATCTTAGGTGCAATCATAATAGTTGATCCTTGGGGGAATATGTACTCTTTAGGCCTTACCAAGGTACTTTGACCTTGTGGGTTGCATTAAGCATAAGTAAATAGAACAAGTAGTTAACTAAATAATCTGGAATCATTTTACTCTTGTTGGAGTTCGTCATTTACATGGTTGTTGAAATAACAAAACAACGTGGAAAACTTGAAATGATTAGCTATAATATTTTCTAAGTTTGTTCGCGTTCCAGTAGTTTTTAATGTTCTTGCCAATTAGAGTTTCCAAGGTGTAGGAACCAGTATTTATCTTGGATGTGATCTGGTATGGGCCTTCCCAATTAGGATCTAGTTTTCCTTAGGATGCATTCTTCCCACCGATATTCACTCTGCGCAAAACAAGATTGCTGGGCATAAAGGAACACTTTGGTATTGTACTAGGCTGTTGTTCTTTGCTTGATGATGGCCTCCCATATATGAGCAATACGGCATTGTTCTTCTAGCAAGTCTAGGTTCTGGCAAATTAGATCTAGGTTGGTATCTTCAGAAAAGTGTTATCTCCACCATGTGGGCTCTCTGATTTTAGCCAGAATAATTGCTTCACAACTATAGGTTAATTTGAAAGGGGTTTCCCAAATTATGGAGTGTAGCATGGTCCAGTATGCCCAAAGGACATAGTTAAGTTGTTCTACCTATTTCCTTTTTGCTTCATTTAGCCTTTTCTTGATGCATAAGAGAATAACCCAATTTGCAACCTCAGCTTGGCTGTTTGTGTTCAGATGATCCACTAAGGTAAAATGCTGATTTATGCGAAGCTCGGAGAGCAAGTCTTGGAACTTTTGGTTAGTGAACTGGGTACCATTATCCATTACTATGGACTCTGGGACCTCGAATCTATTGATGATGTTCCTATAAGTGATTTTTTAGATATGAGCCAAGGTGATGGTGGATAACGGCTCTGCTTCTATCCACTTAGTGAAGTAGTCCACAGCTACCACTAGGTATTTTACTTGCCCAGGTGCTAGGGAAAATGGGCCCAAGATATCCATTCCTCACTGGTAGAAAGGTCAGGGTATAGACATTGTCGATAGTTCTTCTAGAAGGGCAGAGTATACATTTTAGAACTACTGATATTATCACATTTTTGAACATGTTCTATACTATTGACCTCCATACTAGGTCAATAATATCCTTCTCGTAAATCCTTTCGGACTAGGGTTTTTCCTTTGATCTAGTGCCCACAGCTCCCTTCATGGATTTCGACCAAAATGTATTCAACATTTTTCGATCTGAGACATTTGAGGAAGAGGGATGAAAACCCATGGCGGTGCAACTACTTGTTGTAGAGTGTGTGTACCACGCTGTGATCTGTACTAACTTCTAGATTTTATTCTGGTCATCAGGCAAGGTTCAATCTCGGAGCTAAGCAGCAATCAGTGTGATCCAGGTTTCCTATTCTTCAAGTAGGAGGACTTCATAGTTCATAATGCTTGGTGCCAATAGAGTTTCTTGGATCACAAATCTACTGTTTCCAGGGCTCGTTGTGCTAGCAAGCTTTAAAAGGATATCGACCTATAAGTTTTGCTCTTTGGGTATGTGTTCAACCTTAGTGCTTGCAAAATGCATCAGAAGTTTCTTCACTTTAGCCAAGTACTTCTGCAATAAGGGTTCCTTGGCCTGATAATCACCACAGATATGTGAAGTCGCCAATTTTGAGTTGCTATAGAGCATTATGTAACGTCCCGAGATTGCCTGTAGGATTAACGAGTGTCTCCACAAACCAACACGAGTCTTTTCAGCATGCTTTGTCCTCACTCACACGCACCCTAGGAAACTTCCCAGGAGGTCACCCATCCAACAATTGCTCCAGGTCAAGCACGCTTAACCATAGAGTTCTTATGTTCTAGGCTCCTGAAAAGAAGTTGAACTTGTTGATATGGCAACGCCAAATCAATTCCTTTAAGTCATCCTCAACTATGCAGTCCCATACCTGCACAGTCTCTGAATGCCTCTCATTCCAGTACATATTCAGTTCATTCATGCGACCCTTCACCTAAAAGCCTGCCAGAAGTCGCTCCTTGTCCGTGCTTCATTGCACCGACGATCACTTCCCGCCCTCGTCGGCCCCGGGACACACATGCCCACCAACTTCCACTTGGTTCGTCCCCGAACCACACTCTACTGGGAGAGGTCCCATCTCTAATAACATCTATCATCTGGATTGTACTGGAGTGAAGAAGAAAACTTTGATAACTCCTCAAATTTTGCCACGTACTGCCCAATTGTCATATTTCCTTGCTGCAGCTATAGAAACTCCGCCTCTCTTTCATCTTGCACAGGTTGTGGAAAGTATTTCTCCAAAAAGACAACTTTAAATACTTCCCAAGAAACCTGGGTCCAAGCTACCTCCATCAATCTCCTCGCACCGTTCCACCAGTGCTCAACTTCTCCTTTCAACATATACACTACAAAAGACATCTTCTACTCCTCCGAGCATCTCATAGCTGTGAAAATCTTCTCTAACTCAGTTATCCATTCCTCAGCCCTTTTCGGGTCATAGTCTCCTCTGAACGATGGTGGACTTGCCTTTCAAAACTCAGAAAGGTCATAAAAATCATGATTCCTCTCCTCTTGTACCTCACGCCTAAGTGGTGGTACCGATGGTGGTGTAGGCTGTGTTTGGTTGGCCTTCAGTCTTTCAAGCACCTTAGCAGTTGCAGCTTCCTGCTCCCTCATCGCTGTAACATTCGCAGCTGTTTGCTCACGCATCGCTTCAGCCATAGCCATCACGGCCTCGACCATCCCCAAGCCCTCATTCTCAAGATTCTGGTTCTTGCTTCCATGCGGTCGTCCCCTTGCTGCCGGTCTCCCTCATGCTGCCATAGTTTTCTATAAACACAGAACAATTCATATTGAGTTAGCTAGGCTCAATATCATGTAACAGTGTCAAAGTAGCTAAAGCAAACATCGCAAGGGCAAATATGTAATTCCACTCAAACAATCATATGTAAAAGATAAGAAATGCATAACTAACACGAAACATGCCTAAGCATAGTCAGACCATACCCCGGCTCAATAAGATGAACTGCTCTGATACCAAAATGTAACAGCCCAATATTTGCTATCCAATTATATCGTCATATAAAAGAATAACCCAATACTAGATCTGCTACTTCTAACATACATCAATAATTATCCTTTATCATTCATACATAATGAGTAAATATGGAGAACCACGATTACAAAAGTTATATATACATCACTGCCTTCAAGACACATTGTAATACATAACTATTACAACAACGAAACTAGCTCATTATACAAGCTTTTTAAACTAAAAGTATATAACTATACTAATCTTCATTCATCTTTTCTTTTCCCCTTGAGGAACTAGTACCTGAATTTACATGCCAACACAATCGGGGTGAGAAAACATATCTCAGTAGAAACATTCCAATACCAGTATATAGACATACACAGACAGATAATATACTCAATTATCAACTAAAATTTCAATCACAGAAGCAAACAACATCTCCATCTCAGAGACACGCAATTGCCTATACAACTGCAATGCATGAATATGTCATGATAGCAACTGCCCATACAATCGCCATGCTATGCTAATTTTTATGACTAATGCCTATGCCTATGCAATAATCATAATCATGTAATGCAAAATGTATGAAACCATTTACAAGAACCCAGTTCTATGGTAATGTCATGAAATGCATGATCCTTGAACAAAACAAAAGAACCTGATTCTATGAGCTTTGATCAAGCACTGGAAACCCAACTCCAGCTATTCCACGGGGTGTGAGGGAAAGACCATACTCAACTCATTACTATGATTTGGAAGGTATGTTACCTCTTTATTTACAATCATTTATGATCACCCTCTCCGGGTAGTGAAGTCTCATCAACTACACGGTCTTCAGCGACAATCATATTTGATCAAAATAATGATCTCTGTGATGGGAAGGATTTGTTACCTACTCGTTCAAAATCACATTAGACCATCTAAAATGAGGACCCACCCTCATTAGCATAGATAGGGAATAACAATAATGCCAATTATTACAATAACTAGCATGTCAATTGATTTACATTCCTAACTACCAACACGTACACATTGATGTTAAATACCACGATAAATAACATACTAATTGATTTACCTTCATCATATATCTACTTCATTAGATACTCTTATTAGAGTATTATCACCCTCTACTAGGCATAAACAAAGAATCCTAACAATTAGGAATCTCAAATCATCAAAATAGAAATTCTGATGAAATCTGCTCTGGGCACCTAAAAATGATGTTTTTCACAAATTTACCAAAAATCCATCCTAATTGATAAAATTCTAAAATTTTACAGGTAGATAGCCTTATGTCTTATCTTTCAAATGCAATAAGAACCAAGTCATTCCGATAACCACAGCTTAAGTTGTGCTACAAACACTAGTTTGCTGTCTTGTATCACGCCTAGGCTTAGTTTTACCTCGCCTAGGCGTGGCAGTCTATCTCACTGGACTGAAAACTGATTAGTCCACGCCTAGGCTTGGCTAGGTTGTACCTAGGTATGACTCTTTTGTAGAAAATTCTATAGAACATGTTTATGCATAATCTTGGTTCCAAACCAAGATTTCACCATATAACCTCACTTCTAAATGATTTCTATCATCACTAGGGGTCTCTAAACAAGCTATAAACCTCATTTCTTCTTTTGACTCAATCAAACTTTGATTAAAACTAAAACTTCAACCTTAAAACCTCTTTGTTTCAACTAACTAACTACTAGGAAACTATGCAGTCTGAGGGTTCCAAACTATCAACCATGCACTAAACTTATTAGAATTTAACTCATTTCAACTAAATAAGCAAGAAACTAACATCTAACTTCCTATTCTCACCCAAACCTTACTTTTTCCTCATCAAGTTCTACTAAGAAACAAGGTGAAGATAAGAGGAAATGGATAAAAACAACACCCCTACCTCAAGATCAAGAAGATGAAGATGGAGCAAAGCCTTCATTTGAATTCTTTCCCTTTGTGGTTATTCCTTCTCTTCCTTTCTCCTTCTCCTTCTCTCCCAGTACGGTGTGGTTTGGGGATGAACCAAGTAGAAGTTAGTGGGCATGTGTGTCCCGGGGCTGACGAGGGCGGGGAGTGATTGTCGGTGCAATAAAGCACGGACAAGGAGCGGCTTCTGGCAGGCTTCTAGGCGAAGGGTCGCATGAATGAACTGAATATGCACCAAAATGAGAGGGATTCAGAGACTGTGCAGGTATGAGACTGCATAGTTGAGGATGACTTAAAGGAATTGATTTGGCGTAGCCATATCAATAAGTTACAACTTCTTTTCGGGAGCCTAGAATATAAGAACTCCACGGTCTTAACCTGGAACAATTGTGGGATGGGTGACCTCTTAGGAAGTTTCTTAGGATGCGTGTGAGTGAGGACAAAGCACGTTGAAAAGACTCATGTTTGTTTATGGAGACACTCGTCAATCCTGTAGGCGGTCCTAGGACATTACACATTATGTCGGTGGTCCCCATTTCCTTGGCCATAGTGATCACAACAATACAAGCATCATATTTTGCTTAGTTGTTTGAAGTTAAGAACTCAAACCTCAAAGAATGCTTAAGGGTGAGTCCAACCTCATTCTCCAAAATAACCTCAGTGCCACTCCTTTTAAGATTCGAAGAGCTATTTACATAAATGGTCTAAGAGTTCCCTTTGAGATGACTAGTATGTAGTGTAAGTTTTGTTAAGAAGTTAGACAACACCTAAGCCTTTATTACCTATCTTGGCTCATAAGTTATCCCAAACTCGTAATGCTCTACGTACTAAGTGATCATTTTTCTAGCGACGTTCGATTATGTAACACCTGATGGATTAGTCAGTTCGTCCTTGCTACAACATGGTGACATTGAAAGTACTGGTGTAGTTGCCTAGTTACAGTTAAGAATGCTAGTGCCAACTTTTCAATCTTCTGATACCAGAATTCGGGGCCCTGCAACACCTTGCTTACAAAGTAGAATAGTCTTTGGCCTTCGGGGGTTTCCTTTATCAAGATTGAGTTGATAGCCTCGTTGTTGACAAAAAGGTAATTATACAAGGTCTTTCCATACTCTAGCCTTGTCAAGCCAATATGTTCTTCAATTCTTGGAATGCAACCTCGTACCCCGGAATCCACTCAAAATTGTTCCCTTTTTTGAGGAGTTTAAACAGGGGAAGAGAATTGTGAGCAACCTTAGCTAGAAAATGAGTCAGGGTTATTATCCATCCAATGAGTTGATGTACCTCTTTCACGGGCTATGGACTTCACATGTCGAGCACTGCTTAACAATTATCTAGGTTGGCCTCAATGCCGCGACTTGTTAACAAGAATCCTTGGAACTTTTCATCCTGCACTCCAAAAGCACATTTCTCTGTGTTCAACTTCATATAATGTTTATGGAGTTTAGCGAACACATCTTCCAAATTTTGTACGTGGTTGCTGGGCTCTGGTGTCTTGACAATCATATCGTCTATATAAACCTCAAGCATCCTACCGATTTATTCATTGAAAACTTTATTCATCATCCATTGGTAGGTTGCTCCAGCATTCTTCAAGCTGAAATGCATAACCTAGTAATAGTAGCTTGTCTTTTAGATTATGAATGTCATCTTCTATTCATCATTTGGGTGCATGAGGATTTGGTTGTATCTAGAGTAGGCATCTATGAAGGATAGAAATCAGAACCCAGATGAATTGTCCATTAGCCTATCAATGTTGAGAAGTGGGTAAGGGTCTTTAGAACAAACTTTGTTTAGATCTATGTAGTCAATGCAATACGCCACTTCCCATTGACTTTCTTTACTAGGCCCACATTAGATAACCAAGTTGTGTAGGAAACCTCCCTTATGAACCTGGCATCCAAGAGTTCCTTTACTTGTTTCTGTATTACCTCATTCCTCTCTTATCTAACCTTCCTCTTCTGTTTTATAATGGGTTTGGCATCCTTGTTGATGGAAAGTCATTGAGAAATAAATTCAAGGTCCAATCTTGGCATGTAAGACGATGCCCTGGCAAAGAGGTCATTATTTTTCTTAAGGAACGCAACTAGTTGAGACTTTTCTTCTTAGTTCAATTGTCTTCCAATCTTAGTGACTTGGTCTAGCTTTACATCAAGTTGGAGGGATTTGAGCTCTCTTCGTAATGAGGATGGGTATCTCGAATCTCTTCATACACATCCAATTCAATCAAGAGGACATTGATAAAATTCGTAATGACTGAACTGACTTTGCTGCGTTGCTCTATCTTCTTGGGCCCTTTTACAATTTTGAGGCTCTCATTATAGCATCTTCGAGTCATTGCTTGGTCTCCTTTGATTATGATTATCTTATTATGCTGGTCTGGGAATTTCATAGCTAAGTGTGGGGTGGACATCACAGTTCCAAAGGCATTGAAAAAATGATGACCTAGGATTATGTTGTAGGCAAAGGGGCAATCCACCATACGGAAGTTAACCTTGAGTGTTTTAAACAATGGGTTTTTACCCAAGGTCAAGTAAGTTTCGACACATCCCACCAAAGTGATTTTGTCTCTCGTGAATCCAATTAGCTTACCGGTGTACGAGATTAGGTCCTTGTTTGAGAGTCCTAACTTTTGGAACAAATCTAAAAACTTGATATTGGTCGAGCTCCCCCAATCTACAAATATAAGATGGACTTCGATGTTGGTGATTATCCCAGATATTACCATAGGATCATACCTTATCCTTTGGATGCATTGGGATCTAGTTGTATCCCACATAAGTGTCCATAAAAAATAAGTACTTATGATAGGATGAGTCATCCACCAACTTGTTAATGTTTGGCAGTGGATAAGGTCTTTGGGACATGCCTTATTAAGGACTATTTAGTCAACACACACCTGCCATTTCCCTGAAGACTTCTTAACCAAAACCACATTGGAGAGCCAAGTAGTGTAGGTTGCCTCCCTTATAAAGCCCGTGCTTAGGAGCTCATTGGCTTGTAGTTTGATGTTCTGGTCCTACTTTTCTCTTCCCTTGCAACACCTGGTGCTTGGGGAAATCGATAACTAGTGGCAAATGAAGTCATGGTCTAGGCTAGGCATATTCGTCGTAGTCCAGGTGAATAAGTGATGAAGAATTTTCAAGTAATAAAATTACCCTTTACTTACAAGTGCACAAGGTCTATGTAATATTAGGCAAATATAAAGGTGTCACATCCACATAGAGGGATAGATTTAACTATAATCTAATAACTATCTAAATTAATTTAAAGAAAAAGAAAAGAGATTTTGATTTTATTTATTTAATCTAAGAATTTAAATTACGTGCTAAACTAAAACAAAAATTAAATAATACATCCAAATGAAACGTCTCAAATTAAAATGCAAGATGAGTAAGAAAACGATTCTAAGACCTCGAATTCACCACTAATCATGGAATGATGAATTTAACTTGAACGGGAATTAATTTTGTCTTATGGAGTGCCTATGGCTACAAGTTTTGATCACTACTAAAGATTATTGCAACCTAATTAATGATATAATTCATCAAAAATACCATAGCCTATTCAAATTATGATGTAAATCATTTAATATAGCATGAAGTATTCAACCCTTAGATCACAAAAGCAATGAATACTATTGCACAACCCACACCTAAAACTACAAGAATCAAGCATGTGATTAAAAATATCAATTTAAAATTACCAATATACTACAAGACAATCAATAAAGAAAAATTGAATAACAATTAAAGATCAATAATTATTAACATTGTACAATTATAGAATAAAGAAAAATATCCCAAACAAAATTAAACCATCTAATACAAAGATTAGGGCTTCATCTTAGTCCTGGATAAACAAAAACAAATGTAGCTACTCAATGCAAGTGTAATAAACACAAGAAGAAGAAAAAAACCATGGATAAATATTGTTGCACGTCCTCCTCCTTTGCATTTGCAGTGCACTTCTATGTGTGATCCTCCAATTGTCGTTGTCTATTTATTATAATTTGCTGACTTACTTTGCACACAATTTGATTAGGTTTCTAACTCCTTGATTTTCTGATAAGGATAACAACCCAATCAGAATTAATTTAGAGTCTTCACTAACAATTTAGGCTTTGGATAAGACTTAGGATTTTGATAAAAATCCCTTTAAAGCTTCATTTTCAAGATCTCACAATTTAATCTAAAATCCTCTAGATTATACCTGAAAAATCAAATAAAGCTATAAAATAGATACGGAAGTTAAAATTATTAAAATCTAAACAAAACTAATTAGTCTTCATGTAACACTTCAACAACACCTCTCCTATAATGATCATGGCTTAACTAGAAACAAGTAATCTTAGTATATATCTTGCTCATTATCATCACAATTTAATAAATAATAATCTTAAAGAAAATAATTAAATTGTCACAAAATTACTAAAATTACTTGCATTGGAATATAATAAAGCCTAATTTTAATATGAAAATAATGCATTGTTAGGCTATTATCAACACCCTCACACCTAAGCTTTGCTAGTCCTTGAGCAAATAAAATTATACCCAAATACTAAAGTATTGAAGAGGAAAAAATGAATCTTGTTATGCACAAATCCTGAATTTTTTAAACTCAGAATGTAAGTCCAGTACCACTACATATTTTCAGGCAACTTCAATCCCAATAAAGCTAACAATCTAAACTTATGCAATTTAAGCAATCCTAATAGCAACAAAAACAAAGGCATAGAACTTTATTACACTTCTTATGACAACAAAAGTAACACTAAGAGTCAATCTCATTCATCAATTAACTCAAGTTCATGCATCAAGTTATAACCAACCTCCTTCACAACATAGCACTTTCAAAAAAAAAATTCTTTTTCTTTATTTTTTAAAAAAAATACATGACTCTTAATGCTCTGTCCCATGGGTGACTTATGTAGTGAGTATTCAATTAATGACTTTCATTCTAGTTAGCCCAAGGCATTAGTTGATAAGGCATCCCTCGAATCTACTAACTTGAGCCGACCAATGGCATAAAAGCACCACAAGTACATATCCAGGTGTAAGCATACTATATAGGAATTAAAGAAAACTCGATCATTGGTACTTGCATAAAGAAGGAATTTTTTTAAGGTAATCCACCAAGTAATTGACAAGAAAAAGCTTTCATCTTAGCATAACTCAAGTGGCCACAATACATGAAAATCCATCTCATGCCTATAGTTCAAGGTGAGTTAGAATATGGCCGCATAAGCTTTAACCACTAACCTATTAAGACCAAAAATTGCCCTTTAATGCATATAGATTGCATGAATTTAATTTTTATGAAAAAAGAATAATTATGCACAACTAGAACCATCGAATCTTAAAAAAAAAATTAGTAAATTTTTCGTCAAATTTTTTTTCTGCACCCCTATACTTTAATCATACATTATCCTCAATGTAAAAAAAAAGTCAAATAAATAAAGAGGTTAATGAAAAAAGCAACACAACCTCTGAAAACTGATACAATGTTGAGCAAAGAGAAGCGCAAGAGTCAGCTCTACATCAAAATCTGAAAAATCGTAGAAACCTCTATCCAAAACAAATAAGTAGCATATGAAAACTAACAATTAAAAATAACAAAAGCAAAATAAAGCAAATAAAATTAGATAAATAAAGAAGTAAAAACCCAAAACAATCTAAATCTTTTTTATTTATTTTTCATCTTTTTATATTTTTTTCTGACACTATTTACATCCTCATACAAAGGCTTCGAACTCTAGGATGCACTTAAGCTGACTCAAATAGTAAAATGAAACTAATAACTAAAAACTAAAAACTAAACTATCAAAAGAAAATGAAAGAAACTTAGGTTGCCTCCCATATAGCGCTAAGTTTAAAGTCTTCAGCCAGACTTGAGTTCCCTACCAACTAATCAATATAAATTGGGTCTACCAAGTTAATAGACTCAATTAATCTTTCCTCAACAACATTGTCAATAACAGGATTTAAACATTGATCGTTCACCATAAGTGTACTACCATCTTGAGGATGCTTAATTTGGACAACCCTAAAAGGAAAATTATGTTGAACAACATAAGGGTCATCCTATCTAAACCTTAACTTACTAGGAAAGAGACACAATTTAGAATTAAAAAGCCAAACTTTTTGATTAGGTTCAAAAGATTTACGAGATATCATCTTATCATGAAAAGCTTTAGTTTTGGCTTTATAAATATTAGCATTCTGATTAGCCTCGTTACACAATTCATCCAATTCATTCAACTGAAGCCCACAGTTAGAACCTGCTTATTTCATATCAAAATTAAATGCTTTAATAGCCCAATAAGCACAATGTTCTAACTCTATTGGTAAGTGACATGTTTTTCCAAAGAGAAGACGGTATGGTGACATCCCTATGGGGGTCTTATATGCAGTATGATAAGCCCAAAGAGCATCATTCAACCTGAAAGACCAATCTTTCGTATCAGGTCTAATTGTTTTCTCAAGAATAGACTTAATCTCATGGTTAGAAACTTCAACTTGACCACTAGTCTGATGGTGATAAGGGATAGCTACTTTATGTGTCACAAAATATTTTCTAAGAAGAACTTCAAAAGAACAATGACGAAAATGACTACCTCCATCACAAATGCGTGCCCTATGTGAACCTAACCGGCAAAAAATATAGTCTTTAACAAATTGAATCACTATCTTATGATCACTAGTCCTAGTAGCTATGGCTTCCACCTATTTAGAAACATAGTCCACAGCAACCAAAATATACACATACCCAACAGATGGTGGAAAAGGACCCATAAAATTAATACCACATACATCAAAAATTTCAACAACCAGAATGGGTTGAAGGGACATCATATCACACCTAGACAATGCACCAGTACATTGACATCACTCACAAGAACGACAAAATTGGTAAGCATCCTTAAACAAAGTAGGCCAATAGAATCCACTTTGGAGTACCTTAGTAGCAGTTCTACAACATCCAAAGTGTCCACTATAGGAATAAGAATGACAAAAAATTAATATATTATGAAATTCACATTCAGGAACATACCTACGAATTACCTGATCTAGGCAATGCTTGAACAAATATGGATCACCCAATAATAATGCTTTACATGTGTAAAGAACCTATCATTTTCTTTCTTTGACCAGTGTGAGGGGATTTTACATGAAACAAGGTAATTAACAATGTCTATAAACCAAGGAAGATGTGAGTTTGTCACAAAAAATAACTACTCATCAGGGAAAGTATCCTGCAAAGTAACTGAATCATCAGTATGATCGACAAAATCCTATATAAATGACCAGCTACTAAATTCTCTAAACCTTTTTTATCCTTAATCTCAATGCCAAATTCCTATAACAACAAAATCCATCTTATCAATCCAGGCTTTGTCTATTTCTTAGATAGCAAGTATTTCAACATAATCTGAGAAAATAATAACTTTAGAACACAATAAAAGTCATGAGCGAAACTTATCACGAGCAAAAACAATTGCTAGCAACTCTTTTTCAATGGTAGAGCAGTTTCTTTGTGCGTTAGAAAGAGTTCTACTAGCATAATAAAACACATGAGGTATCCTACTCACCTTTTGACCAAGAATTGCCCTAATAGCAAAGTCAGAAACATCACACATAATCTCAAATAGTAAAAAAAAAATAATATTAGTAGGCTATACCATAGGTGTAGAAATAAGAAGAGAATGAAGCTTTTCAAAAGCTTCAATGCAAAACTCATCAAATTCAAAAGAAA
Source organism: Ormosia semicastrata (assembly GCA_029884595.1). Lineage (NCBI taxonomy): Eukaryota > Viridiplantae > Streptophyta > Magnoliopsida > Fabales > Fabaceae > Ormosia > Ormosia semicastrata. The sequence goes on from JAQQTO010000062.1 coordinate 65,264,976, forward strand.
CATCTTTAGCAAGAAGATTAGTAAGGGGCCTAACAATCTTACTGAAATCCTTTATAAACCTCCTATAAAAACCTGCATAGCCAAGAAATGGTCGCACTTGTTTAATAGAAGTGGGGACGAGAAGATTAGAAATCAAGTCAATTTTAACTTTATCTACCTTAGTACCCTCGTTCGAGACCATATGACCCAAGACAATTCCCTCTTGAACAATAAAATGACTCTTTTCCCAACTCAAAACAAGGTTTACCTCCTCACATATTTTTAGAATAACAGATAAATTATACAGACATGCATTAAATGATGAGACAAAGATAGAAAAATCATTCATAAATACCTCTAAGAATTTATCAATCATATCAGAAAATATAGCCATCATGCAACACTGAAATGTAGAAGATGCGTTACATAATGTAAAGGGCATCCTTCGAAAAGCAAAAGTACCTGCAAGACATGTAAAAGTCATTTTCTCTTAGTCCTCCGGGTAAATAGCTGCTTGGTTATACCTAGAATAACCATCTAGAAAGCAGTAAAAGTTCTGGCCTGCCAACTTTTCTAAAATATGATCAATGAAGGGTAAGGGGAAGTAGTCTTTCCTAGTCACAGAAATAAGCTTCCTGTAGTCAATGCAAACCTTCTAGCCTATAGTCTATCTAGTAGGCACTAGCTGTCCTTCGCTATTCTTCACCACTATAATGCCTGACTTCTTAAGAACTACTCGTACAAGACTAACCCATTGGCTATTAGAGATGTTGTATATGATACCCGCATCTAAAAGTTTCACCACCTCTTTTATCACTACCTCTTTCATGTAGGGATTCAACCTGCGTTGCATCTCTCTAGAAGGTTTAGCACTCTGCTCTAAAAAAATTCTATGCATGTAAATGGAAGGATTAATCGCTTTAAATCAGTAACTGACCATCCTATGGCATTCTTATGATCAAACAAGACCCTAATCACCTTTCTTTCTTGCTCACTAGACAACTGCGACGAAATGATGACAAGTAAAGTCTTATTAGCTCCTAAAAACACATACTTAAGCATGGCTGGAAAAGATTTCAACTCAAGTTTGGGTGGAGAGATAATAGATGGTGGTGTAGGCGAATCAACTAAAGGAAGTAAAGGCTTGTACTTAGATACCTAAGAAGATGACTCAATGGATGGGTTACTCTCAAGAATATAAGTCACCTCCTCTATAACACCTTCCAAGTCAAATAACTCCAAATCATCATGTAAAACACTAACCTCTAAAGGATCCTTAGACAAAATGATAGCTAAAGCCTCCTCAACCAATTCATTAATCATATAAACAAATAAACACTTAGATTTATCCTCAAGAGAGGGTTAGGGAGAAGCCTTAAAAATATCAAGTCTAATCCTCATATTCATAATTGAAACATCTATTAACCTAGACCTATAACTAATGTTAACATCAACAGTGGCTAAGAAAGGTCTCCCCAAAATGATAAGAATTTCTCTTTTTGACAAGTGAGAGGGTTCCATATCAAGCACTATGAAATCAACAAGAAAGAATCTCTTATCAATTTTTACTAAGATATCATCAACTTTTCATGTAGGGATTCTAATTAACCTATCAGTCAATTGTAGAGAACAATTAGATGGCTACAACTCACCCAAGTCTAGCTCTTCATAAATAGAATATGGCATCAAATTAATTATAGAACCTAAATCCAAGAGGAGGAATACTAGTAACACATTCTTTTAGACACTCCTTTTAACATTTATTTTACTATTGGTCTAAAAGCAAGTGTTGCAAGTATCTCTTTTCTATAATCATTTCAAGTGTATGAGGTGAACTGATAGTAAAATAAGTGTTGAAAGAAATGTCCAAAAGAGTGTGTTGCTAGCATTCCTTATCCAAGAGTGCTCTATTAATCCTATGATCACTAATATAACAAGAAATAGTAGAAACATTAGGATCTTTCAACTTAGGTGGTGTGTTAAAATACAAAATTGACCTTACCTATTCACTTAAGCAAACCTTCTTAGACATATGTGCTTTAGATTTTCTTTTAAATGTGCGCATGTCCCTTAAGAACTTGGCATATGCAAGAATCTGTTTGATAGCATCCAAAAGGGGAAGATTGATCTTTACTTGCTTAAAGGTCTCAATAATATCCTCCTTTAGCTTATCTTTCCTAAAAGGTGATAGTGCATCTAAAGCTTGAGGATAAGGAACCTTTGGCTCATATAGAGTCGAAACTGAAGAATTAATCACATCCCCATCACCATGCACTCTCTCCTCATTGACCCAATTTGTCACCATTTTCCCATTCCTAAGAATCATTACAGCCTTGGCTTTCTCATGGATTTGGCCTCTAAGATTTTCTATGGGGTTACTTGGAAGCTTATTGTCCTCTTTATTTCTTATAGCAATGACTAACTGTCCAATTTGAGTCTCTAACTTTGCTATGGATTGAGTGTGAGAATCCAAAAGTTGCACTAGATTCTATAAATTGTGTCCTATTGTTTAGGTTGTTCAAAGAAAATAACACCTTATCTAGTTTATCATCTACATTTGAACTACTACTAGGAGCTTGAGGTGGATTGGGCATATACCTTTGTGGTTGAAAGCTAGGGGGTGGTGTCATACCAATTTGACCTGCTTGATTAGGTCGTTGTTCTTATTGTACTTCAACACCTTGTTGCTTCTAAGAAAAGTTAGGATGATTCCTCCAACCAGAATTGTAAGTGTTAGAATATGAGTTATTTTGTGGAGGGAATCCTTGAGCTTCATTAGCCTGATCTTGTGAAAATTTTAGGAAAATGTGAGGCAACAGGACAATCATATGAAGTATGAGAAGGGTTGAAACAAACAGTACACACATTAGAAGAATTAGCATAATTTTGATTTAGAGTTAATTGATCCATCTTCTTAGATATTGCATCCACTTGTTCCTTTTTCTTATATAGAGATTCCACTTTAATTGCTAGATCAGATGTGTGTGAAATCTCATAAATCCCCCCTTTGTTACCTCATTGCCTTGACATATTTGAATGTGAAAATGTGACATGTAATTATGAATTCTCACTCAAGTTCTCAAATAACTCCCATGCCTCATTTGGAGTTTGTGCAAGAAAGCACCCCCACATGATGCGTCAACCATCTATTGGTTGCGTTCATTTAGTCCAGAATAAAAGCCTTGAACAAGTTGCCATTTCGGAACTTCATGGTGTGGGCAACTATGCAAAAGATCCTTAAATCTTTCCTAACTCTCATGAAATTGTTCATTATTAACTTGAGAAAAAGTAATGATGGCTCATCACATTACGATGAGTTTACTTATTAGGAAATATTTTTTTTTATATAAAATTCTCCTAATAATCCATCCCAAATGGTAATGTTATCCCATGTAGATAACTAATCTTTGGCCTTATCTTTTAAAGAAAAGGGAAAAGACAGAGACGAATTGCATTATTAGTAACATTAGTGATTTTGAAGTTAGAACACACCTCTAAGAATACATCTAGGTGCTTATAAGGATTTTTCGATTCAAGTCCATAAAATGTTGGTAACATTTGAATTATGCTAGGTTTAATTTTAAATTGATTTGCCCTAACCTCTGGCAAACTAACACATGTAGAAGAATCATATGTGTAACACCCTAATACAATTATCGTAAAATAAACAACATATTTCAAGATAAATCGCACTAAGCAAGTCACTTTAAAAAAATGCATAAAATAAAAACTCATAATAACTTGTATAGTCATCATAAAGAGCCAATGATGATAAAAAGATCATATATACCTACATCACTTGCTAACAAGCCATATTGTATACATAAGCTTTTACAAAGAACCAGAAAAGTACAAATATAAAATCTGATTCAAAAAGAAATAAAGCTACTAAACTAAGCTTTCTGCTTCTTCTTTTTCTTGCCCTTTCCCTTTGGTGGGACTTCACCTAGATTTGCATGGAATACACAGTGGTGAGAAATCACAATTTCTCAATATTCGCATACCAAGACCAACAATTAATCATTTACAACAAATAAATCAACTCAACACATAATTACACTTTATGTAATAGAATATCCAGAAAAAAAAATCAATAACATCAAATAATCACCCATACAACTTAAAATACTATTGAACGAGCAATCAAACAATCAACCGGTCAAGCAATGACAACTGCCCATACAATTGTCAACTATGCATTGCTTTATGTTATGAGGTATGATTATGCTCAAACAAAGTCCTAACAGAATGATTATGCAATGCTAATGCAGGTTTTAAATTTTTAAAACACAAGCTACTTACTTATTTCCTAGAAACCTTTGTTTCTTGTATATACAAAGCAGGATAAGCCTAAAAGCATAAACCCACTTGGTAAAAGGTAGACACTTTCCCCTCACCAACGTAAGAGTACTATTGCCACCCTTATACTGGTAACCCTGACCATGCAAGCATGAATGCAAGGAGAATTTAGATCCAACACCTCATTTTCATGTCATATAGTTGTGCACACCATCTAAGGTCATAATACATAGGAAATTAGTAAATACCAGGTTTGAAAATCAAATATCCGAGCCACATAATAAACACTAGAACATAGAAATCCTAGCCTCACTTATCTAACAAAGGTAGCAAGATTCATATATCTAGCTAAACAATATCTAGAACATCCCATAATCACTCACAAGTGATTTAGAAATCAACCTCATGTTGACCAAAGTTCTAAACACTAACCTAGACATTCTGTCATACTTTGAATGTCTAAGAATTTTTCAAACTTTTTATATATGCAAGTTGATAATTCTCTCAATGAAATATCCCCAAAAGTGTTTCTTTACACCATAAAAAGCTTACACAAATGATCCCAATAAGTAGGAAATAATTTTAGCATCACAATGCCAAAATCCTATTTCTGCCCTGTCACAATGCCTGAGCGCATAAAGACAGTGTGCTTGAGCGTGCGAACACCATAGCATGTTCTTTTGGGCAACAGGCGCTTGAGAGCGCATGGACAGAGCGCTTGAGTGCCGAGCGCCTAGCAGCAAATTCTACATAATTTTGCAAGTTGTGTGCATTGTTCCATTGGTGAAATTACAAAATTTGATCACATCAAGTTAGTTTCTTGGTGATTTTGAGTCCCAAACAAGTTCACAAACATGAATGAAACATAAAACACTAATTGATTTCATAAAAAATGGATCATTACATCAAATCACTCATCCAAACCCCTAAAATAAACACTTAGAGCACTTTAGGTTCAAGTGGAGAATTTTCAGTTTTTAATCTAAACTCTTAGCATGAATAAGTCATAAACAACATTTAAAGGTCATCCAAGCAAGAAAATCACTCAAAACATCATAAGAACTCATTTTGAAATATCAAACCTCAAATAGCCTAAACATGGAAAATGAGAAATAATGAAGTTTCAAGCTTAAGAACCCCTACCTCAAGCTGTCTTGATGCTGCAGAAAGTGCCTCAATCCAGAACCTTTGATTTGCCCTTTAATCTCATTTTATTTCTCTCTTGTTCTTCCTCCTTTTCTCATTTCTCCCTTGCTGCCACTGGTTTTGTTTTCCAGCCATGAAGGGTGAATGAGAAACAAGTGAAAAACTACAAATATCATGAAAGAAAAGTCCAACATATAGGCTGAAAATCATGGAGGGTTAAACGCCATTAATTATAACACTGATACTTCCCGATCTACTAAAAATACCAACTTTAGCTAAATCAAGTTTTCCAAACTCTAATAACTTCAAAATAAATAATAAGATTCATTAAAAAAGTCATTTTTCCTGTATCATAATTTTTCATATTTGTGACTAGTCAATCCGGTATTAAAACACACAACTAGTATGCCTAAAAATACAAAACGGACTCCAATTATTCTCAAACTTTAACCACATCACAGAATGCACATTTGTGACTTAGAAATAAATTATCCACATTTATTTCCATTAGCTAAGCTGTTTATGCTAATATCTAGGTCATTTTAAATAACTTTTCACCTTTCGGGCTGTAGTAAAATGCCTAAACTAACTCAGATTGTTACAAAATTAATCAGGCATGTTAAACAAGTATTAAGCTACCTCTAAAACTATTTCAATGTCTAACATATTAAGCTACCTCATATAAACAACTGCGGGTAGTCTTGCTGCATGTGGGACTCCAACTCCCAAGTTGCCTCTTCGAAACTAGCACCTTCACCAGAGGAATCTGCTTACCTCTAAGCTCTTCGACCCCTCTATCCACGATCCTCATCAATCGTATAGCATAAGACAAATCCCTTCTTAACTGCAAAGATTGATTTCTTATGATGTGTAAAGGATCTGGATTATACTTCCTAAGTTGTGACACATAGAAGACATCATGATGGTTTGACAAACTGGGTGGAAAGGCAATTTAGTAGGCTATAGGTCCAATTCTCTTTAGGATCTGGTAAGGACCAATGAAACGAGGGTTTAACTTCTATATTCTTAATGCTCTACCAATCCTTGCTATAGGAGTGACTCTCAAGAATACATGATCTCCCTCACTGAACTCTAGAGGTATTCTCCTCTTATCAACATAGCTTTTTTGCCTACTCTGAGACATAACCAACTTATCCAGGATCATCTTAATCTAATCTATGATCTGTTGTACTAACTCAGGTCCTAGGATGGTTCTCTCTCTAACCTCATACTAACACAAAGGGGACCTACACTTTATACCAAAAAGTGCTTCATACGGTGCCATACCTATACTAGTATGAAAATTGTTGTTATAGGCAAACTCTACTAAGGGTAAGAACTTATCCCAACTCCCTTTTCTACTCTAGCACACATGCTCTTAGCATATCCTCAAGGGTTTGAATAGTCTTTTTCGATTGAGCGTCAGTCTGTGGATGATATGCTGTACTCAAATTAAGCTTTGTCCTAAAAGCTTTATGCAAGGCTCCCTAAAATCTAGATGTAAATTTAGGGTCTCTATTAGAAACTATAGTAAGGGGTACATCGTGCATCCTAACTTTCTCCTGAAGGTATAATTGGACAAGTTTATCCATGGAGTAGTTAGCTCTAATAGGTATAAAATGGGCAGACTTGGTTAGTTTATCCACTACAACTCATATTGCATCAAATCCTAACTGAGTCTTGGGCAAGCCCATCACAAAATCTATTGTGATGCGATCCCATTTCCACTCAGGGATTCTCAAAGATTGAAGAGGTCCAGAGGGTTTCTAATGTTCTATATTGACCTTTTGACAAGTTAGGCACCTAGACACAAACTCGGCTATGCCCCTCTTCATACCAGACAACTAAAAGAACTTCTTCAAGTCTTGATACATCTTAGTGGCCCTAGGATGGATAGTGTACTGACTACAATGAGCTTCTTCAACGATCCTTTCCTTGATTCTGGATTCATGAGGAATGCAAAGTCTACCTCTGAACTTGATCATCCTATCATCCGACATATCAAACTCTCCAGGATTACCTAAAAAGATATGCTCACTTACATCACTAAAAGTCTCATCTTCCTTTTGAGCTTCCAAGATCTGAGTCCTAAAGTCACTCACTATATCCACTCGACTCACAAGGTGTCTCATCTTCCTTTCGAGATGGGCACCCTACGAGGTAAAGCCCTACCTATCTAAGTTCAAAAGTTTTCAATAATTTGAGCTCGATTTACCATCATATAATCCTATAATTTATAAAGAAAAAGTACATGCCTTCAAATCATGACATTTGTCACCCTGACATGGCAGTGTATGTATAAAATGCTGACATATGACAAATACGCACTCTCAATATTTGCCACGTGACATATCAAATAAATATATTAATTTACATATAGTGAAAGCAGCTATGATAGCATTAGTTTCTTCAAGTAAACACCTAATTGTGCTCTTAAAGTAAAAAATTATAAAATAAAAAAACACTAAAATAAAACATAATTTCATTAAAATGCTTTTCAATAAGGATAGATTAAATTCTAAATAAAAGAAAAATTTATTATGCACAAAAACATTTTCTAAGTTCAATTTCAAATGAAAATAAATACATATATTTATTATTAAAAATAAATAAATATCATTATTGAAAATAAATAATTATAAAAGATAAGTTTATTATGCTAAAAATCATTATCTCATTTAAAATAAGTACACTCATTTATTTTCATTTGAAATTCAATTTAGAAAATGTTTTTGTGTACAATAAACTTATCTTTTATTTATTTTGAATTTCAATGTGTTTGTGCCTAATAAACTTCATTTGTGCATAAGTTTATTATGCACAAAAAATTATCTCATTCATAATAAATATATTTATTTTCAAAAATGATATATATTTATCTATTTATTTATTTTCATTTGAAATTGAATTTGGAAAATATTTTTGTATATAATAAACTTATCTTTTATCTATTATTTAATATATCATTATTGAAAAATATTTTATTGAAATAAAGTTTTATTTTATTATGTATTTTTTATTTCATAATTTCTTACTTTTAACAATATCTCGTGTGAGCTAAATATTCTTTATAAATAAAGATAAAAGATTTTTTTACTTAATATTAATTTTATTTAGTATATGATCTTCAATATTATCTTAAACATCACACGAGACAAGTACATACATCATACGAGATTTGCACGTGCATCGCACGAGTGCTAATATAATTTTCTTTAAAAGTACGGGGGAGCCATATCAAAGAGAACTTATACGTGATATAAGACTTTACTTGATTTTGATTCAGCTGGCATGTCCTCATTAAATCTGGTAATTTAACACTTTATTACATATTCTCTGAATCCATTTCTCTCGTGAGTTGGCAAGTATGATGTCTGGTTAGCTTGAATTGATTTGAATGTCACGACCATAATGCTATGAATGATTGGAGTAATGGACAGAGTTGGACCTTAGGAGTTATTTGTCAACACTCATATCATATCCACAAAAAACAAGTCCCACATCGATAACAAACAAAAACACTTGTGTTCCAATTCCTTCCTATAAAAGCTTAGCTAAATAACCATCAAATTCATCTTTGCGCTTGGGGAAATGACACAGCTAATGAGGTTACAACCGAGGCGTGTCTATTGTTGGTTGAAAACTATTTCCAAACCCTTTCTTAGGCTTGGGTTTGGCTCAAGCCTCTGAGAATTTGTGGAAGGCTCCCCGCAGGGTACAACCCTATAATCTTAGTTCAAAAGTTTTCAATAATTTGAGCTCAATTTACCATCATATAATCCTATAATATAAAAAGATAATGTATATGTCTTCAAATCATGACATTTGTAACTCTGACATGACAGTGTATGTATAAAACGCTGACGTGTGGCAAATAAGCACTTTCAATACTTGCCATGTGACATATCAAATAAATATATTAATTTATATATGGCAAAAGCAGCTATGATAGCATCAGTTTCTTAAAGTAAACACCTAGTTGTGTTCTTAAAGTAAAAAATTATAAAATAATAAAAACATAATAAAATAAAACATAATTTCATTAAAATGCTTTTCAATAACGATAGATTAAATTCTAAATAAAAGATAAATTTATTATGCACAAAAACATTTACTAAATTCAATTTCAAATGAAAATAAATAATTATAAAAGATAAGTTTATTATGCTAAAAAACATTATCTCATATAAAAAAGTATACTTGTTTATTTTCGTTTGAAATTAAATTTAGAAAATGTTTTTGGGCACAACAAACTCATCTTTAATTTATTTTGAATTTCAATGAGTTTGTGCCTAATAAACATCATTTGTGCATAATAAGTTCATTATGCACAAAAAAAATTATCTCATTCATAATAAATATATTTATTTGAAAAAATGATATATATTTATCTATTTATTTATTTTCATTTGAAATTGAATTTGGAAAATGTTTTTGAACATAATAAACTTATCTTTTATCTATAATTTAATATATAATTATTGGAAAATATTTTATTAAATAAAGTTTTGTTTTAATACATTTGTTTTATTTCATAAATTCTTACTTTTAATAGTATCTCGTGTAAGCTACATATTCTTTAAAAAAAAGATAAAATATTGTTTACTTAATATAATTTTTATTTAGAATATGATCTTCAATATTATCTCAAATATCACACGAGAAAAATACATGCATCATACGAAACTTGCACATGCATCGCACGGGTGCTAATATAGTTTTCTTTAAAAGTACAAGAGATCCATATCCAAGAAAACCTATACCTGATGTAAAACTTTACTTGGCTTTGATTCAGCTGGCATGTCCTCATTGAATCTGGTAATCTAACACCTTATTACATATCCTCTAGATCTATTTCTCTCGTGAGTTTGTGAGTATGATGTCTAGTTAGCTTGGATTGATTTGAATGCCACGACCATAAGGCTATGAATGATTGGAGTAATGGACAGAGTTGGACCTTAACTCAGGAGTTATTCGTCAACACTCGTATCATATCCACACCAAACAAGTCCCACATCAATAACCAACGAAAATGCTTGCGCTCCAATTCTTATAACAGCTAAGCTAAATAACCATCAAATTCATCTTTGTGCTTGGGGCAATGACGCAGCTAATGAGGTTATAACCGAGGCATGTCTATTGCTGGTTGAAAACTATTTCCAAACCCTCTCTTAGGTCTGGGTTTGGCTCAAGCCTCTGAGAAAAAATAAATGCCTACAATATTTGTTCAAAAGTTTTTAATAATTTGAGCTCTATTTGCCATCATATAATCCTATAATCTATAAAGATAAAATAAATGCCTTCAAATCATGATATTTGTCATTCTTACATGATAGTGTAAGTATAAAACGCTGACATATGATAAATACGCCCTCTCAATACTTTCCATGTGATATATCAAATAAATATATTGATATACATATGGCAAAAGTAGCTACGATAGCATCAGTTTCTTAAAGTAAACACCTAGTTGTGTTCTTAAAGTAAAAACTTATAAATTAATAAAAACATAATAAAATAAAACATACTTTTTTTAATATTCTTTTCAATAACGATAGATTAAATTCTAAATAAAAGATAAATTTATTATGCACAAAAACATTTTCTAAATTCAATTTCAAAAGAAAAGAAATAAATATATTTATTTTTCAAAATAAATAAATATCGTTATTGAAAAAATAATTATAAAAGATAAGTTTATTATGCTAAAAAACATTATGTCATTTAAAATAAGTATACTTATTTATTTTCATTTCAAATTGAATTTAGAAAAAGTTTTTGCGCACAATAAACATATCTTTTATTTATTTTTAATTTCAATGAGTTTGTGCCTAATAAACTTCATTTTTATTATGCACAAAAATTATCTCATTCATAATAAATATATTTATTTAAATATATATATATATTTGTCTATTTATCTATTTTCATTTGAAATTGAATTTGAAAAATGTTTTTGAACATGATAAACTTATCTTTTGTCTATAATTTAATATATCATTTTTGAGAAATATTTTATTAAATAAAGTTTTTTAATATGTTTGTTTTATTTCATAAATTCTTACTTTTAATAGTATCTCGTGTGAGCTAAATATTCTATAAAAAATAAAGATAAAATATTGTTTACTTAATATAATTTTTATTTAGAATATGATCTTCAATATTATCTCAAATATCACACGAGAAAAATACATGTATCATACAAAACTTGCACATGCATCGCACGGGTGCTAATATAGTTTTCTTTAAAAGTACAAGAGATCCATATCCAAGAAAACCTATACCTGATGTAAAACTTTACTTGGCTTTGATTCAGCTGGCATGTCCTCATTGAATCTGGTAATCTAACACCTTATTACATATCCTCTAGATCTATTTCTCTCGTGAGTTTGTGAGTATGATGTCTAGTTAGCTTGGATTGATTTGAATGCCATGACCATAAGGCTATGAATGATTGGAGTAATGGACAGAGTTGGACCTTGACTCAGGAGTTATTCATCAACACTCGTATCATATCCACATCAAACAAGTCCCACATCAATAACCAACGAAAATGCTTGCGCTCCAATTCTTATAACAGCTAAGCTAAATAACCATCAAATTCATCTTTGTGCTTGGGGCAATGACGCAGCTAATGAGGTTATAACCGAGGTGTGTCTATTGTTGGTTGAAAACTATTTTCAAACCCCCTCTTAGGTCTGGGTTTGGCTTAGGCCTCTGAGAATTTTTGGAAGGGCTCCTTACGGGGAACAACCCTACAATCTTTGTTCAAAAGTTTTCAATAATTTGAGCTCTATTTACCATCATATAATCTTATAATATATAAAGATAAAATACATGCTTTCAAATCATGACATTTGTCATTCTGACATGATAGTATATGTATAAAACGCTGACATGTGGTAAATACGCCCTCTCAATACTTTCCATGTGATATATCAAATAAATATATTGATATACATATGGCGAAAACAGCTATGATAGCATCGGTTTCTTAAAGTAAACACTTAGTGTGTTCTTAAGTAAAAAAATTATAAAATAATCAAAACATAATAAAATAAAACATAATTTTTTAAATTTTTTCAATAACGATAGATTAAATTCTAAATAAAAGATAAATTTATTATGCACAAAAACATTTTCTAAATTTAATTTCAAATGAAAAAGAATTAAATATATTTATTTTTAATAATAAATAAAGATCATTATTGAAAATAAATAATTATAAAAGATAAGTTTATTATGCTAAAGAACATTATGTCATTTAAAATAAGTATACTTATTTATTTTCATTTGAAATTGAATTTAGAAAATGTTTTTGCACACAATAAACTTATCTTTTATTTATTTTGAATTTCAATGAGTTTGTGCCTAATAAACTTCATTTTTATTATGCACAAAAAATTATCTCAATCTTAATAAATATATTTATTTTAAAAAGTGATATATATATATATATTTATCTATTTATTTATTTTCATTTGAAATTGAATTTGGAAAATGTTTTTGAACATAATAAATTTATCTTTTATCTATAATTTAATATAACATTATTGAAAAATATTTTATTAAATAAAGTTTTATTTTAATATGTTTGTTTTATTTCGTAAACTCTTACTTTTTATAGTATCTCGTGTGAGCTAAATATACTCTAAAACATAAAGATAAAATATTTTTTACTTAATATTATTTTTATTCAAGTATAAGATCTTCAATATTATCTCAAATATCACACGAGAAAAATACATGCATCATACGAAACTTGCACATGCATCGCACGGGTGCTAATATAGTTTTCTTTAAAAGTACAAGAGATCCATATCCAAGAAAACCTATACCTGATGTAAAACTTTACTTGGCTTTGATTCAGCTGGCATGTCCTCATTGAATCTGGTAATCTAACACCTTATTACATATCCTCTAGATCTATTTCTCTCGTGAGTTTGTGTGTATGATGTCTAGTTAGCTTGGATTGATTGAATGCCATGACCATAAGGCTATGAATGATTGGAGTAATGGACAGAGTTGGACCTTGACTCAGGAGTTATTCGTCAACACTCGTATCATATCCACATCAAACAAGTCCCACATCAATAACCAATGAAAATGCTTGCGCTCCAATTCTTATAACAGCTAAGCTAAATAACCATCAAATTCATCTTTGTGCTTGGGGCAATGACGCAGCTAATGAGGTTATAACCGAGGTGTGTCTATTGTTGGTTGAAAACTATTTCCAAACCCCCTCTTAGTTCTGGGTTTGGCTCTGGCCTCTGAGAATTTTTGGAAAGGCTCCTTATGGGGTACAACCCTACAGTCTTTGTTCAAAAGTTTTCAATAATTTGAGCTCTATTTACCATCATATAATCCTATAATATATAAAGATAAAATACATACCTTCAAATCACGACATTTGTCATTCTAACATGATAATGTATGTATAAAATGCTGACATGTGGTAAATACGCCCTCTCAATACTTTTCATGTGATATATCAAATAAATATACTAATATACATATGGTGAATGCAACTATGATAGCATCGGTTTCTTAAAGTAAACACCTAGTTGTGTTCTTAAAGCAAAAAATTATAAAATAATAAAAACATAATAAAATAAAACATAATTTTTTTAAAATTCTTTTCAATAACAATAGATTAAATTCTAAATAAAAGATAAATTTATTATGCACAAAAACATTTTCTAAATTCAATTTCAAATGAAAAGAAATAAATATATTTCTTTTTCAAAATAAATAAATATCATTATTGAAAATAAATAATTATAAAAGATAAGTTTATTATGCTAAAATACATTATGTCATTTAAAATAAGTATACTTATTTATTTTCATTTGAAATTGAATTTAGAAAAAAATTTAGCACAATAAACTTATCTTTTATTTATTTTGAATTTCAATGAGTTTGTGCCTAATAAATTTCATTTTTATTATGCACAAAAAATTTATCTCATTCACAATAAATATATTTATTTTAAAAAATGATATATATTTATCTATTTATTTATTTTCATTTTAAATTGAATTTGGAAAATGTTTTTGAACATAATAAATTTATCTTTTATCTATAATTTAATATATCATTATTGAAAAATATTTTATTAAATAAAGTTTTATTTTTATATGTTTGTTATATTTCATAAATTCTTACTTTTAATAGTATCTCTTATGTGCTAAATATTATTTAAAAAATAAAGAAAAATGTTTTTTACTTATTATGATTTTTATTTAGTATATGATCTTCAATATTATCTCAAATATCACACGAGACAAATACATGCATCATATGAGACTTGCACATGCATCGCGCGGTTGCTAATATAGTTTTCTTTAAAAGTACAAGAAATCCATATCCAAGAGAACCTATACTTGATGTTAGACTTTACTTGGCTTTGATTCAACTGGCATGTCCTCATTGAATCTGGTAATCTAACACCTTATTACATATCCTCTGGATCCATTTCTTTCGTGAGTTTGTGAGTATGATGTCTAGTTAGCTTGGATTAATTTGAATGCCACGACCATAAGGCAATGAATGATTGGAGTAATGGACAGAGTTGGACCTTGACTTAGGAGTTATTCTTCAACACTCGTATCATATCCACATCAAACAAGTCCCACATCAATAACAAATGAAAACGCTTGCGCTCCAATTCCTTTAAAAGCTAAGCTAAATAACCATCAAATTCATCTTTGCGCTTGGGGCAATGACGCAGCTAATGAGGTTATAACTGAGGCATGTCTATTGCTGGTTGAAAACTATTTCCGAACACCCTCTTAGGTCTGGGTTTGGCTCAGGCCTCTGAGAATTTTTGGAAGGGCTCCTTACGGGGCACAACCCTACAATCTTTGTTCAAAAGTTTTTAAAAATTTGAGCTCTATTTACCATCAAATAATCCTATAATATATAAAGATAAAGTACAAGCCTTCAAATCATGACATTAGTCATTCTTACATGACAATGTATGTATAAAACGCTGCATGTGATAAATACGCCCTCTCAATACTTTCCATGTGATATATCAAATAAATATATTGATATACGTATGGCGAAAGCAGTTATGACAGCATCGGTTTATTAAAATAAACACCTAGTTGTGTTTTGAAAGAAAAAAAATTATAAAATAATAAAAACATAATAAAATAAAACATAATTTTTTAAAAGAAATTCAATAATGATAGATTTAATTCCAAATAAAAGATAAATTTATTATGCACAAAAACATTTTCTAAATTCAATTTCAAATGAAAAGAAATAAATATATTTTTTTCAAAATAAATAAATATCATTATTGAAAATAAATATTATGAAAGCTAAGTTTGTTGTGCTAAAAACATTATCTCATTTAAAATAAGTATACTTATTTATTTTCATTTGAAATTGAATTTAGAAAATGTTTTTGTGCACAATAAACTTATCTTTCATTTATTTTGAATTTCAATGTGTTTGTGCCTAATAAACTTCATTTTTATTACGCATAAAAAAATTATCTCATTCATAATAAATATATTTATTTTCAACAATGATATATATTTATCTATTTATTTATTTTCATTTGAAATTGAAATTGGAAATTTTTTTTGTACATAATAAACTTATCTTTTATCTTTAATTTAATATATCATTATTGAAAAATATTTTCTTGAAATAAAGTTTTATTTTATTATGTTTGTTTTATATCATAATTTCTTACTGTTCACAAGTATCTCGTGTGAGCTAAATATTCTTTATAAATAAAGACAAAAGATTTTTTTACTTAATGTTAATTTTATTTAGTATATGATCTTCTGTATTATTTAAAACATCACATGAGACAAGTGCATGCGTTATATGAGACTTGCACATGCATTGCACAGGTGCTAATATAGTTTTCTTCAAAAGTACAGGGGATCCATATCCAAGAGAACCTATACTTGATATAAGACTTTACTTGGTTTTGAGTCAGCTGGCACGTCCTCATTAAATCTGGTAATGTAACACCTTATTTCATATCCTCTAGATCCAGTTCTCTCGTGAGTTTGAGAGTATGATGTCTGCTTAGCTTGGATTTATTTGAATGCCACGACCATAACGCTATGAATGATTGGAGTAATGGACAGAGTTGGACCATGACTTAGGAGTTATTGATCAACACTTGTATCATATCCAAAGCAAACAAATCCTACAACAATAACAAACGAAAACACTTGGCTCCAATTCCTATAAAAGCTAAGCTAAATAACCATCGAATTCATCTTTGCGCTTGGGGCAATGACGCAGCTAATGAGGTTATAACCGAGGCGTGTCTATTGCTAGTTGAAAACTATTTCCAAACCCCCTCTTAAGTCTGGGTTTGGCTCAACCCTTTGAGAATTTTTGGAAGGGCACCTTACGAGGTACAACCCTATAATCTTTGTTCAAAAGTTTTCAATAATTTGAGCTCTATTTACCATTATATAATCCTATAATATATAAAGATAAAATACATGCCTTTAAATCATGACATTTGTCATTTTGACATGATAGTATATGTATAAAATGCTGACTTGTGGTAAATACGCCCTCTCAATACTTTCCATGTGATATATCAAACAAATATATTGATATACATATGGCGAAAGCAGCTATGATAGCATCGGTTTCTTAAAGCAAACACCTAGTTGTGTTCTTAAAGTAAAAAATTATAAATTAATAAAAACATAATAAAATAAAACATAATTTTTTTAAAATTATTTTCAATAACAATAGATTAGATTTTAAATAAAAGATAAATTTATTATGCACAAAAACATTTTCTAAATTCAATTTCAAATGAAAAGAAATAAATATATTTATTTTTAAAAATAAATAAATATCATTATTGAAAATAAATAATTATAAAAGATAAGTTTATTATGCTAAAAAACATTACCTCTTTTAAAATAAGTATACTTATTTATTTTCATTTGAAATTGAATTTAGAAAATGTTTTTGCATACAATAAACTTATCTTTTATTTATTTTGAATTTCAATGAGTTTGTGCCTAATAAACTTCATTTTTATTATGCACAAAAAAATTATCTCATTCATAATAAATATATTTATTTGAAAAAAAGATATATATTTATCTATTTATTTATTTTCATTTGAAATTGAATTTGGAAAATGATTTTGGACATAATAAATTTATCTTTTATCTATAATTTAATATATCATTATTAAAAAATATTTTATTAAATAAAGTTTTATTATAATATGTTTGTTTTATTTCATAAATTCTCACTTTTAATAGTATCTTGTGTGAGCTAAATATTCTTTAAAAAATAAAGAAAAAAATACTTTTTACTTAATATTATTTTTATTCAGTATATGATCTTCAATATTATCTCAAATATCACACGAGACAAAAACATAATCGTAAGAGACTTGCACATGCATCGCACAGGTGCTAATATAGTCTTCTTTAAAAGTACAAGAGATCCATATCCAAGAGAACCTATACCTGATGTAAGACTTTACTTGGCTTTGATTCAGTTGGCATGTCCTCATTGAATATGGTAATCTAACACCTTATTACATATCCTCTGGATCCATTTCTCTCGTGAGTTTGTGAGTATGATGTCAAGTTAGCTTCGATTGATTTGAATGCCACGACCATAAGGCTATGAATGATTGGAGTAATCGACAGAGTTGGACAGTGACTTAGGAGTTATTCATCAACACTTGTATCATATCCAAAGGCAAACAAGTCCTACAACGATAACAAATGAAAACGCTTAGCTCCATTTCCTATAAAAGCATAGCTAAATAACCATCGAATTCATCTTTGCGCTTGGGGCAATGACGCAGCTAATGAGGTTATAACCGAGGCATGTCTATTGCTAGTTGAAAACTATTTCCAAACCCCCTCTTAGGCCTAGGTTCGGCTCAGGCCTTTGACAATTTCTGGAAGGGCTCCCTACAGGGTACAACCCTACAATCTTAGTTCAAAAGTTTTCATTAATTTGAGCTCGATTTACCATTTTATAATCCTATAATATATAAAGAGAAAGTACATGTGTTCAAATCACGACATTTGTCACTCTAATATGACAGTGTATGTATAAAACGCTGACATATGACAAATACGCCCTCTCAATACTTTCCATGTGACATATCAAATAAATATATTGATTCATATATGGCGAAGGTAGCTATGATAGCATCAGTTTCTTAGAGTAAACACCTTGTTGTGTTCTTAAAGTAAAAAATTATAAAATAATAAAAACATAATAAAATAAAACATAATTTCTTTAAAATTCTTTTCAATAAGGATAGATTAAATTCTAAATAAAAGATAAATTTATTATGCACAAAAATTTTCTAAATTCTATTTCAAAAGAAAATAAATAAATATTTTTATTATTCAAATTAAATAAATATCATCAATGAAAATAAATAATTATAAAAGATAAGTTTATTATGCTAAAAAACATTATCTCATTTAAAATAAGTATACTTATTCTTTTTTTTTAAATTAAATTTAGAAAATGTTTTTGTGCACAATAAACTTATCTTTTATTTATTTTGAATTTCAATGAGTTTGTGCCTAATAAACTTCATTTGTGCACGCACAAAAAAATTATCTCATAATTAATATATTTATTTTCAAAAATGATATATATTTATCTATTTATTTATTTTCATTTGAAATTGAATTTGGAATTTTTTTTGTACATAATAAATTTATCTTTTATCAATAATTTAATATATCATTATTGAAATAAAGTTTTATTTTATTATGTTTGTTTTATTTCAAAATTTCTTACTTTTAATAGTATCTCGTGTGAGCTAAATATTCTTTTTAAATAAAGATAAAAGATTTTTCGTGAGCTAAATATTCTTTTTAAATAAAGATAAAAGATTTTTCTTACTTATGATTAATTTTATTTAATATATGATCTTCAATATTATCTCAAACATCACATGAGACAAGTACATGCGTCATACGTGTAACATCCTAATACTGAGAACACGATATATCTACTATATATAAGGCGCATAGTACTAGCTATGCCACTTCTAACCTATAATGACAAACTAACCCATAACACATTCACATAATTGATTATGGAGAGCCTAAAGAACAAAAAACTATATATTTACATCATTAGCCTCTCGAAAGCATATTATAATACATAACTTTTACAACCTTAAGGTAGCAGGAAATAAATATACAACATATTTATTGCAAGAAAAAAAAATAACCTACGCTAGTTCTTCTGCTCTTTATGCTTCCTTGACCTATACTTAGATTTACATGGAAATACAAACGGGATGAGAAATAACAATTTCTTAGTATATGCAATTCCAAAACTAGCAGTTAATTATTTAACAACAAATAACCAACTAAGCGCATAAGATTAAGCCTGCAACAGATAATTGAGCCCCTGCTCAAACATTACCAGAATATATACATACTTTATGTAACATTCACAAGGCAAGCTATAATCTTATCTCATGCTAATATCAAACAATCAATGATATCGAATCACCGCCTACACAATCGTAAGATATTATCATCAAGCAACCAACAAACAAGTAAGGCAACTGCCCATACAACGGCCAACAAATGCAATGTGTTATGATATGATGTATGGTTATGCTCACACAAAGTCCTAATAACATGATGATGCAATGCAAATACAGATTTTAGTTTTTGAAAACGCATGCCACTTACTTGTCCCCAGGAACCACGTTCCCTTGTATATACTGGGTAGGATAAGCAATTAAGCTTGATACTACCTGGTAATAAGTGGATTCCTTCTCCTTACCACAGTAAGAGTACTACTACCACCCCCATACTGGTAACCTTGACCATAATGAGCCTCCGCTCTAAGAATTTGGATCAAACACCTTATTTTCTAGCCATATGATTGTGCACACTATCTAAGGTTATAATACATAAGAAACAAGACATAGCAAGTTTGAAAAGAAGATATGCAATGTATTTCACAAATACATATAATCATCACTAGGTCTTTCCTAACCAAGTGACTAAGGAAAGCTTGCAAACCCCACTACCAAGCTCACTTACAGCTTAAGGAGCAAAGTCATGTTCCTAGTACTTCCTATACCTTAACCTCGTTTCACAAAGGAATAAAATGTCATCATGCATCTCTGGCTCTACTTTCCACACAAAGAAGTAACCTATGCTTGATAACAAAAACAACAAGCCAAGCATACTTATCTTAGAATACCTAATACCTCACTTCATCACTTCACAAGTGATTCACAAGGCAACCTCATGTTGCTCAAGGTTATAGGTATTGACCTATGGCATTCTACTTCTCAAAGGATGCTAAAGTTTCACAATTCCTATCACAAGATTCACCTTAACTAAGTGAAAGATCTATCACTAGAAAACATGTACTCTTGGGTCAACTCTACCCCAAAAAGGAACTAATCCATGTTTCTAGCATATCCTCAAGTTCAACCTTTAAGAACAAGAGAACATACACCAACTATGCATCTTAAACTCAACTTTAACTCTAAAGGAGTAAACTATACATATAGATAGGAATACTATACTATGTGAAAAACACTAACTAGGGTACATGCACTCTTGGCTCAACTCCATCACATAAAGGAACCAATTCATGTCTCTAGTACTCAAAATCCTTTCGCATAAGGTAAGTGGTTATTCCTTTCAAGAACTACAATCAATTGTGTCTCAACTTTAATTGTCTCAACTTTAATGGTCTTGTATCTAGAACCCCACACCATCACTTCACAAGGAAATCCAAAGTCAACCTCAGGTTGAACAAGGTTCTAAACACTTCCTTGTTGTATTCCAATACACTTGGATGCTCAAGGTTCCCAGGATTACTCTATGACATTCCATCACACAATAGAAGCCTAAGGTTTCCAAAGACATTACCCCTTGACACTCACCTCACTAGGGTTGTCTAGGGTCTCACGAGTCTATCATAAGGCATTTTTTACACTTTGTATGCCTAAAGGTTCTCCAACCTCATCCTAAGGCAAATCCCCACTCTTTGGGTGCCTAAGGGTTTTCCAAGTTCTCACACTTACAAGGTGGTAATTTCCCTCATGAAATACCCCCATTGGTGCCTCAACACATTTAAAAGGCATATATAAGTGATCCCATCACTTAGGAACTTCCAAAACATCGTAAATGAAATTTTTGGAGAACCTGCAGCTCACGATGCGGCACAAACACATCCATGCCGCAGCGCACTGCCCTTGGTTTTTAGTACCAGGCATACACTGAGACTTACGTCGCGGCATGGCCTCACTCACGTCGCGGCATGAGGTGCATTTCTATAAAATTCTGGAGAAAACACAAGGTCGGGTACTGTTTCATTGGAACAAATTTTAGATTTTGGCCACTCCAAACTAGTTCCTAGGTGATTTAGGGTTCCTAATAAGTTCACAAACATGAAAGAAACATAAAATACTCTAAAATCCTCACTTTGAGCGTTAAAGGACCAAATGGAGAGTTTTTAGTTTCTAATTCAAACTCTTAGCATGAACAAGTCATAAACAACATTTAAAACTTATCCAAGCAAGAAAATCACTTAAAACACCGCAAAAACTCAATTTGGCATATTAAACCTCAAATAAGCCTAACATGGAAAATGAGTAAAACTGAGAGTTTGAGCTTAAAAACCTTATCTCTTGTGAAGGAAAAATGAAGATCTCGAAGCCTTGATCTTACTCTTGGATCCTCCTTCAAGCTTGATCCTTGGTCCTCTAACTTTTCCTCCTCCTTTCACCTTCTCCCTCATGGTTACCCTTCTTTTCTTTTTTTTTTTTTATTTTTCCCCTTCTCTGTCGTGGGAGAAATGAAGAGAAGAATCCAAATTTGGTTTCTTATACAATCACTAAAGGGTACCAAAAATCTCGATCTGCTAAGAACACTCAGATTCCACCAAATCCAGGTTTCTAACTTCCAACAGACTTAAAATAAATCCTGAGATTCATTAAAAATCTTGTTGCACCATTATCTCATTTCCTCATATCTGTGACTAGTTAATTCAGTATTAAAACACACAACCAGTATGCCTAAAAATACTAAACTAACTCTGATTATTCTCAAATTTTAACTGTAGCACAATTCACACATTTGTGACCTAAAAATAAAGTTTTCATATTTATTTCTACTAACTGAGCAGTTTAAGCTATTTTTGGGACTAATAACAACTATTTCTCATAAATAGTATTACAGCAAAGTGACTAATCATACTCGAAAAGTCACAAAATTGTACAGACATGTTAAATAGGTATTAGGCTACATCTATATCTATATACAAGCCTAACATACTTTCCAGGGTGTTATAGTACGAGACTTGCACGTGCATCTCACAGGTGCTAATATAGTTTTCTTTCAAAGTATAGGGGATCCATATCCGAGAGAACCTATACCTGATATAAGACTTTACTTGGCTTTGACTTAACTGGCATGTCCTCATTAAATCTGATAATCTAACATCTTATTACATATCCTCTCCATTTCTCTCGTGAGTTTGTGAGTATGATGTCTGCTTAGCTTGCATTGATTTGAATGCCACGACCATAAGGCTATGAATGATTAGAGTAATGGACAGAGTTAGACCTTGACTTAGGAGTTATTCGTCAACACTTGTATCATATCCACAACAAGCAAGTCCTACATCGATAATAAACGAAAACACTTGGCTCCAATTCCTATAAATGCTTAGCTAAATTACCATCGAATTCATCTTTGCGCTTGGGGCAATGACGCAGTGAATGAGGTTATAACCGGGGCGTGTCTATTACTAGTTGAAAACTATTTCCAAACCCCCTCTTAGGCTTAGGTTTGGCTCAAGCCTCTGAGAATTTCTAGAAGGGCTTCCTACGGGGTATAGCCCTACAATCTTAGTTCAAAAAGTTATCATTAATTTGAGCTCGATTTACCATCATATAATCCTATAATATATAAAGAGAAAGTACATGTTTTCAAATTATGACATTTGTCACTCTGACATGACAGTGTATGTATAAAACGTTGACATGTGGTAAATATGCACTCTCAATACTTGCCATGTGACATATCAAATAAATATATTAATTTACATATGGCGAAAGTAGATATGATAGCATCGATTTCTTAAAGTAAACACCTAGTTGTGTTCTTAAAGTAAAAAAATATAAAATAATAAAAACATAATAAAATAAAACATAATTTCATTAAAATGATTTTCAATAACAATAGATTAAATTCTAAATAAAAGATAAATTTATTATGCACAAAAACATTTTCTAAATTCAATTTCAAATGAAAATAAGTAAATATATTTATTATTCAAAATATATAAATATCATTATTGAAAATAAATAATGGTAAAAGATAAGTTTATTATGCTAAAAAACATTACCTCATTTAAAATAAGTATACTTATTCATTTTCATTTGAAATTAAATTTAGAAAATGTTTTTGTGCACAATAAACTTACCTTTTATTTATTTTAAATTTCAATGAGTTTGTGCACCTTTTATTTATTTTAAATTTCAATGAGTTTGTGCCTAATAAGCTTCATTTGTGCATAACAAGTTTATTATGCACAAAAAAGTATCTCATTCATAATAAATATATTTATTTTCAAAAATGATATATATATTATCTATTTGTTTATTTTCATTTGAAATTGAATTTGAAAAATGTTTTTGTACATAATAAACTTATCTTTTATCTATAATTTAATATATCATTATTGAAAAAAAAATTATTGAAATAAAGTTTTGTTTTATTATGTTTGTTTAATTACATAATTTCTTACTTTTAATAGTATCTCGTGTGAGCTAAATATTCTTTATAAATAAAGATAAAAGATTTTTTTACTTAATATTAATTTTATTTAGTATATGATCTTCAATATTATCTCAAGCATCACACGAGGCAGGTACATGCTCTAACACCCTAGATAGTCATTATAGACTTGTATAAGATTACAGTGGTAGCTTAATACTTGTTTGCCATGCCTGTAATTTTTTGTGATCGTCTAAGTACGTTTAGTCACTTTGCTGTAGTACTATATGTGGAATATAGCTATTTTTAGCCCTGATTTTGACTTAAACTGCTTAGTTAATGAAAATAAGCGTGGAGAACTTGTTTGTAGATCACAAATGTGTGGAAGTAGTTGTGGTTAAAGTTTGAGAATTATTAGAGTCAGTTTGACATTTTTAAACATACTAGTTGTGTTTTAGTACCGGATTGACCCTAGCAGATATGAAAATTATGAAAATGGTGGAACAATATTTTTAATGAATTTAAGATTTATTTTAAACTTGTTGGAATATAGAAAACTTGATTTGGTGAAATCTAGTTGTTCTTAGAAGATCAGATTTTTGGCTAGTCACTTAAGTGACAAAGGAGAACATGACTCCTTCATTCTTTCTGTTGCCTTTGACTTATTTTAGTAAAAAATGATATATTTTGTCTTATTTTCTCTTCTCTTTCTCCGCTACAGCAGGGAGGAACAAAGGGAAAGGCAATAAGCAAGGCAAATGTGGAGAATTAACCAACAAAGAGGAGAAAGAGTTTAATGAAGGAGATGAGCTGCTTTCAAACTTTTTTTTTGGCCTTTGAGGTAGGGGGAAGCTTAGTTTGATAGATTGTATTCATTTTTTTCATGATTGGTTCTTGAAGGGCTTAATGAAGATATGGAGGTTTGAGAGTGGATTTATGATTCTTGAGTTGAATCTTGATGTGGTTAGTTTGGTTGAGTTAGAAATTGAATTGTAGATGTGTTAGGATGAATTTTTCATCATTTGGAAGCCTTAGTTCCCTTTAGGTCAGTTTTGGGGGTTTTAGGTTAGATGTTGGATTTTGATTCACAAAGTGGTTGAATTGGATGAAATTAAAGTGGTATAAAAGTTGCTATGTGTAGATGAACCTTGTGGAAGGTTGGAAATCACTTAGATGAGAAGTTTGCGTGATTGGAGGAGGAGTAAGTTCCAAT
Source organism: Ormosia semicastrata (assembly GCA_029884595.1). Lineage (NCBI taxonomy): Eukaryota > Viridiplantae > Streptophyta > Magnoliopsida > Fabales > Fabaceae > Ormosia > Ormosia semicastrata. The sequence continues at coordinate 65,290,359 of JAQQTO010000062.1, forward strand.
GGAACAGTACTCGAACCTACAAAATTTGCTATAATGTGTCTAGTTTTGAGACACGGCCCGTATCAGAAGACACAGAGGGGTGTAATCAGACATGACCCGTGTCTGAGGTCAGAATCTTCAAAAATGTCATTTTTGACGTTTTTAAGTTCTTGGCTAAATAAGATCATTAATATATGTTTCCTAAAGTGTGTTGAGACTCTAATAGGAGTATTTAATGAAGAGTGAATGTGATGAATCAAGTTCATTTGTAATATTAATTATGAGGAATAATTGGACATAGTTATATATATATATATATATATATATATATATATATATATATATATATATATATATAGTGTAATGTGATGAATTGAGGAAATGAGTTTCCCTAAGTGTTGGAATCACTCATGTATTCTCTTTTAAGAGTGTTAAAGTACTTCTATAAGTATTTGATGAGGTGTGTGTGAGATGAGTTTGAGATGCATATAAATCAATTGTGATGCTAATTATTAAAGGTAATTAGTGATTGTTTTGCATAAGATGTTTATGAAACATATTGAGGTATATAATATCCTCTCTATGTGTTTATTTGAATAGTGAGGTGAGTAATATTCTCTCTATGGTTTGTGAAGCACATTGAGGTGAGTAATATTCTCTTTGTGTTGTTTGAAGCATATTGGGGTGAGTAATATCCACTATATGTTGTGTGTAATAAGGTGGGTAATATCCTTATTACATTGTTGAGTAAGGAGGTGAATAATATCCTCTTTGCTTTGTTTGACCAGTAGAGGTGAATAATATCCTCTACTTGTTTTGATGGATAGTGTTGGTGAGCCATATCCTCACTATGCCTCATAAATCATGATATATCATAATATATCCTAGAGTAGTTAAGGTGGGTAATATCCTCAATATGTCTGAGAGCTCATGACATCTTGAAACTGCATTCATTCTTAGGACTTGCATAGACATACACATTAGACATAATTAAGCATATCATGGCAATTGTATGAGCGGTTGCTACCATGATTCAAAAAATATGGCATTACAATTGTATGCGCAATTGTGTACTTCTGTGATTGAAGTGTTAACTCTATGGTTGAATAATCTATATGATTGTATAAATTCTTGGTATTGGAATACTTCTACTAAGATATATTTTCTCACCTCGATTGTGTAGTCATCTAAATCCAGGTATAAGTTCTTCGAAAAAGAAGAAGAATATGTATGAGGACTAGTATAATATAGATGTTATTTTGGGCTGAGCTTATATATATATATATTTATACTTATATTTTATATATATATATATATATATATATATATATATATATATATATATATATTAATTTTAGTTAGTTGTTTTGAGTTATGTATAACAATATACCCTTTTGAAACTGTGATGTGTGTGTCTGTGTGTGTATATATAACTTTTGTTTATCGTGACTCTCCATATTAACTCATGGTGTATGAATGATATGAGTTTAGTTTTGTTATTGTATGTTAGATGTAGCATGGTCAATATTGATTATTCATTTATATAACGATATATCTGGATAGTAAATATTGGGATGTTACATATGCATCGTACGAGACTTGCACCTGCAATCGCACTGGTGCTAATATAGTTTTCTTTAAAAGTACAGTGGATCCATACCAAGAGAACTTATACTTGATATAAGACTTTACTTGGTTTTGATTCAGGTGGGATGTCCTCATTAAATCTGGTAATCTAACAACTTATTACATATCCTCTAGAAACATTTTTCTCGTGAGTTTGTGAGTATGATGTCTGGCTAGCTTGGATTGATTTGAATGCCACGATGATAAGGTTGTGAATGATTGTAGTAGTGGACAGAGTTGGACCTTGACTTAGGAGTTATTCGTCAACACTCGTATCATATCCGCATCAAACAAGTCCCACAATGATAATAAACGAAAACGCTTATGCTCCAATTCCTATAAAAAGCTTACCTAAATAACAATCAAATTCATCTTTGTGCTTGGGGCAATGACGCAGCTAATGAGGTTATAACCGAGGCGTGTCTATTGCTCGTTGAAAACTATTTCCAAATCCCCTCTTAGGCTTGGGTTTGGCTCAAGCCTCTATGAATTTCTAGAAGGGCTCCTTACGAGGTACAACCCTACAATCCTACTTCAAAAGTTTTCAATAATTTGAGCTTGATTAACCATCATATAATCCTATGATATATAAAGAGAACATACTTGTCTTCAAATCATGACATCTGTCACTCTGACATGACAATGTATGTATAAAACGCTGACATGTGACAAATACAGACTCTCAATACTTGCCATATGACATATCAAATAAATAGATTAATTTACATAGGGCGAAAGCAACTATGATAGCATCGGTTTCTTAAAGTAAACACTTGGTTGTGTTCTTAAAGTAAAAAATTTTAAAATAATAAAAACATAATAAAATAAAACTTAATTTCTTTAAAATGCTTTTTAATAACGATAAATTAAATTCTAAATAAAAGATACATTTATTATGCACAAAAACATTTTCTAAATTCAATTTCAAATGAAAATAAATAAATATATTTATTATTCAAAATAAATGAATATCATTGTTGAAAATAAATAATTATAAAATATAAGTTTATTATTCTAAAAAAATTATCTCATTTAAAATAAGTATATTTACTTATTTTCATTTGAAATTAATTTTAGCAAATGTTTTTGTGCACAATAAACTTATCTTTTATTTATTTTGAATTTCAATGAGTTTGTGCATAATTAACTTAACTTGTTCATAATAAGTTTGTTATGCACAAAAACATTATCTCATTCATAATAAATTTATGTTTTTTAAAAATGACATATATTTATCTATTCATTTATTTTCATTTGAAATAGAATTTGGAAAATGTTTTTGTACATAATAAACTCATCTTTTATTTATAATTTAATATATCATTATTGAAAAATATTTTATTGAAATTAAGTTTCCTTTTATTGTATTTGTTTTATTTCATAATTTCTTACTTTTAATAGTATCTCGTGTGAGCTAAATATTCTTTATAAATAAAGATAAAAGATTTTTTTACGTAATATTAATTTTATTTAGTATATAATCTTCAATATTATCTCAAGTATCACATGAGACAAGTATATGCATCGTACGAGACTTGCACGTGCATCGCACGGGTGCTAATATAGTTTTCTTTAAAAGTACAAGGGATCCATATACAAGAGAACCTATACTTGATATAAGACTTTACTTGGTTTTGATTCAGCTGACATGTCCCCATTAAATCTGGTAATCTAACACCTTAATACATATCCTCTGGATCCATTTCTCTCGTGAGTTTGTGAGTATGATGTCTGCTTAGCTTGGATTGATTTGAATGCCATGACTATAAGGCTGCGAATGATTGAAGTAATGGACAGAGTTGGACCTTGACTTAGGAGTTATTTATCAACACTCATATTATATCTGCATTAAACAAGTCCCACAACGATAATAAACGAAAACACTTGTGCTCCAATTTCTATAAAAGCTTACCTAAATAACAACCAAATTCATCTTTGCGCTTGGGGCAATGACGCAGCTAATGAGGTTATAACTGAGGCGTGTCTATTGCTGGTGGAAAACTATTTCCAAACCCCTTCTTAGGCTTGGGTTTGGCTCAAGCCTCTGTGAATTTCTGGAAGGGCTCCCTATGGGTTAAAACCCTACAATCTTACTTCAAAAGTTTTCAATAATTTGAGCTTGATTAACCATCATATAATCCTATAATATATAAAGAGAAAATGCATGTCTTCAAATCATGACATTTGTCACTCTGACTTGACAGTGTATGTATAAAATGCTGACATGTGGCAAATACGCACCCTTAATACTTGCCATGTGACATATAAAATAAATATATTAATTTACATATGGCGAAAGCAGCTATGATAGCATCGATTTCTTAAAGTAAACACTTCGTTGTGTTCTTAAAGTAAAAAAAAAATTAAAATAATAAAACATACTAAAATAAAACTAAATTTCTTTAAAATGCTTTTCAATAACGATAAATTAAATTCTAAATAAAAGATAAATTTATTATGCACAAAAACATTTTCTAAATTCAATTTCAAATGAAAATAAATAAGTATATTTATTATTCAAAATAAATGAATATCATTATTGAAAATAAATAATTATAAAAGATAAGTTTATTATGCTAAAAAAATTTATCTCATTTGAAATAAGTATATTTACTTATTTTCATTTGAAATTAAATTTATCAAATGTTTTTGTGCACAATAAACTTATCTTTTATTTATTTTGAATTTCAATGAGTTTGTGCATAATAAACTTAACTTGTTCATAATAAGTTTGTTGTGCACAAAAACATTATCTCATTCATAATAAATTTATGTATTTTAAAAATGACATATATTTATCTATTCATTTATTTTCATTTGAAATTGAATTTGGAAAATGTTTTTGTACATAATAAACTTATCTTTTATTTATAATTTAATATATCATTATTTGAAAATATTTTATTGAAATTAAGTTTTCTTTTATTATGTTTGTTTTATTTCATAATTTCTTACTTTTAATAGTATCTCATGTGAGCTAAATATTCTGTATAAATAAAGATAAAAAATTTATTACTTAATATTAATTTTATTTAGTATATAATCTTCAATATTATCTCAAGCATCACACGAGATAAGTACATGTATCGTGCGAGACTTGCACGTACATCGCACGAGTGCTAATATAGTTTTCTTTAAAAGTACAAGGGATCCATATACAAGAGAACCTATACTTGATATAAGACTTTACTTGGTTTTGATTCAGCTGACATGTCCCCATTAAATCTGGTAATCTAACACCTTAATACATATCCTCTGGATCCATTTCTCTCGTGAGTTTGTGAGTATGATGTCTGCTTAGCTTGGATTGATTTGAATGCCACGACCATAAGGCTATGAATGATTGGAGTAATGGATAGAGTTGGACCTTGACTTAGGAGTTATTATTCAACACTTGTATCATATCCACAGCAAACAAATCCCACATCGATAACAAACAAAAACGCTTGAGCTTCAATTCCTATAAAAGCTTAGCTTAATAACCATTGAATTCATCTTTGCGCTTGGGGCAATGACACAACTAATGAGGCTATAACCGAGGCATTTCTATTGTTGGTTGAAAACTATTTCCAAACCCCCTGTTATGCCTGGGTTTGGCTCAAGCCTCTCTCAATTTCTGGAAAGGCTCCCTACGGGGTAAAGCCTTACAATCTTAGTTCAAAAGTTTTTAATAATTTGAGCTCGACTTACCATCATATACATGCCTTAAAATCATGACATTGGTCACTCTAACATGATAGTGTATGTTTAAAACACTGACAAGTGAAAAATACACGCTCTCAAGAGTGACAAATGAGAGTGCGTATTTGCCACATGTTAGTGTTTTAAAAATACAATGCCATATTAGAGTGACAAATGTCATGATTTGAGGATATATACTTTCTCTTTATATATTATAGGATTATATCATGGTAAATCATGCTCAAATTATTAAAAACTTTTGAACTAAGATTATAGGGCTTTACCCCATAGGGAGCCCTTCTAGAAATTCTCAGAGGCCTGTGCCAAACCCAAGCCTAAGAGGGGGATTGGAAATAGTTTTCAAGCAGTAATAGACACGCCTCAGTTATAACCTCATTAGCTACGTCATTGCCCCAAGCCCAAAGAAGAATTCAATGGTTATTAAGCTAAGCTTTTATAGGAATTAGAGCTCAAGTGTTTTTATTTGTTATTGATATGGGACTTGTTTGCTGTGGATATGATACGAGTGTTGACTAACAACTCCTAAGTCAAGGTCCAACTCTGTCTATTACTCCAATCATTCATAGCCTTATGGTCCTAGGATTCAAATCAATCCAAGCTAAGCATCTAGAGGATATGTAATAAGGTGTTAGATTACATATTTAATGAGGACATGCCAGCTGAATCAAAACCAAGTAAAGTCTTATATCAAGTATGGTTCTCTTGGATATAGATCCCCTGTACTTTTAAAGAAAACTATATTAGCACTCGTGCGATGCATTTAACATCCTCTTCAACATGTTAGACTTATAAATAGTTACAAAGATAGTTTAATACTTGCTTAACATGTCTGTTTAATTTTGTGACAATCTGAGTTAGTTTAGACACTTTACTGTAAGCCGAAAAGTGAAAAGTAACTTAAAATGACCCAGATATTAGCTTAAATGTCTTAGCCAATGGAAATAGACATGGATAATTTATTTCTAAGTCACAAATGTATAATCTGTGATGTGGTTAAAGTTTGAGAATAATCGAAGTCTATTTGGTATCTTTAAGCATATTAGTTGTGTGTTTTTATGCCGGATTGACTAGTCATAGATATAAAAAATTATGATACTGGTGAAATGACTTTTTAAATAAATCTTACTATTTATTTTAAAGTTGTTGGAACTTGAAAATCTTGATTTAGCTAAAGATGAGTATTTTTAGTAGATTGGGAAGTATCAGTGTGGTAACTTAAGGTCTAAAACACTCCACGGTTACCAGCCTCCTTTGTTGACCCATTTGTGTTGATATTTTCAAGCCTTTCTTCTTATTTCTCATTTACTCTTTCACGGCTGGTTTTGGCAAACAGTAGTAGAAGGAGAACAAGGGAAAAAGGAAGAAAGGAAGAAAGAAAGAAAGGGAAGACAAAGAGAAAAGGAAGATCCAAGAATCAGGGTTGAAGACTTGTGATCATCTCCATCATCAACTCCATCTTTGATTCTCAAGATAGGGTTTTTGAGCTTGAACTTCATCTTTTTCTCATTTCTCCATGTTTAGGTTATTTGAAATCTAATATGCTAAAAATGAGTTCTTATGGTATTTATGTGATTTTCTTGCTTGGATAAGTTTTAAATGGGATTTATAACTTGTTCATGCTAAGAGTTAGGATTAGAAATTGAAAATTCTCCATTTGGACCTAAAATGCTCTAAGTGTTGGTTTTAGGGGTTTGGATGAATGATTTAGTATTTTGATCTATTTTTTATGAAATCAATTGATGTTTTATATTTTCCTCATATTTGTGAACTTGTTTGGGACTTAAAATCATCAAGAAATCATTTGAAAGTGATCAAATTTTGTGTTTTGCACTAATAGAACAGTGCTTCACATATGCAGAATTATGCAGATTCTATGCTGGGCGATGAGCGCCTAGGTGCTCGTGGTTTGGGCATCTGAGCGACCTAAGCCCAGAAGTATTTTGCATGTTACTAAGCTGTAGGCACTTAGACACTAGTGGAACGAGTGCCTGAGTGCCAAACATCCAGAGAATTTTGTGTGATGAAATTGTTTACGCACCTAAGCGCCGGTTTGGAAGCGCCTGAACGCTGGTGCAGGGTAAATAATACAATTTAGCATGTGCTGCTAAATAAATTCTCTATTTGATGGGATTATTTGTGCAAGTCTTTTAAAGTGTATTGAGGCACTTTTTGGATAATTCTTGGAGAGAACTTGCATTTATGAAGAGTTTGGAAATTATTAGATATTCAAAGGGTGATAGAATGCCTATGTTGGTGTTTAGAACTTTGTTCAACATGAGGTTGATTTCTAAATCACTTGTGAGTGATTATAGGATGTTCTAAATACTGTTTAGCTAGAGATATGAATCTAGCTACCTTTGTTGGATAAGTGAGACTAAGATTCTTATGTTCTAGTGTTTGATATATGGCTCAGATGTTTAATTTTCAAATTTGGTATTTGCTAATTTCCTATGTATTGTGATCTTGGCTGGCGTGCATAACCATATGACTTGAGAGTGAGGTGTTGGATCTAAATTCTTCGTGTATGTTTTCTAGTATGGTCAGGGTTACTAGTGAATGAGGTTAGTAGTAGTACTCTTACCTTTGTGAGGGGAACGAGACCACACATCACTAGGTAGTGTCAGGGCTTGGATGCCTATCCTACTCAGTATATACAAGGGGACTGAGTTCTTGGGAAATAAGTAAATAACTTGTGTTTTTAACTTTAAAATCTGCATTGGCATTGCATATCCATAATACTTGGACCTTGTTTGAGCATAATCATACTTCATAACATAAAGCATTGCATGGCTGACAATTGTATGAGCATTTGTCATGGCTTAATCGATTGATTGTTTGGTTGCTCGTGTGATAGTATCTTAGGATTGTATGAGCGATTCTTTGATATTGTTGTTTATCAGATATTCTAGTACATAGAGTTTTTATTTTTGAGTGCAGTTGATTTATTTGTTATAAACAATTAACTGCTGGTCTTGGTATGCTTATATTGAGAAATTATGATTTCTCACCCTTGTGTGTTCCATATAAATTCAGGTGAGATCCCTAAAATGGGAAAGGACAAGAAAAATAAGAAACAGAAGGTTTAGATTAGTATTTTGTTTCTTTGTGAACTAGTTTGTATTTTTATATATTTCTAGTTATTTATAAAAGTTTATGTATACATTATGGCTTGTTAGCCAGTGTTGTTTGTATATATACCTTTTTATTATTATTCATGGCTCTCTATAATGACTATACAGGTTATTATGAGTTTTTATTTTTCACATTTTTATAAGTGACATGCTTAATGCGAGTTATTTTGATATATTTCATTTATTTTGCGATAATTCGTATTACAATGTTACATTATGATATCAGAGCAGTTCATTATGTTGAACCGAGGTATGGACTGACTATGCTTAGGCATTTTTAAAAGTTCCTTCTTGTGTTGTGCATTTCTTTTATCTCTTGTGTGAGATGTTTAATTGAATTGTATAACTTACCTTTGATATATCTGTTTTAGCTACTGTTTCACGGTTTAGCTACCTTAATATGGATTGTTCGGTGTTTACAGGAAACTATGGCAGCACGAGGGTGACTGGCAACATGAGGGCGACCGCGTGGGAGCAGTAACAGGAACTCTAGGAATGAAGGCATCAATGTGGCAGCCGCCATGATGGCAATGGCCAATGCCATGACGCAGCAAAAAGAGCAGGTAACTATCACTGCCAATACAATGAGAGATCAGGCAGCAGTAACTGCTAGAGTGTTAGAGAGGTTGGGAACTCATCAACCAGTACCACCTACACCACCACCAAACCACCAGGGGCACCACACCAAGAGGTAGCTGGGAGGAATCATACTTTCCAAAACTTCTTGAAATTTAGGAAATCAAATCCGTCTTCTTTTAATGGAGAATACAACCCAGTCAGAGCTGAGGGTTGGCTCAAGGAGATAGAGAAGATCTTCACTGTTATGGCTTGCTCAGATGAGCATAAGGTTCTTTTTGCTTCGTATATATTGGAGGGTGAGCCAGAGGATTAATGGGTGGATACAAAGAGGGCTCTTGAGGCATCAAAGACTCATGCGACATGAAGGATCTTCAGAAGTTTATTTATAAGAAAGTTCTTTCTACAGAATTTTCAGAATGCCAAAGAGATGGAATCTCTTAAGTTGGAACAGGGAGACATGTCTATTGTCCAGTACATGGTCAAATTCAATTAATTGTCTAAATTCTCTTCTTGTATCAAATTTAACCCAAATGAATCTTGGAAGTGTGTTAAGTTTGAGGAAGGAATGAGGGATGACATTCAAAATGTCATCCAACCATTTCAAATTTGGGACTTTGAAACTTTGATGAACAAGTGTCAGATAATCGAGAGGTAATCTAAGAAGTTTTCTTTGGAGCCTAAGTCACAGGATCTTCAGAAGAGGAAGATGGGTGATGACAAGTTCAAGAAAGGATATTCTAAATCTAACTTTACTTAGGATAAGGGTAAGTAGGTTCAGAAGAAGTTTTTGGGACCAAAGTGTTCCAAGTGTAGGAGATGACATGGAGACTAGCCTTGCCTGATGTGCTTTGTATGTGGGCAACCGGGGCATTTTGTGAAGGATTATCCATCAAAAAAGGAAACTGCACCTACCCAGAAACTACAAGCTAGAGGGAGAGTTTACACTCTAGGTGGTGAAGACATGACTTAGTTTTTCGACCTTATCGAAGGTAAATGCATTATTCATAATCATCTTTTAACTGTGTTGTATGATTCAGGAGCATTTCATTTATTTGTTTCAAATGATTGTGTGAATGAGCTAGATTTACCTGTGTCAGAACTTTCATATGACTTAACTGTATCTATGCCTACTGGTAAGCCAGTTACAACATCTAGAGTGTGTCTTGATTGTTGTGTAAAGGTAGAAGATAGGATTTTTAGTGTAAACCTTATCTGTTTGCCTCTTGTAGATGTTGATGTCATCCTTGGCATGGATTGGTTATCTTCTAACCATGTAGTGTTGAATTTTTTAGAAAAATCCTTGGTTTTCTTATCAAATATACTAACCATAGTCGTTCCATCTGAGTCTGTGTATCTTAATGCGAATCAGGTTAATCTCTGTTTAGAGGAAGGATCTTTAGGATATGTACTCTTAGTTTCACTAAGAACTGAGGTTGAGTAAAGCCTAGGTGAAATACTTATAGTGAGTGAATATCCTGAAGTTTTCCCTAGTGACATAGTGGATTTGCCACCCGAGTGGGAAATAGAGTTTTCTATAGACCTAGTGCCTGGGACGGGACCTATCTCTATAGCACCCTATAGAATGGCGCCATTAGAATTAGCAAAACTCAAAAAACAAATTAAGGATTTGTTAGACAAGAAATTCATTAGGCCGAGTGTTTCTCTGTGGGGAGCACCTGTGCTTTTAGTGAAGAAAAAGGATGGTACCATGAGGCTCTATGTGGATTATAGGCAGCTGAACAAGGTGACCATTAAAAACAAGTATTCATTGCCTATGATAGATGATCTAATGGATCTGCGAGAGGAGTTGCGATTTTCTCAAAGATTGATCTTAGGTCTGGTTATCATCAGATAAGGGTTAAGGATGAGGATATCCCTAAGACAGCCTTTAGAACTAGGTATGGGCATTATGAGTACCTCGTGATGTCCTTTGGGTTGACGAATGCACTGGCAATGTTCATAGATTACCTGAATCGGATCTTTAGACCCTACTTGGATCATTTTGTTGTGGTGTTTATCGATGATATCTTGATCTATTCTAAGACAATGAAGGAGCATGAACAATATTTGAGGATAATGTTGGAGACCCTTAAGGAAAATAAGTTGTTTGCCAAGCTATCTAAGTATGAGTTCTGACTTTCGCATGTGCAATTTTTGGGATATGTGACATCTCAGGGGTGGGATTTCTGTGGACCCAAACAAGGTTGATGCAGTGGGAGAGACCCACCACTGTGACCGAGATCAGAAGCTTCATAGGCCTAGCAGAGTACTATAAAAAGTTCATAAATGATTTTTCTCAATTAGCACTACCGTTGACTAGATTAACTAGGAAAGGTAGTTCTTTTAAATGGACTCAGGCATGTGAAGATAGTTTCCAAGAGCTTAAAGTGAGGTTGACTACTACACTGGTGTTGATAATTCTAGATCTTTTGGAGAACTTTGAGGTATATTGTGATGCTTCGAAGATGGGTTTAGGTTATGTTTTGATGCAACATAGGAGAGTTGTTGCCTATGCATCAAGGTAGTTGAGATCTCATAAGGAGAACTACCCTACTCATGATCTAGAGTTAGCTGCAGTAGTGTTTGCCCTAAAGATTTGGAGACATTACTTGTATGAAGTTCAGTTTGAGGTGTTCAGTGATCATAAGAGTTTGAAGTACTTATTTGATCAGAAAGAGTTGAATATGAGACAACAAAGATGGATGGAGTTTTTGAAAGACTACGATTTTGAGTTAAAGTATCATCCGGGTAAAGCCAATGCGGTGGCTGATGCACTGAATAAGAAATCCCTACATGTATCCCGTATGATGATCCAAGAGAGTGAACTTCTTGAGAGTTTTAGAGACACGAGTATTTCGGTAGCTGTGTTACCACATAGTCTCAATGTGAGTCGAGTGAACATAGGGAGTGACTTTAGGACTCAGATCTTGGAAGCTTAGAAAAAAGATGAGACTCTTAGTGATCTTTGTGAGCGGATTCTTTAGGTAATCCTAGTGAATTTGATATGTCAGATGATGGGATAATTAAGTTTAGAAGTAGACTTTGCATTTCACGTGAATCAGAAATCAAAGATAATATCCTTGAAGAAGCTCACTGTAGTCAGTACATTATCCATCCCGAGGCTACTAAGATGTATAAAGACTTGAAAAATTTATTTTGGGGGTTTGGTATGAAGAGGGACTTAGTCGAGTTTGTGTCTAGGCGCCTAACTTGTCAGAAGGTCAAGATAGAACACCAGAAACCCTCTGGACCTCTTCAATATTAAGTAATCCCAGAGTGTAAGTAGGATAACATCACAATGAATTTTGTGATGGGCTTGCCTAGAACTCAGTTGGGATTTGATGCAATATGGGTTATAGTGGATAGACAAACCAAGTCTACCCATTTCATACCTGTTAGAGCTAACTACTCCATGGATAGGCTTGCCCAACTATACCTTCAAGAGATAGTTAGGATGCATGGTGTACCCCTTAGTATAGTTTCTGATAGAGACCCTAGATTTACATCTAGATTTTGGAGAGCTTTGCAGAAAGCTTTCGGAACAAAACTTAGTTTGAGTACAACATACCATCCACAGACTGACGGTTAATTGGAAAAGACTATTCAAACCCTTGAGGATATGCTGAGAGCATGTGTGCTAGAGTAGAAAGGGAGTAAGGATAAGTTCTTATCCTTAGTGGAGTTTTCCTACAACAACAATTTTCATACTAGCATAGGTATGGCACCGTATGAAGCACTTTATGGTAGAAAGTGTAGGTCCCCTTTATGTTGGTACGAGGCTGGAGAGAAAACCATTCTAGGTCCTGAGTTAGTACAGTAGACCACAAATCATATCAAAATGATTCAGAATAGGTTGTTTATGGCTTAGAGTAGGTAGAAGAACTATGTTGATAAGAGGAGAAGACCTCTAGAGTTTAGTGAGGGAGATCATGTATTCTTGAGAGTCATTTCGACAACAAGGATTGGTAGAGCATTGAGAACACGGAAGTTGAACCATCATTTCATTGGTCCTTAGTAGATCTTAAAGAGAATTGGACACGTAGCCTACCAAATTGCACTTCTATCCAGTTTGTCAAACCTTCATGGTGTATTCCATGTGTCACAGCTTAGGAAGTACAATCCAGATCCTTTACATGTCATAAGAAATGAATCTGTGCAATTAAAAAAGGATTTGTCTTATGCTATACGGCCGATGAGGATTGTGGACAGAGGGGTCAAAGAGCTTAGAGGTAAGTGGATTCCTCTAGTAAAGGTGCTTTAGGATGGTGTTAGCTTTGAGGAGGCAACTTGGGAGTTAGAGTCTCTCATGCAGCAAGACTGCTCACAGTTGTTTATATAAGGTAAGCAATTTTGGGGACAAAAATTTTAAAAAAAGGGGGAGAAATATAACATCCTCTTCAACATATTAGACTTGTAAATATTTACAGATGTAGCTTAATACTTGCTTAATATGCTTGTTTAATTTTGTGACAATCTGAGTTAGTTTAGGCACTTTGCTGCAAGCCGAAAGGTGAAAAGTAGCTTAAAATGACCTATATATTAGCTTAAATGACTCAGCTAATGGAAATATATGTGGATAATTTATTTCTAAGTCACAAATATATAATTTGTGATGTAGTTAAAGTTTAAGAATAATCAGAGTCTGTTTCGTATTTTTAGGCATACTAATTATGTGTTTTAATGTTGGATTGACTAGTCACAGATATGAAAAATTATAATACTGGTGAAATGACTTTTTTAATGAATCTTAATATTTATTTTAAAGTTGTTGGAGCTTGAAAATATTGATTTATCCAAATCTGAATATTTTTAGCAGATCAAGATTTATTAGTGTAGTATCACTTGGCCTTAAACCAGGCACGGTTCAACCATTTTTGTTGACCCTTTTGGCTGATATTTCAATCTATTTTTGGCTTCCATTTCACTCTTTCTCATGGATGAGTTTGGCAACAGAAACAACAAGAGAAAAAGGAGAAAAGTAGGAAGAACAAGAGAGAAAGAAGAGGAGATCAAAGGGGAAATCTAAAGTTCTGGACTGAGACTCTAATTTGCAGCATCAAAGCAGCACAAGGTAGGGGTTCTTGAGCTTAAAACTTCATCTTCCTCATTTTTCATGTTTAGCATATTTGAGGGTGAATATGCCAAATTGAGATCTTGAGGTGTTTGAAGTGATTGCCTTGCTTGGATAAATTTTAAATGATGTTTATGCTAAGAGTTTGGATTAGAAACTGAAAATTCTCCATTTAGACCTAAAATGCTCTAAGAGTTGATTTTAGGGGTTTGGACGAGTGATTTAGTGTTTTGATCCATTCTTAATGAAATCATTTGGTGTTTTATGTTTCCTTCATGTTTATGAACTTGTTTGAGACTTGAAATCACCTAGAGATTGGAGTGGAGTGGCCAAAATCCAAGAATTTGGCAAATGGAACAGTAACATGAGGATTCTGCAAAATTTTATAGAATCTAGGAATTTGATGGTGTGTCGTGGCATATCCCCATTATGAGCCGTGACACTCTTGTTTCTATTTTTAATTTTTAAGCACCCGAGAGAGAGGTGTCGCAGCTCCAAACAAAAGTGAGCTACAACCCTTTCCCAAAAATGTCTAAAAATGATTTTTATTACATGTTTTTTCTAGGAAACCATTGATGCTTTGGCATGGAGTGATCTAATGGGATACCATTCATATTTAAATGGTGTTGAGACACTAAAGGGTGAACTTCCTAGAGAGAATGGCCACCTAGTATATATGATAATTGTAAGGAACCTTAGGTGTTCTTTGAGAGAAAGAATGCTCTAGGAAACACCTAGAATCTTATTCAACATGAGGTTGATGTGGTAATCATTTGTGAAGTGATAATATGAGATTTTAGAAATGAGAATGCTAGTTACATGGTTCTTACTACTTGGTTGGATAAGTGAAGCTAAGACTTGCATGTACTAGTATTTGCTTTGTTACTTGGTTATGAGGATCTCGTAATGGTTTCAATTGTAAATTGAGATGGTTCTTGCACCTTTGGTTTTCAAACCTAGTATTTCTTGTTTTCCTATGTATTGTGACCTTAGATGGTGTGCACAACCATATGACCTGAGAATGAAGTGTTGGATCTAAATTCTCCTTGCATGTTTGCTAGTATAGTCAGGGTTATCGGTGTATGGGGTTGATAGTAGTACTCTTGCCTTTGTGAGGAGAAACGAGTCCACACATCACTAGGTAGTGTTAGGGCTTGAATGCCTATCCTACTCAGTATATACAAGGAACACGGTTCTTGGGAAATAAGTAAATAGCTAGTATTTTTCAACTTTAATCGATTGATTGTTTGGTTGCTTGTTCAAAAGTATCTTAGAATTGTATGGACTATTCTTTGATATTGTTGTTTATCCGATATTCTTTTACATTGAATGTATCTTTGAGTTTAATTGATTTATTCGTTGTAAATGATTAATTGCTGGTCTTGGTATGCTTATACTGAGAAATTATGATTACTCACCCCTATGTATTCCATATAAATCTAGGTGAAGTCCTTAAAAAGGGAAAGAGCAACAAAAAGAAGAAACAGAAGGCTTAGATTAATGTTTTGTTTCTTTGTGAACCAGCTTGTATATTAGTATACTTCTGGTTGTTTGTAAAAGCTTATGTATACATTATGGATGTTGTTTGTATATATATGACCTTTTTATCATTCATGGCTCTCTATAATGACTGTGTAAATTATTATGAGTTTTTATTTTTTGCATTCTTTAGAAGTGACATGTTTAATGCTATTTATTTTGAGATATTCCGTTTATTTTACTATAATTCATATTAGGGTATTACATGATGAGCAATAAGATTGATCAAACTTCCAAACAATAAGCTTTTCTTTGCCCTTCACTTTTATTTATTTGTTAACTTCCTTTTTGTTATTTGCTTATATTATGGTTGCACAGTGATTAGAGCACTGTTTATCTTAAGTTTGGGGGGTAGCTTTGCTAGTTTTGTTTTTATTTTCTTGTTTTCTGCTTTTTGTTAGTATTTTGTTTTGAGTTATTGTTGAAATTGAGCATACTGGTGTATTAATTAGAATATCCAATGATTGCATGATCTAAGAATTGATCTATTTTCTTAGGATATCACATGAGAATTTAGGAGTTATATTTATCTCTATTGCAACAATTATGTATGAATGTATCTCTCATCTTTATAATTGGTAGACCATGAGATATGAATGCATGTTAAGCTTAGAGAAAGTTTATGGAAATGCATGTGTATGAATTACTTATATCTAAAAGTTGTTAGATTCTCTCTTAAGGCAAAATCCTAGACAATGCATGATTGAGAAAATGATAAGGGCATTCTTTGGGCCGTTTGAGCCTTTTAAGCCAATATTGAAAACATTATATCCTTATGTCCCCCTTTGCAGCCTTGTTTATGTTTGACTTTTATTTCTTTTCTTTACCCACATTTTCCTTTTCCCATACCCTTATAAAAAAAATATTTCCCTCTCATACACCCTTGGTTGAGTGCATGTCATGTCTTATTTTATTATTCAAGTCATCTAATTAGTTATTTTTGTGCACAAAGTATTCAAGGAGCTTATAAAAAAAGATGAAAAATGATGAAAGAAAATTGCACTTGTTCAATATTTTGTGGCTTGAATTTTGAAATTTGCATAATTTTGTATCTCAACTTTTGAGTTTTTTATCCTACCCCTTCTTTCTTAAGCCTCACACTTGGCCTTGCATTACAAGCTTAAAAAGACCCTTTTGATCCTTGGTTATGTGTTGTTTACATTAGTGGAGAGAGAGACGAAAAATAACGCTATAGATGCAGGTTTGATGTATATTTACAATTTTATAAACTTATCCGAACTTGTACTTTATTAGTAAGAATTGGTCTTACATTCATGTTTATAGGAAGTCATTTATGCATGAGAGTTGCATGTGAGAGTCAATACAACAATTGGATTGTACATGTATGCCATCTTGAAATAAGGTTGTGAAGTAGTTTCCGAGGATATGAATGATATTCAATAACCGGTATTACCATTTTTGAATATGCATGTTTTGAGTTTTAGTTGTTTACTTTTCTTTTCTTATTTTTAATTTTTTTTCTTTGTTTTTGCTTGAGGACAATCAAAATCTTAAGTTTGGTGGAGTGATGAACCTCCAAAAACTCATGTTTTTACAGTTCAAAATCTTAGTTTTCATCCTCTTCTAATCCTTTTTTATTAAGCTTTGTTCACAAATTTAATTATGTTTTTATTATTTTAAACTTTGTTCTTATTACGTGTTTTAATTGTTTTTGATAGGTTATTACATATGAAAGAAGATTGGACACTTGAATAAGGAAGGAAAACAAAAATAGCTTTCTGGTAGTCTAACGCTTGAGTGCCCAGAACCTAGCGCTTGAGCGCTCACATGGCAGAAACAAGGCATCAACATTCTGGCGTTCTAGCGCCTAGGCACTGGGAAGCCTATGCTTGAGCGCACGAATGCTACATGGACTAGTTTCTGGATGTTCAGCGCCTGAGCGCTCAGAATCGAACGCCTAGGCACTGGGTGTTATTACTATTGTGCATTTTTGACATTCTGGGCACTTGAGCACCTAGAACCCAGCACCTAGGCGCTGGGTGTGATTTTAGCATATGTCTCCTTATCTATAAATAGAAAAGGTTGTGCTCTTGAGCAGAGATTCAACTGTCATCAAAGAGAGAGAAGTGGAGGCACAAATCCTAATTTGGTGTAGAGGCATTCAAGTTTGAAGATTAGAAATTTTCTTCAACCTTTCCACCTACCTATCTTCCATGGAGTTTGTTGAATTCTCTTCTTTGTTTTATTCTTTCTCCATATGTAACTAAACTTTTCTAGTTCGGGTGATGATGGATCTTGTTCTTGGATGATGTAAACTCAATTTTGTGTTTAATCTATGTTTTTATTTCAAAATTTATATGTTTATCTCTTCTCTTAATATTTTTCTGAATCTGATCAATTTGGGAATGATTTTAGGGTTTATGTATGATTTGAAAAAATTGTGCATGAACCTAGAACTTGTGATAAACATCATAATTTCTACAATCGCTAGGAATAGACGTTGTGGGTTGTGATTTCTTGCCTTTTATACCCTCATTTTTTATAAAACCTTCTCTATTTTAGGTTATACTAAGGGATTGGTTAACTCAAAGTAATATGAAGATGACTAACATACCAAGGGATTCGATATTGATTAATTTTTGAGAATTTAATCATGAATCATGGAATAGAACTTAGTTAAACCAATATTTGAATTTACATCAAAAGAGTTCAAGTGAAATCTGAATACCAACACTTTGATATCATTATCTTTCATCCATGATTTTACTCCTGCTAATTTTAAATATTTTCTTGTTAGTTTTCTTTTATTTACATTCTTATCAAGTCTCATATTTTCAATAGCTTGAATAGTATCGATTTAACAAATTTAGTAATTGACAGCATAATCGTCGTGAGAACGATACTTTTCTCATCACTTTATTACTTTTGCGATTTGGTGCACTTGTCAACATCACAATAGTAGGCACAAATCAAAATAAATATCTCACATATAAAGTGATAGAAAGAACACTGAGAAAATAGAACAAATATCATTTCATGAAAAGATACCAAGAAAAGAATTTACATTACACCTTAAGATTAGTCATGTACATTAGAAGAACCATGCAATCCCTTAAGATCAAATATGACTTTATGAAGCTTGTAATGTGGGTAAAGGAAAAATATGAAGGCTAAGGAAAACAATGAAAGTCAAAAGTGTTTCAAGAATATTTAGAAGCTTGATTTCTACATTTTCAACACAATTTTCTTTACCTTCTTTAAATCACTTTTTTTTTTAAAATCCCAAACTAGAATTTTTTTTTTCAACTTTGTATATTTTTGAATTTTTTTTCTTACTTTTTTTTTCTTGCACTTTTACTTTGCCTTTTTTTTTCATTTTTCTCTTTTTTCCTTCCCTTATACCTTCCTATATTGTAATAATATTGTTTATTTCCTGAAACACTTTGGAAAAGGGTTAAGAAAGAAAGACTCAATAAATAGGCTCAAAGGAGTGACTAGTAACAATATGTGAAAGAACAAAAACATTATTTCAAGGCTCAAAATAAGAAACATGACCTAATATTATCTCTCAAGGAAGCACACAATTCTACTAACTTTCATGACTTCATATTAAATGCAAGTGTGATATAAAACTTCTCTTTAGCCAAAACAATAATGAAACGATTTAGTGAAAAAAAATCATGAGCACCACAGTAAACATTGGATGACCAAGAAAACACTCTCATAATAAAAATGAATGACTCAAAACTCACTTGGCAAAAAATGGTATCCACATGCTTTCATTAAGGTTTCTAATTATTTCAATTTTTCAACAAAGAGACATGTAGAAGCAACTATGAATAATGTGAAACAAGTTGAGTAAGATGATAAAAAAAATTTCCTCACAAAAGTGGCATAATGATAATATAACTAAAATTCAAGTAACTCCCACCCCCAATCAAAACCAAACATTAACCTCAATATTTCAAATTAAATTCAGACTTAAGAAATATCACCAATATGCATCAAAGAAATTATTGGGACAAAATAAATAGAGTAATGGGGAGTAGTCACATACTTAAAATGCTTAACAATAAAAAATAGAAGATGAGAAGAGGATAACTACACTTTGACAATGGTTAGCAATGACAAAAATAACAAAAACAAAATAAAGTAAATTAAAATAAACAAACACGCAAACTAATTTTTTTTTGTTTTGAATTTTTAAATTTTTTTTATTGGCTGACATTATATACATCCTATACAAAGTCTTTGAAATCTTAGAGGCACTTAAGCCGACTTAATAAAAATAAAAACAAAAAAAAGCTAAAAATTACCTCAGTTTTGGTAGACAACATTGTCTACCAAAGTCTTTTCTACATATGGGTCCTTCAACTCAAGATACGACTTCAACCGCTGATTATTTACCTTAAAAATATTACCATCCTTGAGATTCTTTATCTCAACAGTACCATGAGGGTAGACGGCCCCCATAACATATGGGCTAGACCACCTGGATCTCAATTTACCTAGAAATAAATGCAAGCGAGAATTGTACAAAAAGACTTTTATCATGCACTCTCTTCATCCTAGTCTTATAAGATTTTGCATACTCATAAGCATCATTACGAATTTCTTCCAATTCATTGAGATCAAGTTTCCTTTGATTACTAGCTTTATCCAACTCAAAATTAAGATAATTAATAACCCAATATGCTCTATGCTCCAACTCAACAGGGAGATGACAAGTCTTACCATAAACAAGTCTATATGGAGACATGCCATTAGGATTCTTAAATGTTGTGTAGTATGCCCACAATACATCATCTAGACATAGAGACTAGTATTTCCTAGAGAGTTTACAATTTTTTTCAAAATTCTTTTAATCTCCTTATTAGATCCCTCAACTTGACCACTAGTTTGCGGGTGATAAGGGGTAGCTACCTTATGAGTGATGCCATATTTTTTCATTAAATGCTCAAATAACCTATTGCGAAAATGCTTGCCCCCATCATTAAAGATAGCTCGTGGTATCCCAAAATGTGCAAAAATATTTTCTTTCAAAAATTTGACTACCACCTTGTGGTCATTGCTTCTACATGCTTTTGCCTCAACCTATTTGGAAACATAGTTAACACCAACAAGAATATATAGATAACCAAAGGAGTTAGGGAATGGTCCTATAAAATTAATACCCCAAACATCAAATATATCAAATCAAAATAAGATTAAGGGCATCATATTTTACTTACCAATGCTTCCCAAATTTTGGCATCTTTCACAAGCAGAACAATAAGCATGAGAATCATGAAAAATAGAAGGCCAATAAAAATCACATTGTAAAATGTTAAGTGTTATTTTCCTAGGGCTAAAATGCCCACCACATGTATGATCATGGCAAAATGATATAATGCTTTGCTATTCCCATTTAGGAATACATCTCCTAATAATCTGATCAAGATAACATTTAAACAAGTATGGATCATCCCAAAAGAAATGTTTTATTTGAGACAAGAACTTTAATTCATCCTGTTAGACCAATGGGATGACATTTGCAAAGTAACCAAATAATTCACAATATCAACATACTATGGGATTTGTGAAACATACAATAACTGCTCTTCCAAAAAAGATTCTACAATAGGGAAAATATCACTATCATGCTCAACAACCAATCTATACAAATGACCAGTAACCACATTCTCAACACCCTTTTTATCCCTGATTTTAGTATCAAATTCTTGTGAAAGTAAAACCCACCTAATAAGTCTAACTTTTGCATTAGCTTTAGCAAACAAATATTTCAATGCAACATGATCAGAATATATCACAACTGTTGATCCAACAACATATGATCTAAACTTGTCTAAAGCAAACACAATAGCTACCAATTCTTTCTCACTGGTGGAATAATTCAATTGGGCAGCATTCAAAGTATTATGAGCATAACAAACCACATGAAGCAACTTATTCATTCTTTGCCCCAAGACAACACCAACAACATAATCAGAAGCATCACACATAATCTCAAAAGGCAAGCTCCAATCAAGTGGCTTAATAATTGGAGCAAAAGTCTATTCAAGTTTCAGCTTATTAAAAGATTGCAAGCATGCATCATCAAAAACAAATGGAACATCCTTACTAAGAAGGTTGCATAATGGCTTTACTATCTTGCTGAAATCCTTGATGAACATCCTGTAGAAACCTACATGCCATAGAAAAGATCTAATTTCTTTTACAGATTTTGGGGAAGGAAGGTTAGAAATCAAGTCAACTTTAGCTTATCAACCTCAATGCCATATTTAGAATGACGTGAGTAAGCACAATACCCCTTTTAACCATGAAATGTCATTTTTCCTAATTAAGTACAAGATTATTTTCTTTACACCTAGCCAAAACCAAAGACAAGTGATGCAAACAATCATCAAAAGTAGATCCAAAAATTGAAAAGTCATCTATGAACACTTCCAAAAATTCACCAACTATATCAGAAAAATACTAATGATGCATCTCTGGAAAGTAGCTGGTGTATTACATAACCCAAAAGGCATGAGACGATATACAAAAGTACCAAATGGACATGTAAAAGTTATCTTTCCTTGATCCTCAAGTGCATTGAAAATCTGATTATACCCTGAATATCCATTTAGAAAATAATAATATGCATGACCAACAAGTCTTTCCAATATTTGATTAATAAACAGAAGAGGGAAATTATCTTTTTTAGTTACAACATTCAATTTCCTATAATCAATACACATTCTCCATCTCGTTTGCACTCTAGTTAGAATTAACTCATTGGCCACATTTCAATCACAGTTATTCCAAACTTCTTAGGCACAACCTGCACAGGCCTAACCTATTTACTATCAAAGATAGGATAGATAATCCCTACATCTAACAATTTCAATACCTTTTTTCTAACTACTTCCTGTATGATTGGGTTCAAATGCCTTTGGGCCTCATGAGTAGCTTTAGTACCCTCCTATAAATGAATCATATGCATCTCTACTGAAGGAGTAATACCCTTAATATCTACAACTGACCATCCTATAACTTCCTTATGCTCTTTCAACACGTCTACTAGCTGATGTTCTTGGGACTGATCTAAATTAGAAGCTCCAATGACAGGTAATGTCTCATTAGTGCCTAAAAACATATACTTGAGGGTACTCGACAAGGGCTTCATCTCTAACTTAGGTAGCTCTACAATAGATGACAAAGGTAGGGATGAAGATAAGGTCATTGGCTGGAGTATAGGTCGCCACCTTTCCACATTCATTAAAGGAACAAAATCTAACAGAATTTGTATTCCAAATGACTGAATCAATATCAAAATCATCATTAACATTATTCAAACATGCTAATAATGGATCATCACAACTAGAATGCATAAATAAATCATGAACCAAACTATTAATCAAATTCAATTCATGCACCTCATTATTATTATCATCGACATCTTTTTATTGATATGAAAAACATTAAACTCAACAGACATGTTCTTAAATGATAATTTCATCATACCACTCTTATAATTAATGAATGCATTAGATGTAACAATGAATAGGCAAACCCAAAATAACATGAATTGGGGGGTAAGGACCATAAATAAGCTTAGTACCAAGCACAACAAAGTCAATAGGAAAGTATAAATTCTCAATTTTTATCAACAAATCCTCAATAATGCCCCTAGGATATTTAACAGATCTATCAACTAATTGGAGAGTCATCTTAGTTGGTTTCAACTCCCCTAAACCTAATTGCAAGTAAATAGAATAAGGCAACAAATTAACACTTGCACCTAAATCTAATAAAGCTCTCTCAACATGATGATGCCTAATTTTGCAAGCAATAGTGGGTGAACCAAGGTCTTTATACTTAACATGATATTTATTGAGAATCATAGAACTTACATGCTTTGTAAAAAAAGCCTTCTTGAAAAAATTAGACTTCCTCTTCACAGTGAGAAGATCTTTCAATAATTTAGCATACACAGGAACCTATCTAATAACATCAAGAAAAGGCAAGTTAAATTTCACCTGTTTAAAAATCTCCAAAATATCACCTGACTACATAGTGTTCTTGGGGTTTACTAATCTGTGAGGAAAAGGCGCTCTAGGCATATACTCTTTAACTTCAGGCTCTACAACTTTGGGAATAGAAACATTAAGCTTTGAGGGCACATTATCCTCATCTGAGTTATTCTTATCCTTATAACTACTGACTTCTAACTTCATATTATCCATCACAGGCTCTATAACATGATTATTTATTTTCTTCCCAAATCAAAGGGTGGTGATAGACCGAACCTGCTCATATTTCCTATTAGATGTAGATGTTTCACGAATTGCATACTGTCCCTTGGGATTAGAGATATGCTAACTGAGGAAATTTCCTCTCTCTTTCTGCCATTTGACTAGCCAACTGACTTATTTGAACTTCCAACTTTGTTATAGTATTAGTGTGCACTTGGGTAACATTCTTTATCTCTTGAATGACATTGGTAGTCATTTGACCGATATTTCTCATCTCTTACATAAATTGACTAAGAGTCTCCTCTAATGTTGACTGTTACCTAAATTGACCTGCTCTTTGATTTGGAAAATATGATAGTTGTTAGTAACCTTGGTTAGGCTGCTGGAACTAAGTTTGACTCACCATTGATTGACCACCTAAGTTACCTAAAAAGTTATTTTACTTTCAAGAAAAATTAGAGTGATTTCGCCAACTAGGATTATAAGTATTTGAAGAAGTATTAGCAAAAGATCTCTCTATTGCATTTCCTTGCTCAACAAAACAATCATTATTAGGTGCAGAAGAAGAGGGCATAGAAGAAGCATGCACATTACTTCCATAAAATGCACAATTTTCCTATTGTACACTATTATTAGCCTAACCAACTCCTTTATTAAGTGATAAGGACTTGACTTCACGTGCAATAGCATCTAGTCTAGCTTTGATATTTATTACGCCCAAAAAATAATACGGTAATTGTAGCATAGTTTTGGGGTGTCGATTCCATAGAGACAAATTAAATGAATAGCTAAAGAAACAAAGAAACTAAAAAAAAAATATTAAATGATTAAAAGTAAATAAAGATTAATTTAAATGTAAAATTAAGTAAAGCAAATTTGGTTTCTACTTGATGTAAGATGACTAAGGATGATAATTTATTAAGATTAATTTTAACATTAACTATGTTAAATAATTATACCCAAATAATTTAATTCATGAACATCTAGCGGCAAGCATGTGCTTAAAAAATACATCAATAAAGCATTAAAAATAATAATTACATGTATGATAAAATTTTTTAATTAATAATAAATTATTAAATCATCAAATTTATTGCTAATAAGAAATAACAATTGATATCCAACAATTACCACTAACATTCAAATAACATAAATAAATTATAAAGTATGAGAAAAATATGATTGAACTCATCTTAAAATTTATTCATATAATCTGATGAAAAAATATAATTAATAAACATTAAATCTTAAAATTGAGTAAAAATAATTTAATATAGTAATACTAAAATAATCAAGGTTTCATCATCCCCATGCTATAGAGAATTTAGTAACACATAATAAGATTAAAACTTAACAAATTTATCTCACTAAAATTCTTCATTGCACAAAAGTTATCTGCAACGTTGCTGATATGTACTACTCATAATACCAAAATAATCAAAGTTTTATCATTTTTATACTATAGAAAATTTAGTAAGACATAATAAAATTAAAACCCAACAAAATTATTTCACTAAAATTCTTGATTGCACAACAGTTATCTGCAACGTTGCTGACACTGTGCTGCCTGTGTCGTCCTTTTCTTCTCGCTCCTCGTGCGGCGCAGTGCATGACTTCCGATCTATTTTCTTTTCTTCTCTTATTTTTCCTTCTCGAGTCGCATGCTCTAATATTCCAATTCGTCCAATTCTCCTTGTTTTCCCGGTTGCAGCGCGTCCTTGCGAGGCTCTCCTATTTCTTTTCTTCTTAATTTACAACGTAGCACCCACTCTTCAATTGTTGCTTCTCTATTTATAAGTTGCAGCCAATAGCTTTTAGTATTAGGTTCTCTTTTATTTTTTTGTTTATTTTATTTATTTGCATTGCTTCCTTTTTTTATTTGAGCTATGAATTCTCCTTTGAATTTGATTAGGCTTTTGACTCGCTCTTTATTAAATCTGAAATTGAACATAAAAATTTATTTAAGAGTATTTCAAAGTAAATAGAAATTTAATTTAAAAAACACATTAATTCTAATAATTTCTATTCACATTTTAGTATTTTAGTCTAATAATAAAGTATTTAGAGAACACTTTCGTACATTCATCATACCTCAACTTGTTTATTACTACTCTCTAGCAATTTTTATGTAAAAGAGATTAAAGAAACTAAGAAAATGATAAAATAGCTCATCAAATCACATTTTTCAGATTCACTTATCAAAATAATCTTTGGAATTCAATAACCATATCACAAGTAATCTGCCTGTAGCAGTCCATAGAGAGTGTGTGTGTGTTCCAAACTATATCATTCTAACAAGAAGCCCTGACATATGCAATATAACATCCTAATACAGAAATTTAGATATATCTTAGATATACAAAGATATATAAAGATAAACAATACTAAAGACGTCACTTCTACATACTAGCTAATACATATATCCATAATCACAACTAAGTAATTATGGAAAACCTTGAGAGATAGTGGAAAAACTTAAACTTATATATATATATATATATATATATATATATATATAGGGTATATATAGTAAGAGGAGTTTTTATTATGAGAGGGTGAGAGAAGTAAATCTTGACCATACAACCATACATTGATGGTAAGATTAAAAGTTACTGAAAGGTCATGTGACCATTTAAAAAAGTCACATGCATTTATCTTATAATCTTGATCATTCATGAAAGATCCAATGGTCAAGATTCACTCTTCTCATTTTTCACAATAAACACTCATCTCACCTGAGTAAAATCCTATATATATATATATATAACACTTGCCACAAGAGGGCATATTGTAATACATACTATATAAACTAGTCTTCATGCTTCGTCTTCATTCCCTTAACATGGTCTTTACTTGGATTTACATGGAAGAATAACTGGGGTGAGAATTATAATTCTCAGTAAAAGCAATTCCAATACCAGCTAGTTATAACATTGTATAACAAATATAACAATCCCTATAACTACCAATATAGGAATTTCCTCCACTACTTCTCATAACTGTACACTACCAAGTAATGTGATCTAAACCGATAGCCTACATACCGTTAAACACAAACAACTGCCCATACAGCTGTAAATATCAACAACAACAAACAACGCCCATGCAACTGTCTGTAAATGCAATAAGTATGATATGTAGTATGATTATGCTCACGAAAGATCCTAAAGACATGCTCGTGCAATGTTTTATTTTGAAATACATACAATGGTTTATTTTGAAAACTAAGAAGATTATTAAGAGCTGGTTCAGTATATTATCTCGTGGCAAATGAGGTATCTCCTCATATCCCACATATCTTGGTACATGAGAAGTTCGGTCTAAATCCTGATTCCAAAGAACCTTATGGACCCCTACTTATCTCTTCTGGCCTCAGTGCTATCGAATTATCAAGATTATGTCCTTCCTCCATTGAGTCTATCATACACCCTTTCAATTTCTCTTGGCCTTCATGAGTGCACATTAAAGGATATTTACTAAGATCAATACTACTAGACCATTTCCATTTACATACATACATATTTATATCTAAAGACAACCTCATCACTTATA
Organism: Ormosia semicastrata; assembly: GCA_029884595.1. Taxonomy (NCBI): domain Eukaryota; kingdom Viridiplantae; phylum Streptophyta; class Magnoliopsida; order Fabales; family Fabaceae; genus Ormosia; species Ormosia semicastrata. The sequence continues at coordinate 65,317,736 of JAQQTO010000062.1, forward strand.
ACTCTTAAGTGAATCCTATGCAACACTATGTTACTGAAGTGTTAGATACTCACCTATGGAAAACCATTACTCTTAGTTGTACTAAGGTTCACATAACTTTCACATACAAACTAGATTAACTAACTAGTGTGTAAAAAGTATAGTGTTATGTTTACTTCTTACCTAAACACTGTCTTAACGTCTCTATAGACTCAACTCATCTTAGTGAAAGAGCCTATCATAGCTAATGCCTCATTCAACCTTGCTTAAGGAAACAAATAAGCATTTCACTATAACCTTGCATACTTAATGAATGTAACAAGCTTACAAGTCAATATTCATCCTTTTGTGTATTCTACACAATCTTATCTCCACTCAAGTGATACTAACTCAAAGTGGTTCTTACTTACAACTCTTTGTTGCTTAAGGTTCTAGGTACCTTTCAAAGGTAATCCATTACTTTTGGATATCCTAAGACTCATACCTTCCTTATCCTTACTAGAGTGAATCCTACAATTCATCCTAGTATACTTGTCTCCATTGCACCATTTCATCACATCTCTAGTGATATCTAATGCAACACTAGGCTGCCTAGGGTGCTATGTTCTTACTTAGAGCAAACCACATCTTTTGGATGCTCAAAGCCTAAGCTTTTTCATTCTTTCTAGGTGATAATTTTCCTCTTGAAAATATCCTCATTTGTGCCTTAATACACATTAGGAAACATCTACTAATGATCCCATCTACTCCATAACCTCAAAACATCCAAAAATGATATTTTTAAAGATTCTGGCCTCAGACACGGGCCAAGACTTATTATAGGGCCCCCCCCCGTGTCTTGGACACGGGCTGTGTCTGAATACACGGCCTCCCCCATGTCTTGCTCTATCAACACTGTTCATGAATTCCACCGGTAGAGAGAGACACTCCCCCCTATGTCTGCGGACACGGGCCGTGTCGCTTAACCAGAAGCATTGCAGTAGATTCTGCAGAACTATGGTACTGTTCCATTAGTTCTTTTCTTGGATTTTGGCCATTTCAAACCAATTTCTAAGTGATTCTAAGATCCCAATCAGTTCTTAAACACATAGGAATCATCAATCACAAACTTAAACCTCTCAATTTGGATTAAAACACCAAAATCACCTATAAGATGGCCTAACCCCTCTTTGGGATTTCAAAGGGTCAAATGAGATGTTCAAAGCTTCTAACTTCTATTAATGCTATGAACAAGTCATAATAGACCAAAGAAACTCAATCATGCAATCAAAACACATCAAACACCTCAAGAACACAAAATGACCTATTGAGCAACAAAGTGCATCCATGGTGAAAAAAAGTGAAGATAAGCATAGAACCCCTACTTATTCAATGAGAATCAAGAGGAGAAAGATGAATAGAAAACCCCTTACCTCTTGATTGGATGGATATCTTCAAGATTGAACTTGATCCTTGAAGCTTGATCCTCTCCTCCTACTCTTTCTCGTTCTTCCTTTCTTCCCCATTTCTCTCTTTTCTTCATTTTCTTTTCTCTATTTTGTTATGTTTTTGCAGTTTCTGCTGCTTTTAACCGAGAGAGAGAAATAAGAGAATGACCATCATGTCCCTTAGGATATTTTGCTGAAACTTCCTTATCTGCTAAGATCACTCGAATTATGCTAATTCAAGTATTTCGGCTTCCAACAACTTTAGAATAAATCATAAGATTCATCTAAATTATTATTTCACCATTTTCATGATTTTTCATATCTGTTGATAGTTAATCCGACATTTAATAGACAACCAGTATGCCTAAAAATATCAAACTAAGTCAGATTCTCTTGAAACTTTAACAACATCTTACTTGACTCATTTGTGACCTAGAAACAAACTCTCTATGTTTATTTCCCTCAACTTTACCTTTAAAGCCATTATCTGAGTCATTTTAAGCTGCTTTTCAACTTTTGTGTTGTAATTAAGTGCCTAAACGAACTCAGTTTATCACAAAACTTTACTGACATAGTAAGCAAGTCATATGCTACCTTTTGAACACATAAACAAGTCTAATATGTTACTATGGGTATTACATTTCTCCCTTGCTTTTTAAAATTTTGTCCTCAAAATTGCTCACCTCGTGCAAACAACTTTGGATAAACTCTCTTAACACGGCATTTTTATTATCATGTAATCCTTTTTCAGCACCAGCTTCTCCTAACTTCACCTATATCAGAGGAAATCTGCTTATCTCTAAGCTCTAGACCCCTCTATTTGTGGAAGGTAAGTTGTACTAAAACATAACTTAGCTTTGAACTCCTCCTTATAAGGCTTTCCAAAACCAATTGTGAATCTAGTATCCCCTTCAGACACTACATTCACTAGAACTCCATGCATCCTAACTATTTCTTTCAAAAGTAGTTGAATCACTTTATCTAAAAAATAGCTAACTTCACTTAGTGAAAGCGGGCATATTACTTAATCTCTCCACCTTTACCTGAAATTCAACATATTCTACTATGTTCTTTAACATACTAGGCCACCATACATCTTTCTTAACTATTGAAAAACCTTAGTAGCCTCTAGATAGATGGTACACTTTCTGTTGTGAGCTTCCTTCGGGATCCCTTTTCTTGATTTTCGACCCTCTTGGAAAACAAAGTCTGTCTCTAAACTTCGTCATTCCCTCTTAGTCATAACAAAATATTTTGGGGTTCCTTAGAAGATCCACTCGCTCTTGTCCCTTAGAGTTTCATTCTCCCTCTGAGCTTTTAAAATTCTAAATCCTTAGGCCTCTTACTATTTCCACCTTGTTCATTGAGAGACTAACTGGAATCATAGTCACCGCAAGACTCAAATTCTAGAAACTCTCAAGAATTTCATTCTTTCTTGGACTATCATCTGGGACACTTGTAGGAATTTCCTACCTAGTGCATCAACCACTACTTTGGTCTTACCTGAATGATACCACAACTCAAGGTTATAAGCCTTGAAAAACTCTATCCATCTATTCTGCTTCAAGTTTAGCTTCCTCTGATCAATAACCATTCTTGAGCTATCATGATCGCTGAACACCTCGAACTAGACTCCTTATGAGTTATGTCTCCAAAACTGTAAAGCAAACACCACTGTGGCAAATTCTAAATCATACCTAGATTAGTCCCTCTCTTGCAAGTCTAACTGCCTTGATGCGCAGGCATCTACATACCTCTTGTACATCTGAACACACCCTAGTCCTTTCTTTGAAGTATAACTGACTACCTCAAAGTTCTCACAGGAATCTGGAATTACTAATACTAATGTAGTAATCTGCCTCCTCTACAACTATTGGAAACTATACTCACTCTCTAGAGTCCACTACTGAGCACTACCTTTCTTAGCTGGCCTAATCTAGGTAGCACTAACTGAGAAAGTCCTCTGATAGGATCTCTACCTTTAGTTACAATGGTTACTCTTCCCATTGTACCTCTACTTAAACTTTACTAGGGTTCTCTGCAGTTTCTTCCTTGAGAAATTACATAGCCCTTTAACTATACCACTTGTAACCCAAAACTAACTTTTAGCTTACTTGGCACTTAACCACTCATTTTCCAAAAGTTTCCAATACTACTATTGACATACTCTTCATGTCCTTTCATAATCCTAGAAAATCCTTAGAAATCTACTCTTCTTAACTTTACTTCTCTTACAACCAGGTCTTAGATCATCTCGTAAGAAAATATTTAAAGGTTCTCTCAACTAATCTACCTGATCTTCCCTTCTAGACAAAGACATTTATTCTCGTTAGTCTCTTGCTCAGCTGCCTATAACTTTAGCACAATCTTACACTTAAACAAAATAAGAACATAACATCATTTGTCTCTCTTAGCAACTAAACCATACTAACAAGGTAAGCAAGCTAGATTCACAAAGTAAACTAACATGATTTACAAAGTATATCTATACTCTCCTTATACATACCTTAAAAGATTCCTCTTTATATGTGCTCTTACCTCATACTAAGTTTGAAGATTTGGTCACCTCTACTGTGCACTCTAATCTATAATCTGCTTGTGCATCTTAAAAGCACCTTACTTATACTTATCATCACCCCAAGCTACCACTTGAACTAGTGTTCCCTTGCCTGATAAAAATTGAGACCAAGAGACACCCTCACTAACCTCAACATCTGATCTTTTCCTCTTTGGGGAGCCTTCTAACTCTTGTTCCACCGAGAGTCTGAGATTATCTGCTTCTACAACTCTGCACTCACCCACTAGAGCGAAGAAGCCCTTAACCTTCTTTTTGCTTCACAACCCTTTTGATGCCCTCTCCAAGTTCTACTTTAAATTTTACTCACTTGCAGTCGTCATCTAGATTACACGTAAAATAAGAAAAGAACTCCTGACATTCCTTGAATTGCTCTGCATACTGGTCCTCAGTAATATCCCCTTGCTCAGACCTTAGAAATTTCTAAATTTCTCGTCTTCCATAACTTAAGGGAATAATACTTGTTTAGGAAAGTAGCTCTAAACACCTACCAGGTGATTCAAGTACCAACCTCTTCTAGTAACCTCTCTGCTTCATCTTAACAGCTTTCGAATCATCCTACTAACCATTTGACCAGGAAACTTACCCTGTTGCCTATGTGAAGTGCTTGCTTGGTGGGCAATCTGAGTTTCCAACATCTTATTATGAATGGCCAAATTGTCAACCTTAGCTGATAACTCTCTAATGGCCTCAATCACAACTTGCCCATGTTGCCTAAACTCCTCATTTTGTTTAGATTGACTCTCAACAAAGTTCTCAAGAAGAGACTCAAGTCTAGATTTTTGTACCTGTTGGAATCCAGAATAGGGTTTAGCATTACCTTGCCCAGCTTGGTATTGTTTATTCTGGTAGGAGAAGTTAGGATGTGACTTCCAACCGGAGTTATAAGTTTGAGAATATGGATCATTGCTCCCCTTTTGGTTGAAGTCATGAAAATTGTGGCATGATTCCACTTGCTCCATGGTGTGTGAAATTCACAAGTGTACGATTTCATCGTCAAGTAATAAAAGATCGAATTCACAGGGACTGTGTCTATGAATACTAATTAATTAATTAATTTAATTAAATTAAACAAAGTGGATAAAATTGTTAAGAGATAAGAATGTAGTAACCAAGCAATTAAATAAATAAATATTAGAGTGCAAAATTGAGAATAAAAATAGCAAGTTGTTAAGAGAGATTTTCAAATTCAAGAAAGCTTCCAGGATTGGGGGTAACCACAATGATACAAGACAAATCCTAATTAACAACCCTTTTATTAAAATTGAAATTCAATTAAAGGTGTATTACCCTAAATTAGTGAATGTTCTTTCTCAAGAGATAAGAACCATGCCCGATTAAACGAATTCCTACTCTCGTGGTAATTGAATTTAAATTGAACCTATTACGCTTTATGGTAATTCATTAAATCCTCGAAATGCTAAACCTACTCTTGTGATTTAGATCTTAAGTTCAATTCTTATGGTTCCAACACCTAGGTTCATCTCTCAGTACGTCTCTAGATATCTATGAGATGTAAATATGTGGCCAGCAAATTCACATGAATAAGCACAATAAGGATTGAATTAAAGAATATTCATGATTAATAAAAAGGATAAACCAAGTCAATTAATCATCATCAATGTATCAAAGGGCATTGCCTAATCCTAGAAACAAAAAGAAACAACTCAGATATGGAGAAGAAGAAACCAGAAAACATATTCAAGAACATCCAAACCTATAACGTAGGGAGAAGAGAGGAAGAAGATGAATATCTAGAGCCTCCAAACATACCTCCTTCAAACCAAATTCGAACCCTAAAATTGTATTCAGAACATCTATAAATACCCCTAGGGTCTAACCTGGACTAAGCCCATAAAAAGAAATAAAAATGAAATTAAAAATTATCTCAGACTGTGATCCACAACCGTGGGAAATTCCATGGCCAGGCCATGGATCTCTCTGGATGAGTGTATTCTGGACTCCTCTTAAATTCCACGGCCATGGAAAATTCCACGGCAGGCCGTTGAACTCTTTGAAAAATCACTTTTGCTTCGTCACGCAGCTGCTTGATCCATGACCATGGTAAATTCCACGGGCAAGTCGTGGATCTCTCTGGAATGAACCTTTAACTCCAATTTGCTATCCGTAAAGCTCCAACTTCAAACATGTAAGCTTTCCATCCATTTCAAGGCTAATTTAGTACCAATCTTGCACAACAACACCATAAACACCGCAGTTATCCGAACTAAAGGAAAAGAAATAAAAAGAGAAACTAAAATGCCTAAAAATATATGTAAAGCAAGAACAAAATATGATGTTGTTTCACACATATCAAATCCCCCCAAGGTTAATATTTTTCTTATTCCCAAGCAATAACTAAGGTCAAACCAAGAAATGGGATCAAGAGATAATAATGAATGAGGAACCCGAGAAAACATCCAACTAAGTAATAAGCAAAGGCAACCAAGAGTTAGTGAGGTAATAAAAATCAAGTCCAATTAGAGACTAAGTTCTCAGAAATCATACTCCTCACTGAATTAGGTTCACTCTACTAACCACACTCAAAGTGTTTAAAGGTGAAGACAATACGCTCAAGATTCCTCAAAGAAAAAAGCACTTCTATAAGCTTAATAAGAAACCAAATTTTCACTAATAATTTGCATGTATGCAAGAATCAAAAGGTCTTTTAAGGATTGTAATGGGGCTATGGGAATGATATTAGGTAGGGTAGAGAAAGAAAGGTATGCATAAAGGGGTTAACAAAATTTTTAATAAGCACAAGAAACCCAATAAAACATAAATGGAGTAAAGGCATTTTTCAATTAAGAGCATAACTTCACATCTCTAAGCATTTTCTTCCTTTCTTTTCTTTTCCCCTCATTCTCTTCTTTTTCAAGCTTTTATCTCATGATTTTATTTTATTTTATTTTTCCTTTCCCCTTATATATTTCTTTTTCATTTGAGAAAGAGAAAGCTAAAAACATATGATTCCCAACACAACTTTCAAACCCAATTTGCTCCATTTATTATTCTAAATGATTACCAATAATATATCATCATAGGCATCAAGAAAAATAATTATGCAATAGGCTCAAGATGGGCAACTAGTGGATGAAAATATGATAATTATTTCAGAAGGCTAGAAAAATACCTAAGATGCCTTAATCACATTCAAGCATGCAAATAAAATTTTTACCTCAAAATGATTTCAAATCAAGTTCTAGAGCACAAAATAATGAGGAATTATCACTCAACACAAAGAATAGGAGCAAACATCATATAGCGTATAAATCCTATATAGGCTCAAAACTTCCATTTAGAGGTCAAAAATCAATGAAAAGCACAAATTCAGAGAACATATGCTAATTATCAACTATCAAGAGATCACCTCCACTATCAATTAAAACAATGCTTGTTGTCTACCACAAGAATCAACAAATTGAGTTCCAAATCAATACCATCTCAAAATCCTCAAAAGAGAGGGACATAAAGTTCAACCAAAAAGTCAAGAGATATGATAGTGTGAAAATGCAATATGAAGATGCAATGTAATATGAGACATGAGAATGCATGAAACTAATGATCTACAAAATCAAAATAAAATAGAAATATCCCCCTCAAGCTTAAAAATTTACATTGTCCCCAATGTAAAAATCTATAACAAGAGAAGGAATAAAAGAAAAGGACTCACTACGGTGGTGGGAAATCTTCTGGTGTTCAATCCATGGCCATGGAATTTTTCATGGGTTGGGTGTGGAACTTTTTGACTTCACTCTCCTTCTAATTTGAGCTTTAAAAAGGATCAAACCTAAACAAGATCCATGAGATAAAAATTAAACCAACAATCCAACACACAAAATCAAAAGAAATAAAAGAATTAAAAAGGAAAACAAACAAAGAAGCTTGGGTTGCCTCACAAGAAGCGCTTGTTTAAAGTCATCAGCTCGACTTTGGTCTGGTTTCTGTGCTCAAGTGATATCAACGGAGTAGTGCTCAGTCCCCACTCTTTCAAAGTGTTTCACTCTCTAGCCATTTATCATGAAAGGCTCATGGCCTTCTTTCTTCACCTCAAGCACACCGTAGGATAAAACTCGAACAATCTCATATGGTCCTGGCCATTTCGACCATAACTTACTAGGACAGAAACGTAGAAGGGAGTTATTAACAAGAACTTTATCCCTAAGTTTAAATTCACACTTCTCAACACACTTGTCATTCTGCTTCTTAGGTCATTTCTTGCAGGGCTTGGACTTTTCAAATTTTGTGGTACCCTTGGGCAAGGTCTTTTCTAGTGTAACATCAGTCACTGATTCCTACATGCCTGAAAGCACAATATTATCCACAACTTTAGTAGCATCTATGCGATTACATGAATTTAAGGAATTAGAATTATTTTCAGAATTAAAAACATCAAAAACTACTTCCTCATCATTCAATCGCAAAGTCATATTCCCTTTGTGAACATCAATGATCGCCCTTCCAGTGACAAGGAATGGACGTCCAAGTATGATCGGCATTTTAGCATCAGCTTCCATGTCAAGCACAACAAAATCTACCAGCATATAAAACTTACCAACCTTAATAGGAACATCCTCCAAGATGCCTATGAGGTATTTGATAGACCAATTCGCTAATTGAAGGGAGATAGTTGTGGGTTTTAATTCACTTACCTCTAACTTCTTACACACAGAAAGGGGCATAAGACTAACACTATCTGTTACCAAGTGGCTTCCAGTACTCAAGAGGGGGGTGAATTGAGTATAAAACTTTTTCTCAAAACCTCTTTTTAATTAAAATGAATATCAAAAGCTTAATAAATAAATGCACAGAAGGAATGAGAAGAAGAAAAGAAACAATAAAGAACAGCGAAAAATAAATGTGCAATAAAATAAATTGCATAAAATAAAGAGATTAGGGAAAAGAGAAGCAGGCACAGTATTTATCCTAGTTCGACCACTAACCCACTTGTGGTCTACGTCCAGTCCTCGAAAGCCGAGATTTTTTACTAAGTATACAAGCTTCAATAGGTGCTTGTTACCGTTACAAAATAGAGTACTTTTCACACACAGGGACACTATACCCTTGTGCTAAAGTCTCAGCCTGCAGGAATACCTCACCTTCGATACAAAATATCAGAAAATAGATGAAGAGAAACTCTCACTCAGAGTAAGTAATACAAATTGAAGCACTATAGAGCTCTCTAACAATATCTCAGAATTTTACCAAAAGAGCACAGAGAGAAAAAGAGAAATTATGCAAACAGTATTTTAGCATAGCCAGAAAATAAATTCAAGGTTTCGTATTTTTCAGCCATGAGGGAAGGTCTCTATTTATAGAGCCTTTGATCAGAAAATCTCGCTTGGGAAATTGAATGCATAATAAATGCAAAATCTGTTTGTGTATCAATTTCAAAAAACAGAAGCTGAAACTCGTGGGTTATTCGAATACATGACTGTGGTATTCGAATACCACTGATATCTATATATAAAAAACCGTTTAAGCTTGGGTTATTCGAATGCCGTTATGAGGTATTCAAATACCTCTGATATCAGTATATAAAAAATAGATCAGACCCACGTTATTCGAATACCATATCAAGGTATTCGAATGTCACTGCTTGAAAAACGTTTCTGAAGGCATTTTAGAGACAAGTTATTCGAATACTATTATGAGGTATTCGAATACCTCTGAATAAAACACATTTTTTTAAAGGCTTTTAACAGATTGTATTCGAATGCTTCTAAGGTTATTCGAATACCTCTATTTGAAAACATGATAAACACCTTTAGAAAACAGATTAGGTGATTTCTAATTTTCACAAACTCTTTGATCAATTTAAGAACCTTAATTTGGTTTGTGAGGAAACATGTTTTTAGATCTTTTGACTAAAACACTGAGATATCCTATGAGAGCTCTGTACAAGAAAGATCCTAAGTCCTAAAGCTAAGCTTGAACAACTTGGACTTGATCTTCTCATCATCTCCATATTTGTTATCATCAAAACTCATCATCAATATTGCATGGTAATCACATTCTCCCCCTTTTTGATGATGACAAACTAATAGTGAGAAAAGCATTAGTTGATATAAATAACAAAACAAACATAATCTCCCCCTTGCTTTTGGAATCCAAGAGCCAGTGTTAATCTTGTCTTTTCTCAAATAAGTTTAAGTTTGATTATTTTTCTCCCCCTTTTAACATGATCAAAAAGGATACATTCAACCAATAAAGCATAGTGATAAATATATATATGAGATAATCAAAAAGCAATTATAAATGACAATAGATTGAAGAAAAATACTCATTGCATTAAATGAAAGTGGTCAAGTGCATATACAAAAGTAATTAAAGGGCAACAAAACAATAAACAGCCAAGAACAAAACACAGCAACAGATCCTACTACTAAGCAAGCCCTAGAAATAGGCATCAGGTGGTGGAGGAGGAGGAGAGGCAGGGTCATTGCCAGACAAACAGAGCTCGAAGGGCAGCCTGTTCACGCTCAACACTAGCGATTCTGTCAAACAGAATAGTGAAGATGTTCTCCAAGTAGTTTCTGTTATCCAACAGGGTAGCCAGAATTTGCTCATTCGTGACAGGAGTGGGAACATCAGCAGCAGGAGCAGCAGGGGCAGCAGGGTCATTGTCTTCATCATCAACTTCCACTGAGAACACCCAGCCTTCATCGGTCCTGATCATCTTCATTTTGTTAAGGGTAAAGGAACCAAAGACGTGATGATGGGTTAGCGGGGTCGCGCGCTTGGTTTCCAGAATGTGTGGATACTTGCCTAAGAAGGCAGTGATGATTATGCCGTAGGGAAGTTCACATCGCTCTTTACCTCTTGCCCTCATCATGTGCTTCATAATGAAGACGGGCCAGTTGATCTGATGGCCTTGCTTTAGAACCCATAGCATAAACATGTCATCTTCACTCATGTAGGCGTAGTTCCCACCTCTAGGAGCGAGGATGTGGGCATAAGCATAGTGGAGGAGCCTGTCCTGACTCTTCATCATGCCCCCTTTGACTCCTTTTTGAGTCGAAGGTAAAGCCAACCCAGGGCGAAGAACATCTACAATTGCTTGGTTCTTGTCGAAGAGTTGGAGGAGTGAATCTTCGTCAGCAAAATGGCCAGTGGACGGTAAGCCAAACATCTGAACCCAATCGCCGGGTATGATCACGATGTTTTGATCGCAGACACTGGAGTGTAGCTCCTGACCTTCAATATTCAGATTGCAATAGAACATTTTGACTAGGTCGGGATACAACGGAGCAGAGAAAGAGCAGAAGCGAAGTACGCCTTGGTGGCTTAGCCGGTTGAGAAAGTCAAAACCACCTTCTCGTTCAAAGAACCCCAAGTCGAGGTACTTAGGATGCACCAAGTTGCACTCTCGAAAGTGTGTAATGAAGCGCCTGAGCTGTTGCTCATTAGAGGAAAGCCTGCGAAGGTCCAACGGGTTGTTGCACGGAGCCGTCTTCGTACAAGGACGATTAGAGCGAGAGGAGGATGAGGCCATGGAGGAGAGGAGAAGAAGAAGGGTGGAGACCGTGAGAAAGGGAGGTTTTTGGAGGAGGGAAAACTAGGAGTTTTTGAAAGTTGGGATAGAGAAGAGAAGGGTATTCGGATACGTAGGGAAAATGGGGTATTTAAAGGAAAGGGGAGGTATTCGAATGAGAAAGCTCAAAAGACGCAACCTCCAGACAGAGGGTATTCGAATACCACACCAGGTATTCGAATGGATTACCAGAATAAGCTTGGCTGCCAAACGAAGGTATTCGAATACTTTTAAAGGTATTCGAATGCTCATGAAGTATTCGAATACTCCAGAGACAAACTAATGGTATTCAAATATTCCAGAGACAGAGGAGAAGGCCAAGTGAGCAAGTATTCGAATACGACATAACGGTATTCGAATACTCCAGAGAGAAACAGAAACAGGAAGCGTCTGGGTATTCAAATAACCCTGATGGCATTCGAATGCTCCAGAGAGCTGTTTCGGTGACTGAGACAAAAAAACCTCTGGGTATTCGAATAACCCTTTAAGGTATTCAAATGCCTTAAAAAAACGTAGGTTTTCTCATATAACAGTAAGGGTATTCGAATATCCTATGGAGGTATTCGAATAACTAAGCAAGAAAAACACTTATAAATGTCCAAAAAATGTAATTTTGAAAGACAAACGCATACCTGTTGATGAAGTACCTGCAAAAAAGATTTCGGGATAACTCCGACGCTCAAGTCAGTAATAATATAAGAAGGATTAAACATAAATTTAAGCAAATAACAAGCATTTAAATGTTGGATTGATCAATTATCTCCAATTCTCCTTTTATATAAAAAAAAGCTTCTTTTGCTAGGGGTTTAGTGAAGATATCTGCAAGTTGCTTAGATGTTTCAACAAATTCAAGAATGCAATCCCCTTTTTGTACGTGATCTCTGATAAAGTGGTGTCTTATCTCTATATGCTTTGTTCTAGAATGCCGTATAGGATTCTTAGAGATATTTATTGCACTAGTGTTATCACATCTTATTAGGATGTGATCAAGCCGAAGACCGTAGTCTAAGAGTTGTTGCTTCATCCAAAGGATTTGAGCGCAGCAACTCCCGGCTGCAACATATTCAGCCTCAGCGGTAGACAAAGCTACACTGTTTTGTCTCTTACTATGCCAAGAAACTAAAGAACTACCAAGCAAGTGGCATGTCCCACTAGTACTCTTTCTGTCTAATTTGCACCCAGCAAAGTCAGAGTCAGAATAGCCTATTAGGCTACAAGAGGCACCCTTAGGATACTATAAGCCCATTTGTGAAGTGCCTACTAGGTATTTCATTATTCGTTTGACAGCACTTAAGTGAGATTCCTTAGGGTTTGCCTGATATCTAGCACACATGCATACACTGAACATAATATCTGGCCTACTAGCAGTAAGATAAAGGAGAGAACTAATCATACCTCTATGTTTCGTTATTTCTACTGATTTATCTCCTTCATCTTTGTCCAAGTAGCAAGACGTGCCCATCGGAGTGGCCATGTGTTTAGCATTTTTTATTTCAAATCTCTTGAGCAATTCCTTGCAGTATTTTGTTTGACTTATGAAAGTCCCTTCGTTTGTTTGTTTGTTTGATTTGAAGTCCAAGGAAGAAATTTAATTCTCCCATCATTGACATTTCAAATTCATTCTGCATTGACTTAGCAAATTCTTTGCAAAGGGATTCATTAGTAGCACCGAAGATAATATCATCCACATATACTTGCACAGGAAGAATGTCATGCTTTTTATTTTTAATAAAAAGAGTAGTATCAACTTTTCCTCTTGAAAAACCATTTTCTAAAAGAAACTTACTTAACCTTTCATACCAAGCTCTAAGAGCTTGCTTTAAACCATATAAAGCCTTTTTAAGTTTAAAAACATGGTTGAGCAGTTCATGATTTTCAAAACCTGGAGGTTGTTCAACGTATACCTCCTCTTGAATAAAACCATTCAGAAAAGCACTCTTGACATCCATTTGATATAATTTGAAATCCATGATGCAAGCATAAGTAAGTAACATTCTAATAGCTTCTAATCTAGCTACAGGTGCAAAGGTTTCTTCATAATCTATTCCTTCTTCTTGATTATACCCTTTAGCAACTAATCTAGCTTTGTTTCTAGTTATTAACACATTTTCATCAAGTTTGTTTCTGAAAACCCACTTAGTGCCAATTATGGGGTGATTATTAGGTCTAGCGACTAATTCCCAAACTTGATTTCTTTCAAATTGATTTAATTCCTCATGCATAGCTAAGATCCAATGTTCATCATCAAAAGCTTCAATTAAATCCTTAGGTTCAATTTGAGAAACAAAGGCTAAGTGATTACAAGTATTTCTATGAGAGTTGCGTGTACTTACACCTTTAGATACATCACCGATAATCTGATCAAGGGAGTGATATTTTGAAGTTCGCCATTCTTTGGGAAGTTCCAAAGCTTGCGAATCTTCTTGTCTTTGTTTATCCTCTTTCTCCTTGATTTCCTTTTCTTTACTATCCAAATGTGTTTCCGCCAAGATTTCTGCAACATCATCAATAACAAGATCCTTTCTCGATCCATTTGGGTCAGTTTCATCAAATGCAACATGTATAGATTCTTCAATAGTCATAGTTCTTTTATTGTAAATGCGAAAAGCTTTACTATGATTTGAATAGCCAAGAAATATACCTTCATCAGACTTAGCATCAAACTTGCCTAAATTATCTTTTCCATTGTTTAAAACAAAACATTTGCAGCCAAAAACATGAAAGTGTGAGACATTTGGCTTTCTTTCCTTATACAACTCATATGGGGTTTTCTTTAAAATAGGCCTTATAAGAGCCCAGGTTCATTACATAACAAAAGTTGTATTTGACAGACGCCCAAAAGTATTTAGGAAGAAGCGACCTCATTAAGCATAGTTCTCGCCATTTCTTCTAAAGAACGGTTTTTCCTTTCTACAACTCCGTTTTGTTGCGGAGTTCTAGGGGTAGAGAAATTATGATTAATGCCATGTTCATCACAGTAATTTTCAAAAACATTGTTTTCAAATTCGCCACCGTGGTCACTTCTTATAGAAGAGATTTGAAAGCCTTTTTCATTTTGAATAACTTTGGCAAGTCTTTTAAAAGCTAGAAATGCATCATTTTTATTTGCAAGAAACAAGGTCCATGTAAACCTAGAAAAATCATCCACAATCACTAAAGCATAGTAATTCCCACCAAAGCTCATAGTTCTAGAAGGTCCAAACAGATCCATGTGCAAAAGTTGTAAAGGTCTAGAAGTTAAAACTATATTTTTTGCTTTAAAAGAGACCTTTATTTGTTTACCCTTTTGACATGCATCACATAATTTATCTTTTATAAAATTAAGCTTGGGTAGTCCAATTACTAGCTCTTTAGAGACCAACTTCTTTAAGTGATCCATGTAAATGTGTGCGATTCTCCTATGCCATAACCATGAATCATCATTCTTACTTAAAAGGCATTTCGCATCATTTGAAGATATATCATCAAGACTAATCATATAGATTTTGTTTACTCTATGACCAATGAATTTAACATGCTTGTCATTTTTATCTTCAATTATGCAACAGTTTGAATCAAATATAACTTTATTTCCTTTATCACATAATTGACTAATACTAAGCAAGTTGTGTTTCAAACCCTCAACAAGCAGCACATTTTCAATAAAGGAGTTAGGGTTCTTACCGACTTTGCCGATTCCAAGAATTTTACCCTTATTGTTATCACCGTAAGTGACGTGTCCATGATTCTTGGGAATAAGCATGGTGAATTTTGAGTCGTCCCCGGTCATGTGCTTGGAGCAGCCGCTATCAAGATACCAATTTGAACTCTTGGCTTTCAAGCACACCTACAACACAAGTTTAGTTTTAACTTTTGGTACCCAAACTTTCTTGGGTCCTTGTGTGTCAGTTTTGGGTAAAGTACCCTTGGGAACCCAAACCATTTTTGTTCTAACTTTTGTATTTATATTTTTCCTTGCATTACATGTTGAAGCGCTATGTCCTTTTCTTCCACAATAAAAACATTTTATAAAAGGACTACTTGAAATACTAGAATGCACAAAGAAATTTTTATAGAGTTTTTGTTGATTTTTCGAGTTATAACCTATCCCAACTTTTTGAAAAACCACTCTTTGTCTTCCTAATAAAATATTTAAATTATCCCTTCCAAAGGTGAATTTAGAAAGAGTGTTCTTTAGGTCTTCGTTTTCTTTTTCAAGTATATGACATGAAGAACAAGATGAAGAAGTAGAAGCATGTGAAGAATGATTTGTGCATGCATCAATGATTCCTAAAGTCTCGTTTTCAATTTTCAATTCTTCTATTTCTTTGTTTAAAACAAGAATTTGATTTTCTAAAGAAGAAATTATTTTCTTAGATGAAGAAATAATTTTTGTGAGTTTTAAAGATTCTTCATGTAGTTCCTCAAAAGCATATTGTAACTCATCGTAAGAGGGCAATAAAGTAGTATTAGAACTTACCTCGTTTTCGCTTTCTTCTTCATCTCCTTTTGCCATGAGACACGAGTTGAGCTTCTTCGCTATACGAGAACATTTGTCAGTTGAGTCCATGTCGTTTTCATCCCACGCTATGTAGGCTTTTCTTCCTTTTCTTTCCTTGAAGGGCTTCTTTTCAAATTTCTCCTTCTTCTTTTGATAATGGGCACTCCATTTTCATGTGACCAGGTTTGCCACATTCATAGCAAGTTGGAGTTGATGAAACTCCTTCGCCTTTGAAGTGTGTCTTTTTAGGAGGGAAGGGAGGCCTTCTTTGCGTTTCCTTTTTCCTGAGAAATTTACCAAACTTTTTAACTAGTAAACTTAAATTTTCTTCACTTATCTCGATATTCTCTGAACTTTCTTCATTTTCTTCATCATCATTGTCGAATGTTGATGAAGTGGCTTTGAGCGCTATTCCCTTTTTCTTTTTATCGTTCTCTTCACTTTGGCTTAGTCTACTTAGTTCCAATTCGTGCTCATGAAGTTTTCCAAAGAGGGTGGCTAAAGTCATTGTGGACAAATCTCTCGATTGAAATATTTGTTACTTTGGGTTGCCAAATCCTGCTAAGACACCTCAAAACTTTGTTAATCAAATCTTCGTTAGAAAAACTTTTGCCTAAAGATGTAAGATGATTAACTATGTGGGTGAACTTCTTTTGTATTTCCTGAATGCTTTCTCCTTGGTTCATTCTGAATAATTCATATTCACGAGTTAGAGAATTTATTCTCGACCTCTTAACTTCACTAGTACCCTCATGGGTAACTTGCAAAGTATCCCACATTTCTTTAGCAGTTTTACAATTTGAAATTCTAAAAAACTCATCATATCCCAAAGCAGTGATAATAATATTTTTGGCTTTTAAATTAAATTAAACTTTTCTTTTGTCTTCATCAGACCATTTATTTCGTGGTGTTTCGGTCCTTACACCATCGACCTCATGTGTGGGTATAAACGTGCCGTTTTCGACAGCATCTCATACATCTAGATCAATAGCTTTGATGAAGATTTTCATTCTTTCCTTCCAATATGCATAACCATCCCCATTGAAAAAGGGTGGTCGATTTATGGAAGATCATTCTGAAAAACCATTTGAAGAAGCCATGTTCTCTTGAAGCTGCTAAGCTCTTTATACAAGAGTCTAGCTCTGATACCACTTGTTACCAAGTGGCTTCCAGTACTCAAGATGAGGAGTGAATTGAGTATAAAAACTTTTTCGCAAAACCTTTTTTTAATTAAAACGAATATTAAAAGCTTAATAAATAAATGCACAGAAGGAATGAGAAGAAGAAAAGAAATAATAAAGAACAGCAAAAAATAAATGTGCAATAAAATAAATTGCATAAAATAAAGAGATTAGGGAAAAGAGAAGTAGGCATAGTATTTATCCTGGTTCGACCACTAACCTACTTGTGGTCTACGTCCGATCCTCGAAAGCCGAGATTTTTCACTAAGTATACAAGCTTCAATAGGTGCTTGCTACCGTTACAAAATAGAGCACTTTTCACACACGGGGACACTATACCCTTGTGCTAAAGTCTCGACCTGAGGATACCTCACCCTTATACAAACCTTGAGGGATACCTCACCCTCGATACAAAATATCAGAAAATAGATGAAGAGAAACTCTCACTCAGAGTAAGTAATACAAATTGAAGCACTATAGAGCTCTCTAAAAATATCTCAGAATTTTACCAAAAGAGCATAGAGAGAAAAAAAGAAATTATGCAAACAGTATTTTAGCACAGCCAGAAAATAAATTCAAGGTTTCGTATTTTTCAGCCGCGAGGGAAGGTCTCTATTTACAGAGCCTTTGATTAGAAAATCTTGCTTGGGAAATTGAATGCATAATAAATGTAAAATCCGTTTGCGTATCAATTTCAAAAAACAGAAGCTGAAACTCATGGGTTATTCGAATACATGACTGTGGTATTCAAATACACTGATATCTATATATAAAAAACCGTTTAAGCTTGGGTTATTCGAATGCCGTTATGAGGTATTCGAATACCTCTGATATCAGTATATAAAAAATAGATCAGACCCACGTTATTCGAATACCATATCAAGGTATTCGAATGCCACTGCTTGAAAAACGTTTCTGAAGGCATTTTAGAGACAGGTTATTCGAATACTATTATGAGGTATTCGAATACCTATGAATAAAACATGTTTTTTAAAGGCTTTTAGCAGATTGTATTCGAATGCTTCTAAGGTTATTCGAATACCTCTATTTGAAAACATGATAAACACCTTTAGAAAGCAGTTAGGTGATTTCTAATTTTCACAAACTCTTTGATCAATTTAAGAACCTTAATTTGGTTTGTGAGAAAACATATTTTTAGATCTTTTGACTAAAACACTGAGATATCCTATGAGAGCTCTGTACAAGAAAGATCCTAAGTCCTAAAGCTAAGCTTGAACAACTTGGACTTGATCTTCTCATCATCTCATCATCTCCATATTTGTTATCATCAAAACTCATCATCAATATTGCATGGTAATCACACTACCCCCCAAATCACACAAAACTTTATCAAAATTTGTGTTACCAATCAAACAAGGAATAGAGAAGCTACTTGGATCTTTTAGCTTAGGAGACAATTTATTTTGAATTAAAGCACTACACTCCTCAGTTAAAGCTACTGTCTCAATTCCTCTAGCTTTCTCTTATTAGACAAAATGTCCTTAATAAATTTAGTATAAGTAGGCATTTGTTGCAATGCCTCAGTGAAGGGTACATTAATGTACAATTTCTTTAGGACCTCTAGGAACTTTCCAAATTGCCTATCTAGCTTGGCCTTAGCCAATCTTTGAGGGAAGGGCATTGGGGGTTAGTATGGTTTAGAGGGTACATACTTAGACACCTTCTCATTAGTTTCCTCCTCTTCTAACGGTTGTGTCTTAGTTTTTTTTTCCTCATTCCCCTCATCTTTGTCACTCTCCTCTTTACCCTTAGGATCCTCTAATTTCTTGCCACTTCTCAAACTCACAGCTTTACAGTGTTCATTACCTGGATTTATTTTAGGTTGACTAGGAAACTTACCCTATTGCCTATGTGAAGTGTTTGCTTGTTAGGCAATCTGAATCTCCAACATCTTATTATGAATGGCCAAATTATCAACCTTAACTGATAACTCTTTAATGGCCTCAGTCACAACTTGCCCATGTTGCCTAAACTTCTCATTTTGTTTAGATTGACTCTCAACAAAGTTCTCAAGAAGAGACTCAAGACTAGATTTTTGTACTTGTTGAAATCCAGAATAGGGTTTAGCATTACCTTACCCAGCTTGGTATTGACTATTCTGGTAGGAGAAGATAGGATGTGACTTCCAACTGGGGTTATAAGTTTGAGAATATGGATTATTCTTCTCCTTTTGGTTGAAGTCATGAAAATTGTGGTATGATTCCACTTGCTCCACCAATGCACCTTGTGAGGAGCCAATTCCAACTTGGCATTTGGCACCTATGTGTCCTTGTACTCCACAAATCTCACAAAAAATGTTAAAAGTACCTATGGTATTAACATGAGCTTTTTCAAGCGTGTCAAAACGTTTATTCAAAGAATCAAAGTTTGACATAATTAAATCAACACCATCTACCTCAAACTTACCTCCCGAGAGTTTTCTCAGGTTATGACCTCTTTCATTTGCCCATTGGTGATGATTTGTAGTAATACTCTCAATGATATCGTAAGCTTCTGTTAGTCTTCTATTCATTAAAGCTCCACAAGCTGTTAAGTCAAGAGACACCTTCGAAGAATATTCTATCCCATTATAGAAGGTGTGAACGATTAACCATTTATGTAACCCGTGGTATGGGCAGGCTTCCAATAAAGCCTTATATCTGTCCTAAGCTTTCGACAACGACTCTCCATCTTTCTGAATGAAGCTTGTGATTTGGGTCCTACAATGAGTAGTCTTAGAAGGTGGGAAGAATTTGTCTAAGAAAACTTGCTCCAATTGGTCCAATTAGTGATTATTTCAGCAGGCACAGACTTCAACCAAGCTCTAGCTCTATCTCTCAGTGATAACGGAAATAGGCGAAGGCGAATAGCATCAATAGAGGTGCCTTCAATCTTGAGGGTCTCACAGAACTCCAAGAACATATCCATATGATCATTCGGATCCTTTGATGGCAATCTTCCAAACTGGTTCTGCCTTATCATAGAGAGTAAAGCAGGTGGTATGGTGAAGTGTCTAGCTTCAATGTCTGGCCGAGCAATTCCAAATCACAAACCCCGAGCATTAGGGGCTTCATACTCTTTTAGCGGTCTATTATCCTCAGGTTTAGCCATGACAAGCGTTGGTTTAGGTATTTCTCTCACTCTTTGCCCTTGTTATCTTCTCCTTCTACAAAAAGTTTATTCAATTTCAGGATCTGCTTCAATAAGAGTCCTGAAACGTCTAGTACTTTGCATAAACAAGATAAATTACCTGTAGAGAGTCAAAGAGAAAATAAGAAAGTAAGAATATGATAAAAAGAAAAAGGTTTAAAATAATTAAATTAAAAATTGAACTGATATTCAAGAAAAATACAGTCCCTGACAACGACGCCAAAAACTTAGTGTGTGAAATCTGCATGTGTACGGTTTCATCGTCAAGTAATAAAAGATCGATTACACGAGGAATTTGTGTTTATGAATACCAATTAATTAATTAATTCAATTAAATTAAATAAAAAAGATAAAATTATTGAGAGATAAGAATATAGTAACCAAGCAATTAAATAAATAAATATTAGAGTGCAAAATTGAGAACAAAAATAGTAAATTGTTAAGAGAGATTTTCAAATTCAAGAAAGCTTCCAAGATTGGGGGTAACCACAATGATACAAGACAAATCCTAATTGATAACCCTTTTATTAAAATTAAAATTCAATTGAAGGTGAATTACCTTAAATTAGCTAATGTTCTTTCTCAAGAAACAAGAATCGTGCCCAATTAAACTAATTCCTACTCTCGTGGTAATTGAATTTAAATTGAACCCATTACACTTTATAGTAATTCATTAAGTCCTCGAAAGGCTAAACCTACTCTCGTAATTTAGACTTTAAGTTTAATTTTTATGATTCCAACACCTAGGTTCACCTCTCAGCATGTCCCTAGATATTTATGAGATGCAAATATGTGGCCAGCAAATTCACATGAATAAGCGCAATAAAGATTGAATCAAAGAACATTCAAGATTAATAAAAGGGTTAAACTAAGTCAATTAATCATCATCAATGTATCAAAGGGCATTGCCTAATCCTAGAAACAAAGAGAACTACTCAGACATGGAGAAAAAGAAACAAAAAAACAAAATAAAGAACATCCAAACCCGTAGCGAAAGGAGAAGAGAAAAGGAAGATGAAGATCTAGAGCCTCCAAACGTGTCTCCTTCAAACAGAAATTGGAACCCTAAAATTGTATTCAGAACATCTATTAATACCCCTAGGGTCTCACCTGGTCTAAGCCCATAAAAAGAAATAAAAACAAAATTAAAAATTGTCTCAAACTGCGATCCACGACTGTGTGAAATTCCACGGCCAGGCCGTGGATCTCTCTGGATGAGTGTATTTTGTACTCCTCTTGAATTCCACGGTTGTGAAAAATTCCATGGCCAGGCCGTGGAACTCTCTGGAAAATCACTTTTGCTGCTTCACGCAGCTGCTCAATCCATGGCCGTGGAAAATTCCACGGGTAGGCCGTGGATCTCTCTAGAATGAACCTTTAACTCCAATTTACTATCCGTAAATCTCCAACTTCAAACATGCAAGCTTTCCATCCATTTCAAAGCCAATTTAGTACCAATACTGTACAACAATACCACAAACACCACAGTTATCCAAACTAAAAGAAAAACAAATAAAAAGAGAAACTAAAATGCCTAAAAATGCATGCAAAACAAGAACAAAATATGATGTTGTTTCACACACATCACCCTTACGAAGCAAGGTCACATTCTATCCATCAGTGCATGCCATGACTTCAAAGATCTCTTCCATCACATAAAGCCATTATTTGGCTCTGACTGAACTAAACTCTCCCTTGGAAAATGAAGGAGTAACTTTCATGAACTCTGAAAAATACTGATCTCTCATAAGTTCCTTCTTATTCCCGCAACTAACTATACAAGTCCTTTTCTATCGCTTTTGATAGATTTCTACAAATGACAGTTCGCTCTCTCAATACAATAGCCATTTCTCTAAGAGCTCTGATTATCTCTTCTTTTACCAGTCTCCTAGTCTCATAAGTTCACCCGGTAGTTGCCATAGTTTCCTGTACACGCAGTACAATCTATATTGAGTGAGCTAGGATCAATATCATGTAACTGTGTGACAGTAGCCAATAGCATCCATACCGAAGGCTAGTCATGCAATTCTATTTGCATATCTCATAAAAAGATAAAAGAATGCATAACATTCTACTAAACTGCTACTTATGCCTAAGCACAGTCAGTCCATACCCTGACTCAACAGGATGAACTATTCTAATACCATAATGTAACATCTTAATACACAAATCTAGATATATCCTAGATATACGGAGATATATAAAGAAAAATAATACTAGAGACGTCACTTCTGCATACTAGCTAATACATATATCCATAAACACAACTGAGTAATTATAGAAAACCTTGAGAGATTGTGAAAAAACTTAAACTTATATATATATATAATACTTGCCACAAGAGGGCATATTGTAATACATACTACTTAAAACATACAAAGCAAATATAAACTTGTACATAAGCTTTGTCTACTAAAGCATTTAAAAACTAAACTAGTTGATAATCACATATTTTATTTATTAAGAAACCCTTATGATTAGTCATTCACACTCTCCATATTCTTAATTGATCGAGTTTGGTATGATTTTGTGAGTCTAAGCTCAAATTGGTCCTAATTGAATATTTTCAGCATTATTGAGATTTTACACTTTGTTTCTGTATTTTGGCCATAACTTGAGTTCTGATATCGACAATTATGAATTTTATCTTGTAGGAAAGCTAAGAGAGAGCTCTACAACTTTGATGAAGAGCTCGAAGTCTTAAACAGATGTCTAAGGGACCTAAGTGTACATGAAAGTCAGAATACGAGTTCTGTCACTAGAATCCGAACGGTGTGCACTCATAAAATCATATATCAAGTTTTAATAATGGAGATGGGCTGAAATTTGGATAGCTGATAGTCAAGACCCAAATAAACAACTTTCATGAAGAACACATTTTGAAATAATGAAGTCTAATGGGTCAGTTTGAGCTTGCAAGTCGAAACAGAGGTGCTGAAGTTGGGTTTGAGCAACCGCGGTATTTGGGTCATATCTTGGGCTATAGGAAGCCAAATTGGACGATCCAGATATGCATGTTATAGCCAAGACAAATACCTAAAACTTTCATGAAGAATACTTTTCATGAATCGAAGCATTATCGGTCGTTTTTGGCTTCCAAGTCAGACCAAGGAATTTTCGCACTCACCAACCCATTCACCTACTTCACTCACCAACCCATTCAACTACCCCATTCACCAACCCTTTCACCTACTTCACTCACCAACCCTCTCAACTACCCCATTCACCAACCCACTCCCCTTTGTCATTTTGCTACTCCAGACTTCTATAAAAGGGCACCATCGGTTATCATGGAAGACCTGACTTGAACTCTCCTTCATTTCTCTCATAGTTTCTTCTTGTTTCTTCTTGTTTCTTCTCAGTTTTTCTTGTGATTTCCTTTTAGCTATGTGTAACTAAACCTCCTTTGGTTAAGAGGGTGATGAAACTGCTAGTATTGATGTTGTAAACCTTGCATATTTGATTATTTCAACACGAGTTATGTTTTTATTCATATATTTGAATCTATTGTTGGTATGAAGGTTTTTATACTTGTTTCCACTTTCTATGAGATAGAGTTGGGTTTATTATGCACGGTTGTGGTAATAGATCTAATGGGATGTATGATGTTCATGTAGGTATAATTATCTTTGTGCTATTTGCAGTTATAAAAGTGGTAGATTTGGGTTTATTATGCGGTTGTGGTAATAGATCTAGAGAAATATATGTTCTAAGTAATTTAATCCGGTGTGTGATTAGATCTTAGTGTAATTGATTTTCTAAATCTTAATGCAATTGTTGAATAATTGTAAAGCGGTTGCTTTATGATTAATCGGTGATTAGAAGTTGATTTGAGCGGTTGCTAAATTGGCCAACACGTAAGGAAAAGCAGAGGTTTACTCTCACAATTGCATAAAAACATAATTGAGCATGTTGGAATAAAATAATATGTGGATTTACATCATCATATAAATCTAGTGGTGGATTCAATCTCTTAACCAATTTTCTTATATTGTTGTTTTCGGTTTATTTATTGTTATTGTCTTTGAAAGCTGTTCATTATTCATCAAAACTCCAACACCCCCCCCTTTTCTTGTTTATTGTTAATTAGAGTTTAAATTGGGAATTACTTGATAGTGTTAATTACTTGGTTGGTTCTCTGTGGATCGACCCTTACTAACTACAACTAGTTGTAAGGTTTTTTTTTTTTGGTGAGCCTAACAAGCTGATTTTTAATCACTACATCCACACCCATCGAATTTTGGCGCCGTTCTTGGTGAGCCAATTTTTCAATTACACTTATTAATTTATTTCCTATTTTTACTCTGTTTTTATTTTTGTTTTTATTTTTAGTTTTGAATTTTTTTTTCTGAGTATTTTGTAGGTGTTGATGTCTATTGAAGGGGTAGACAGCGAGGATTGCTAAATTTGAGGAACTATATTGATCAACTCACTTCACATCCTCAATTTCCCTTCCATCAGGATAATTTCCACTTCACACTGTGACGTTGGTGCCGTCACATAGATCTTTCCGGTTCTGCGGCATCGAGATATACGAGCCACTGAAGAAGCGTGATGGCGAGAAAATACACTAAGGATGTTGGGTGCTCCGAACTTAGACCAACAACCTACGTGCATAGAAATTCACGAGAATGAGGAAGCATTTGAGTTGAAATCTGGTCTCATTCATCTTTTGCCATCTTTTAATGGACTAGCGGGAGAAGATCCTAACAAACATCGAAGGAAATCCATGTTGTGTGTTCTAGTATGAAGCACTGCGGGAATTTCGATGGAGCAAGTCAAGTGAGAGCTTTTAGTTTTCCCTAAAGGATTACGCAAAGGAGTGGTTGTACTACTTGCCACCGGATCAATTCAGACATGGCAGAACATGGCTCGGGCTTTCCTAGACAGATATTTCCCTGCATCAAAGGCCGCCACCATCAGAAAAGAAATTTGCGGCATCCAACAAAGACATGGGAATCACTTCATGAGTATTGGGAGAGATTCAAGAGATTGTGTGCTAGTTGCCCTCGGCATCAAATCGGTGAACAACTTCGATCTGGTACTTTTATGAAGGTTTGCTAGTGATGGACCGCAACATGATTGATCTGCTAGTGGAGGAGCATTAGTTGATAAAACTCCTCAAGAAGCTAGAAACTTGATCTCAAGAATGGCTGCCAATACTCAACAATTCTACTCTAGAAATGACTCTGGAGTAAGAGCAGTGAAAGAAGTAGAGACAACAAATCTGACAGCAGCAAATGACTCAATTGACTGCTATGGTTCAGCGGTTAATGGATTCAGGTAAAGCACCAGTTCATGCTTGTGGGATCTGTTGTTCATCTGGACATCCCACTGATACGTGTCCCACTCTCCAAGAGGACACAAATGAGGAGGTAAGAGCAGTAGGGGGATATGCTGGCCTTTCAAAAAATTACAGCCCCTACTCAAACACATATAATCCAGGTTGGAGGGATCATCCTAATTTTAGCTATGCAAAGCAACCTCAAAATCAACCTCCAGCTTATGGACCTCCAGGATTCCAACAAAGGCAAGCACATTTCCCTCAGAGACAGCAGCAAGTTCAAACTCCTAAGCAACCTGAGCCTTCACTAGAGGAGCTAGTGAAGCAAATGGCTACTAATAATTCGCAGTTCCAACAAGAAACAAGGACTGCAATCAATAACTTGCAGAATCAGATAGGGCAGCTGTCCACGGAATTCAACAAGTTTCAAAGCCAAGCTTCAGGAAAACTACCCTCACAGCCAGAAGTCAATCCGAGGGAAAATGCTAGTGCTGTCACGTTGAGAAGCGGAAAGACGATGGATGAGCCTACATCTCCTCCACCAATCACTCGAGAGACGGATGAACCACCCAAAGAAGCAAATGATAAGGGGCAAACTTCCAAAGCCCCTAAGGTAAGTATTCGAACCCCTTCCTAAATATGTTACTAAAGCTCCTTTTCTAGTAGATTGGTTAAAACCAAGAAAGAAGAAGCGAGAAAAAGAAATACTTGAGACTTTTAGGAAGGTAGAGGTTAATATCCCTTTGTTAGATGCCATTAAGCGGTACCTAGATATGCAAAATTTCTGAAAGAATTATGCACTAACAAGAGGAAGTTAAAAGGAAATGAAAAGGTCAAGTGGGAGAAAATGTTTGTTGTAATTAAAAAGAAACTCCCAACCAAATGTAAGGACCACTGGCACATTCACCATTCCATGCACTATAGGTAACACAAGGTTTGAAAGGGCAATGCTTGATTTAGGTGCATCTATAAATGTCATGCCATATTCTATTTATGCATCTTTATACTTGGGTCCTTTGGAACCTCTTGGTGTCGTTATTCAATTGGTGATAGATCTAATACATACCCTAAGGGTGTGGTTGAAGATGTTTTGGTGCGGTGAATGAATTAGTGTTTAAATGGAGACTTCTATGTTTTGGACATGGAAGAGGATGAGTCTCCCAAATCTGCTCCTATCTTGTTAGGAGACCATTTTTGAAGGCTAGCGCGGACAAAAATTGATGTGCACTCGGGAACTCTAACAATGGAATTTGATGGGGAATTAATTAGATTCAATATTTTTGAAGCTATGAGATACCCAAGTGATGTGCACTCTGCTTGTTTAATTGATTCTTTTGATCCTTTTGATTCTTTAATTTACTGTGACTTTTGATACTAACCATTTTGATGCTCTTGATACAATTCTAACTCATAGCTTAGATGTACGGGAGGAAAAGAAGAAGAGTGAAGAAGAGCCATGGAGTGAAGACATTGATGAAATTGTTCTTTGCCTTAAAAGAGCTCTCTTCCACTCCCGAGAAGAGCATGAGGTAACTTTTGTTGATTTACTGTTACTGCGATATACCTCAACCTTACATTTGTGCGAGGCACACTGAATTGGAACTTAAAGCCTTTTTGATCATCTTAAATACATCTTCTTGGGAGAGAAGGACACCCTTCCGAGTAATAATTGCAAAGTCACTCACCCAAGAACAAGAAGAGAAAGCGGTAGGCTGTTTTGCGGGAACATAAGACGACCATTGGTTGGTCAATAGGCGATATCAAGGGTATTAGTCCCTCCATTTGTATGCACGGGATATTAATGGAGGAGGATACTAAACTTTGTGAGAGACCCTCGGCGGAGGTTGAATCCTCCCATGATGGAAGTTGTGAAAAAGGAGATACTAAAACTCCTAAGTGTGGGGGTGATCTACCCCGTTTCGATAGCAAGTGGGTAAGCCCAGTCCGGGTAGTACCAAAGAAATGCTGGAATTCTTGTGGTAAGAAATGCTGAAAATGAGCTTATTCCCACAAGGTTACGAGACGACGGTGGCGTGTTTGTATTGATTACGAGGAAGTTGAATGCCGCCACGAGAAAAGACCACTTTCCTTTACCTTTCATTGATCAAATGTTAGAAAGATTAGGTGGTCATTCTCATTATTATTTTACGGATGGTTTTCGGGTTACAATCAGATTGCCATAGCTCGAGAAGACCAAGACAAGACTACATTCACTTGTCCATTTGGTACCTTTGCATATAGGCGAATGCCTTTTGGACTCTGCAATGCACCGGGAACTTTCCAAAGATGCATGATGAGTTTATTTTTCGATTACATTGAAAACATCATTGAGGTTTTTATGGATGACTTTTGTGTCTTTGGAAATGATTTTGAAAATTGCCTGGAACATTTAACATTGGTTCTTAAAAGATGCATTGACACTAACTGGTATTGAATTGGGAAAAATGTCATTTCATGGTGAATGAAGGTATTGTGTTAGGTCATGTAATTTACGCTAGGGGAATTGAAGTAGATAAAGCTAAGGTAGAACTCATGCATTCTTTGCCACCACCCACTAGTGTGCGGGAAATTCGTTCTTTTATTGGTCATGCGAGGTTTTCTGGGAGATTCATTAAAGACTTTTCTAAAGTCTCATTGCCCTTTGTAGACTTCTTCAAAAAGATGTTAATTTTAACTTCGATGAGAAATGTATGGAAGCTTTCAATAAACTCAAGAAGTTGTTAAGCTGTTGCGCCTATCATCAGGCCACCCAATTTGGGAGTTACCTTTTGAACTAATGTGTGATGCAGTGACTTTGCGGTAGGAGGCTGTCTTGGGACAACGAGTTGATAGAGTTCCTTATGCCATTTACTATGCATCAAGGACTCTAAATGATGCTCAACTTAATTACTCAACCACGAGAAAAGGAACTTCTAGTTGTTGTATTTGCTTTAGAAAAATTTAGATCATATCTAATTGGTTCTAAAGTGATTGTGTTTTCAGATCATGCGCCTTGAAGTATCTTCTAACAAAGAAAGAAGCAAAGCCTAGATTGCTCAGATGGATTTTATTGCTCGGGAATTTGACTTGGAGATTAAAGACAAGAAAGGGAGCGAAAACAGTGGCCGATCACTTGAGTAGATTGGTAAGCGAAGAGGAAGAAATACCTATCATGGAGACTTTTCAGGATGAATATTTGATGGTTGTCAACACCATAATCCCTTGGTATCTTGACATTGTTAACTACACTGGTTACTAAGGACTTTCAGGAGGGTTTGAACAAGGCCCAAAGAGATAAATTAAGGAGGTATTTGTAAATACTATATACGGGATGAGCCGTACTTATGGAAGCATTGTGCGAGATCAAGTCATTAGAAGGTGCATTCTGATTCGAGACACACTCCATCCTCTCCTTTTGCCACACCTATGCATGTGGAGGACACTTTGGCGATAAAAGGACGGCCAACAAAGTGCTTGACGGTGGTTTCTATTGGCCTTCAATTTTCAAAGACGCTTACAACACGTAAGTCTTGTGGCCGATGTCGAGAACAGGTAATATTGGTCCTCGTAATCAAATGCCTCGGACTCCGATCATTTTTGTGGAACTCTTTGATGTGTGGGGTATTGATTTCATGGGGCCATTCCCTCCTTCATTTGGTTTACATACATTCTTTTATACGGTTGATTATGTGTCTAAATGGGTGGAAGCAAAAGCCACCCGATCGATGATTCTAAAGCATTGTAGATTTTGTTAGAACACATATTTTCTCCAGGTTCGGGACCCCAAGGGCTATCATCAGTGACCAAGGGACTCATTTTTGCAACAGAACCTTTGATGCTCTATTGAAAAGATATGGAGTTATACACAGAATCTCCACTCCTTACCATCCACAGACAAATGGGCAAACCGAAGTGTCCAATAGGAGATTAAGTCAATCCTTGAAAAGACGGTGAATCCATCAAGAAAGGATTGGAGCACTCGACTTGTGACGCTTTATGGGCTTATAGAATTTGCCTATAAGACTCCCGTTGGCATGTCACCATTTCGGTTGGTGTATGGAAAGCCTGTCATTTGCCGTTGAGTTGCAACATCGCTCTTCTTGGGCCATTAAACAAGTAAATATGGAATTGGAAGGAGTGGAAAGCAAAGGAAGTTCGATTACGAGGCTGGAAGAATTAAGAAATGAGGCCTTCGAGAATGCCACGATTTATAAGACTAAAGCTAAGGCATTCCATGACCAGTTGATTTCCGAGAAAGAAATTTCACGAGAGGGCAAAAAGTTTTACTTTTTCAATCAAGACTCAAATTGTTTCCAGGTAAAGCTGCGTTCTAAGTGGATTGGGCCATTTGTGGTAACTAATGTTTTTCCTTTTGGTGCGGTTGAGATCGGGAGTGAAATTTCGAGACAAAACATTTAAGGTCAATGGTCATCGTCTCAAACCTTATTATGAACTTCCGAGAGAATGCGAAGTGGAGGTGATGAACCTTCTCCATCCGCATTATGAATAAAAAAAAAAAAGAAAAAAAAAAAAAAAAAAAAAAAAAAAAAAAAAAAAAAAAAAAAAAAAAAAAAAAAAAAAAATTTGTGTGTGCCGACAATGAGGTAGGTAGTGCCATTAAATTTTGTCAATCGAAGCATGTGGAGGTCATTTTTCTTCAACGACAACAAGCTGCGAAAATCTTGCGGTATGGATTTTATTGGCCTACTTTATTCAAGGTCTACTACACCTTTTGCAAAGGCTGCGGAAATTGGTCAAAAAGGTTACTGTTTTGAGATTATCATCCGCACCTACTCCTTAGAAAATTGAGATCAAGGAGGCGCGAGTTCTTTGGTTATCAAACACGTGGGGGCGTAGATAATGGGATCCTAGGAATGGTAATGCGCTTACGGTTAATGGACAAAGACTCAACCATTCTGGAAAACCAAGTTCTTAAGTTCTTTTGTGTTGCTTAGGTTAAGTGGCGGATACGGTACTCGTGACTCTCAAGTCGGTTTATTTTCGGTTTCCCAAAATAAGCGAACTCTTCTTCTCCTTCAAAATGGATGTCATTCTTTCAAACACTGAGCAAATATTTTCCTTCTCTTCCTCAAAATGCTTTGAGAACAATCTACAAAGTTCGAGTTGAAAGATTGAAATTTGTTAATGCACAAAGGTATGCCGAGAAGATATCTGTTGGATAATTGAAGCAAAGGTCCGATTAGCAGGTGAGTCCTCAATTTCATTTAACTCATATATGCCTGGTTTTGGAAGAAGTTCATATTCTAAAAAGAAGAAGAGCAAAAAGGTTACAAGTTTGTCACAAATGTGGACGATGGAAGTGTAACAAGCGATGTCGTACTTTGGGGATGGTTTCGCAAATGAGAAGATAAAATTTTCTTCATTAAGAATGGGTGAGTAAGGAGTCATTAGATGATATCTTGTTGACTCTTGAGACGCATTCTTGTGGATTGGTGCATCGTGAAATTCTTAAATTGTGGAATCTCTTCAAGGATGAAGAAAAACGCTACGATCTTGGGAATCGACTCTAAAAGACCCTGTTTGCCAATTTATAAGAAAATTGGATGGGAAGCTTATCCTCGACTCATAGAAGACGTTTAAGCGTTCTTGGACGTTCAACGAGAGGCGGATGTGAGCCATATCCATAAACAATCATGCGTATCATCTTCTTCTTCTTCTTCATGTCATCTTTCAAAAAAAAAAAAAAAAAAAAACAAAACAAAACAAAACAAAAAAAAAAAAAAATAAATAAAAAAAAAAAAAAAGAAAAGAAAAGATTCTGTGTTTCTTAATTTCAACCTTTTCGACAACTTGACCAACCTACTCATATAGGAGCTATTATTTTTTTTTTCTCTTCCCTATTTAAACACTCCATTTTCTTCACTTTCTGCAACTCTTAATCATTCATAGAGAGTGTGAGTGTAGAGATGGAGGGAGCTTCTTCTTCTTACGTTCGTAAACTTGTTAGTATCTGTGTATTTTGTGGGACACATTATGGGAAGAGTTTAGAGTTTGTCATGTGAGCAACCACTCTTGGTAGAACACTTACTGCGAGGAACATTCGTGTAGTATATGGGGGAGGTTGCCTTGGGTTAATGGGGGCTGTATCCTTGTCGCATTTCTAAGAGGTGGTCAAGTTTTAGGTGTCATTCTGAACCTTTAACTCGAAGGAACTTCGTTGGAAAGACAATTGGACGGAAATTCAAGTATCATCTATGCATGAACGAATGAAGGCAATGCTTGACAACTCGATGCCTTCATAGCCTTACCTGGTGGTTTTGGTACTTTGGCGAAGTTTTCAAATTGTTTCTTGGGCCCGATTGAACATCCACCATAAACCCATAGGTTTGTTGAATGTTAATAATTTCTTTGATAATTTGTTATCTTTTGTTGACCATCTTTGTGGGAGAAATTTGTCACACCTTCGAAAGACAACTCCTTATCTCGGCTTCCACTTGTTGATGAGTTAATTGATAAATTGGAAGCCTTTGTTTATGAACTGATCCAGTGACACCCAGATAGATTGGTCAGGAGACAGCAGCAAGGGAGACAACAACAAGGGAGGCAGCAAGAAACAACAGTGTGACCTGACACTTCATCTATGACTTTCCTTTATCTTTAGTTTTATTCATCGTACTTTGTTTTTGTTTATATTTGTGTGAGGTTTCTCTTTTCCGTAATTGCAGTAACAGGTACTATCCTCTATCTTTTTCCTTTCTATTTTTTTTAACATTGAGGACAATGTTATGATCTAGTTGGGGGGGAAGGATAGTTGACCTAAAAAAAAAAATTAAAAATTTAAAAAAAAAAATTGTTTTGTTTGGAAAGTATGATATGATTGTCATGGACTTATTAAACTAATTAGTGATGGCAGAGTAAGGAGTAATTTTACTCTTGAGACGCATCTTAATTGGTGGCAGAGTAAGGAGCTTGTTTTTTTTTAGGTAGTAATTAATTAGTATTAAATTGTGGAAGTACTAAAGTTTTATTATTTGGTTTCTTTTCGAGTGCATTGCGGCAATGACGGTGTGCTTCTTTTACGCTTAGTGTTGATTCACTTCTTATCGGGTTGTGTTGCTCTTTTCTATATCTCTCTTTCACATTGAGGGCAATGTTATATTAAGTGTGGGGGAGATTTTTAAAAAAAAAAAGTCTTAATTTCAAAAAAAAAAAAAAAAAGTTTTTAAAGAAAAAGAATCATTGCATGATTGAATAACTTTTCTCCCTTCTTGAACTGATGTGCTTGGTGATGGATGATTGAATTAATGAATTGAGTTTGATGGATGCATACCTGGTGAGATTTTGAGCCTAATGGATGGATTTAACATTTATGCCATTCTCTTCTTTCTTGTGTGAATTTCACTCATGAAATTGTTGCTCTAGAACTTGCTTTGATTCTTTTTAAAAGCTACGTTTTCACTTGCATGCATGAACATGATTGAGGCCCTCTTTCTTAATTAGCTAGTTTAACCAAATAGCCTTGACCTTGTTTTCAATATGATATCAAGCACTCTTTTGACTTCTTGAAAATTCTCGATTCCGCCAACCTTGTATATTTTCCTTTGCTTAACCCCTTTGAGCTTATTTAACCATTCCTTGTTTCTAGCTCATTATGTACCTTAAATGGAAAATCGTGTTCTTATTTTACCTTAGGGAATAAAAGAACATTAGCTTGGTTAATGAATGAGTTTTTGAACAAGTGTGGGGGTGTGTGTACAAAATGGTTGTTGAAAAAAAAGAAAGAGTGCCCAAAAAAAAAAAAAAAAAAAAAAAAAAAAGAATGTATGTATATAGTTATGTTCATATATAAAAAAAAAAAAAAAAAAAAAAAGGATTGAGAAATGAATATGTAAAGGGTTATACATTAGAGTTGGGATGAACTTTTATGCTTGTTATTGGAACTCATTTCTCATTTGCTTTTATTCTCTTTGGTATTTATCCTCTCATATCCATTTTACCCTCTTACATTACCTTGACCCCATTACAACCTTAAATAAAGTCCTCATGATTTGTGTGTGCATGTGTTTTGAGTAGTGGAGAATTAGAAGATAAGCAAGCTTATGGTAGTGCAATTTTCATGGTTGAATTGAGTGAAATACCTACCTTTTTAAACACTTGAGAGATTGAGAGGGAATCTTGTGAAGATCTATCATTCTCGATTCATATTGAAGATACCTTGCTTGTTGGTTTGAGATGTGGAGAATTGTTAACTCATGAATGTTTTGATCCTTTGAACCTTTGGTTGTTCTTCTTGATTGTAAAATTTTGGGCTCTTGAATGTCGTTGGAATTTAAATTTTTGTTAATCTCTTATGTCCTTGTTTTGGTCTTGAGTTTTGCCCAGGAGTGCAAAAAGCTAAGTGTGGGGAATTTGATAATCACATATTTTATTTATTAAGAAACCCTTATGATTAGTCATTCACACTCTCCATATTCTTAATTGATCGAGTTTGGTATGATTTTGTGAGTCTAAGCTCAAATTGGTCCTAATTGAATATTTTCAGCATTATTGAGATTTTACACTGTTTCTGTATTTTGGCCATAACTTGAGTTCCTGATATCTGACAATTATGAATTTTATCTTGTAGGAAAGCTAAGAGAGAGCTCTACAACTTTGATGAAGAGCTCGAAGTCTTAAACAGATGTCTAAGGGACCTAAGTGTACATGAAAGTCAGAATACGAGTTCTGTCACTAGAATCCGAACGGTGTGCACTCATAAAATCATATATCAAGTTTTAATAATGGAGATGGGCTGAAATTTGGATAGCTGATAGTCAAGACCCAAATAAACAACTTTCATGAAGAACACATTTTGAAATAATGAAGTCTAATGGGTCAGTTTGAGCTTGCAAGTCGAAACAGAGGTGCTGAAGTTGGGTTTGAGCAACCGCGGTATTTGGGTCATATCTTGGGCTATAGGAAGCCAAATTGGACGATCCAGATATGCATGTTATAGCCAAGACAAATACCTAAAACTTTCATGAAGAATACTTTTCATGAATCCGAAGCATTATCGGTCGTTTTTGGCTTCCAAGTCAGACCAAGGAATTTTCGCACTCACCAACCCATTCACCTACTTCACTCACCAACCCATTCAACTACCCCATTCACCAACCCTTTCACCTACTTCACTCACCAACCCTCTCAACTACCCCATTCACCAACCCACTCCCCTTTGTCATTTTGCTACCCAGACTTCTATAAAAGGGCACCATCGGTTATCATGGAAGACAACTTGAACTCTCCTTCATTTCTCTCATAGTTTCTTCTTGTTTCTTCTTGTTTCTTCTCAGTTTTTCTTGTGATTTCCTTTTAGCTATGTGTAACTAAACCTCCTTTGGTTAAGAGGGTGATGAAACTGCTAGTATTGATGTTGTAAACCTTGCATATTTGATTATTTCAACACGGTTATGTTTTTATTCATATATTTACGAATCTATTGTTGGTATGAAGGTTTTTATACTTGTTTCCACTTTCTATGAGATAGAGTTGGGTTTATTATGCACGGTTGTGGTAATAGATCTAATGGGATGTATGATGTTCATGTAGGTATAATTATCTTTGTGCTATTTGCCAGTTATAAAAGTGGTAGATTTGGGTTTATTATGCACGGTTGTGGTAATAGATCTAGAGAAATATATGTTCTAAGTAATTTAATCTAGGTGTGTGATTAGATCTTAGTGTAATTGATTTTCTAAATCTTAATGCAATTGTTGAATAATTGTAAGAGCGGTTGCTTTATGATTAATCAGTGATTAGAAGTTGATTTGAGCGGTTGCTAAATTGGCCAACACGTAAGGAAAACAGAGGTTTACTCTCACAATTGCATAAAAACATAATTGAGCATGTTGGAATAAAATAATATGTGGATTTACATCATCATATAAATCTAGTGGTGGATTCAATCTCTTAACCAATTTTCTTATATTGTTGTTTTCGGTTTATTTATTGTTATTGTCTTTGAAAGCTGTTCATTATTCATCAAAACTCCAACACCCCCTTTTTCTTGTTTATTGTTAATTAGAGTTTAAATTGGGAATTACTTGATAGTGTTAATTGACTTGGTTCTCTGTGGATCGACCCTTACTAACTACAACTAGTTGTAAGGTTTTTTTATTTTCTGGTGAGCCTAACAACTGATTTTTAATCACTACATCCACACCCATCACTAGTCCTCATGTTCACTTCATTCTCTTAACAGGGTCTTTACTTGGATTTATATGGAAGAACAACTGGGGTAAGAATTACAATTTTCAGTAAAAGCAATTCCAATATCAGCTAACTATAACATTGTATAACAAATATAACAATCACTATAAC
The DNA here is from genome assembly GCA_029884595.1 of Ormosia semicastrata. Taxonomy (NCBI): domain Eukaryota; kingdom Viridiplantae; phylum Streptophyta; class Magnoliopsida; order Fabales; family Fabaceae; genus Ormosia; species Ormosia semicastrata. Next base: position 65,353,645 of record JAQQTO010000062.1, read on the forward strand.
TACTAACATAGGAGTTTCCTCCACTACTTCTCATAACTACACACTACTAAGTAATGTGATCTAAACTAATAGCCTACATACCGTTAAACACAAACAACTGCCCATACAGTTATAAATATCAACAGCAACAAACAATGCCCATACAATTATCTGTAAATGTAATGAGTATGATATGTAGTATGATTATGCTCACGAAAGATCCTAAAGACATGCTCGTGCAATGTTTTGTTTTGAATTACATACAATGGTTTATTTTGAAAACCAAGAAGATCATTAGGAACTAGTTCAGTATATTATCTCGTGGCGAATGGGGTATCTCCTCATATCCCACACATCCTGGCACATGAGAAGTTCGGTCTAAATCCTGATTCCAAAGAATCTTATGGACCCTTACATATCTCTTTTGGCCTCGGCGCTATCAAATCATCAGGGTTATGTCCTTCCTGCAATGATTCTATCAAACACCCTTTCGATTTCTCTTTCCCTTCATGAATGCATATTAAAGGATACTTATTAAGATCAATACTACTAGACCATTTCCATTTACATACATACATACTTATATCTAAACATAACCTCATCACTTATAACTCTTAAGTGAATCTTATGCAACATTATGTTACTGAAGTGTTAGATATTCACTTATGGCAAACCATTACTCTTGGTTGCACTAAAGTTCACATAACTTTCACATACAAGCTAGATTAACTAACTAGTGTGTAAAAAGCATAGTATTATGTTTACTTCTTACCTAAACATCGTCTTAACATCTCTATAGACTCAACTCATCCTAGTGAAAGAGCCTATCATAGCTAATGCCTCATTCAACCTTGCTTAAGGAAACAAATAAGCATTTCATTATAACCTTGCATACTTAATGAATGTAACAAGCTTACAAGTCAACATTCATCCTATTGTGTATTTTACACAATGTTATCTCCACTCAAGTGAAACTAACTCAAAGTGGTTCTTACTTACAACTCTTTGTTGCTTAAGGTTCTAGGTACCTTTCAAAGGTAATCCATTATTCTTGGATATTCTAAGACTCATACCTTCTTTATCCTTACTAGAGTGAACCCTACAATTCATCCTAGTATACTTGTCTATATTGCACTATTTCATCACATCTTTGGTGATATCTAATGCAACACTAGGTTGCCTAGGGTGCTATGTTCTTACTTAGAGCAAACCACCACTTTTGGATGCTCAAAGCCTAAGTTTTTTCATTCCTTCTAGGTGATAATTTCCTTCTTGAAAATATCCTCATTTGTGCCTTAACACACTTTAGGAAATATCTACTAATGATCCCATCTACTCCATAACCTCAAAACATCCAAAAATGATATTTTTAAAGATTCTGGCCCCAGACACAGGCCAAGACTTATTATAGGGCCCCCCCGTGTCTTGGACACGGGCTGTGTCTGAATACATGGCCTCCCCCATGTCTTGCTCTGTGAATAATGTTCACGAATTCCACTGACAGAGAGAGACACGCCCCCTCGTGTCGCTCAACCAGAAGCATTGCAACAGTTTCTACAGAACCGTGGTACTGTTCCATTAGTTCTTTTCTTAGATTTTGGCCATTCCAAACTAATTTCTAAGTGATTCTAAGACCCCAATAATTTCTTAAACATATAGGAATCATCAATCACAAATTAAACCTCTCAATTTGGATTAAAACACCAAAATCACTTATAAGGTGACCTAACCCCTCTGTGGGATTTCAAAGGATCAAATGAGATGTTCGAAGCTTCTAACTTCTATTAATGCTATGAACAAGTCATAATAGACCAAAAAAACTTAATCATGTAATCAAAACACATCAAACACATTAAGAACACAAAATGACCTATTGAGCACCAAAGTGCATCAATGGTGAAAAAGGTGAAAAGAAGTGAAGATGAGCATAGAACCCCTACTTATTCAATGAGAATCAAGAGGAGAAAGATGAATAGAAAACCCTTTACCTCTTAATTGGATGGATATCTTCAAGATTGAACTTAATCCTTGAAGCTTAATCCTCTCCTCATTCTCTTTCTTGTTCTTCCTTTCTTCCCCATTTCTCTCTTTTCTTCATTTTCTTTTCTCTATTTTGTTCTGTTTTTGCAGCTTCTACTGCTTTTAACCGAGAGAGAGAAATAAAAGAATGACCATCATGTCCCTTAGGATATTTTGTTGAAACTTCCTTATCTGCTAAGAACACTCAAATTATGCTAATTCAAGTATTCCGGCTTCCAACAACTTTAGAATAAATCATAAGATTCATCTAAATTATTATTTCACCATTTTCATGATTTTCCATATCTGTTGATAGTCAATCCGACATTAAATAGACAACCAATATGCCTAAAAATACCAAACTAAGTAAAATTCTCTTGAAACTTTAACATCTTACTTAGCTCATTTGTGACCTAGAAACAAACTCTCTATGTTTATTTCCCTCAAGTTTACCTTTAAAGCCATTATCTGAGTCGTTTAAAGCTATTTTTCAACTTCTGTGTTACAACTAAGTGCCTAAACGAACTCAGTTTGTCACAAAACTTTACTGGCATGTTAAGCAAGTCATATGCTACCTTTTGAACATATAAAAAAGTCTAACATGTTACTAAGGGTATTACATAAAACATCAAGAATATTTCATGCAAAAGGTTCAACTCCATAACTCACGGGTATAAAAGTGTTGTGTGAGGATTCTCTCTATCGAGTTGACAATGGGTGTACACACATTCTCATGTGAAATTAGGCAATTATGTATAAGTAATAAGCAAACATTGATCTTATGATAGAAACACTAATAAATAAGACTTTCACCACTCTTTCCAAAACCTTACTTAAGATCAATATAGTCAACACAAAAGGTTGTAATGTGGCTTGGGTTTAGGGCTATATGAAAAAAATGGAAAAAGATTCAAAAAGACTTCCAAGTACATTGATTCGAGTGTTGAGCTTAACCAAATAACAAAATTTCAGTTCTACTAATAACTTGCAGTACAAGGCGGTGAACCGAGTCGTCTCTTAAGGATCAATATACCAATTAAACCAAATCAAGGTTACATAGGGGGAAATCGTGTATGTAGAATGTAAACATAACAATTAAATATAAGAAAGAAAATCAAATCCCAAAGCAACCAATCCAAGAAATAGTCAGAAATCTAGTTGGCCATCAATCACTAAACATGCATTTGAATTGAATTAATTAGTTAATCTATGATTGACCAAAATCTCTACATCAAACACATAGAATTCAATACTAAATAATCACCTAGAATTTAACTAACGAACAATTCATAAATCCACAATCGCTAGAATCATGCAACCTATGTTAGTTTAACAACTAGAATTCAATTAACCCATATTAACAAATCTGCTAACCTAACCTTCTTCAATTCATGTGACTAAACTATAATTAATCAATCATAATTTAATCACAAATCTTAATTAGGATTAAGGATTCAATCAAATTATATCACACAGCAGAAATCTCTAATCATGTAATTCGAAATCCAAATCAAGAGGAGAAGAAGATAATTAATTCAATTCAAAATTGAAATTAGGAATAGAATCTCAAAGCCAAACCAAAATTTTCTCAAGATCCTTGGATTGATCTCAGATAATTAGCTCTCCATGGGTGCCACACATAATTTTCAAAAGGAAAAGAGAAAACTCTAGGTAGAAGATTCAAATAAAAATAGTTTGAGTTTTTATCTATCTCGGATCCCCTCTTTGTAACAAAATATCTGACTTAAAATTAAGAATCCTAATTTTCCCCTAGGTTAAATTAATTTTTGGCCTTTTATATTTCCTTGGCCACCGAAATCACTTGATTTGGGCTTTAGATGAGAGTGTTATGCCTAATTCATTCTTAACAGGTCTCTGATCCCGTCATCTGACTTCACAGGGGTGAAACACCATCAAAACATTATATTTTTAATTCGTGGTCTTCACAAGAGTTGAAGATCTATGTCTTAGCTTTCTAATGCCACTAGTTTCAAGTCCATATCACACCTACATCGTAAATTATGGACCAATTAGTGCACACTGCTCGGGTTATGTGATAGAACCTGAGTTTTGACTTCCAAGCCCAATTCGGTCCACTAGATATTTGATTCATGTAACATCCTCTTCAACATGTTAGACTTATAAATAATTACAGAGATAACTTAATACTTAACATATCTATTAATTTTGTGACAATCTGAGTTAGATTAGGTACTACGCTGCAAGCCGAAAGGTGAAAAGTAGCTTAAAATGGCCCAGATATTAGCTTAAATGTCGTAGTTATGGAAATAAATGTGGATAATTTATTTCTAAGTCACAAATGTGTATTCTGTGGTATGGTTAAAGTTTGAGAATAATTGGTGTCCATTTGGTATTTTTAGGCATACTGGTTGTGTGTTTTAATACCAGATTGACTAGTCACAGATATGAAAAATTATGATATTGGTAAAATGACTTTTCCAATGAATCTTAGAATTTATTTTAAGGTTGTTGGAACTTGAAAAACTTGATTTAGCTAAATTTGAGTATTTTTAATAGATCAAAAAATATCAGTGTTATAATACTTGGTCCTTAGCTATCCACGGTTTCAACCTTTTTACTTGGCTCTTATTTTATTTTCTTACTTCATTCTTTTCTCTTCATAGCTGGAAAATAGAATAAGTAGCAGCAAAAAAGAAAGGAGAAAAAGAGGGAAAACAAGAGAAAGAAGAGGAAAGGAAGAATATGAGATCAAAGGGCAAAAGAAAACTTGAGGACTTGTGATCATCTGCAGTAGCTTTGCTTCAAAAGGTAGGGGTTTTGTGAGCTTAAGCTTCATTTTTTCTCATTTCTTCATATTTAGGTTGTTTAAAACCTAATATGTCAAATTGAGTTTTTGTGATGTTTTAAGCAATTTTCTTACTTGGATAAGTTTTAAATGGTGTTTATGACCTGTTCATGCTAAGAGTTTAGATTAGGAACTGAGAATTCTTCGTTTGGACCATTAAAGTTCAAAGTTTTGATTTTAGGGGTTTGGATACGAGATTTAGTGTTTTGATCCATTATGGATGAAATCATTTGGTGTTTTATGTTTCTTTCATATTTGTGAACTTGATTGGGACTTGAAATTACCTAGAGATTGGATTAAAATGGCCAAAATCCAAGAACATGGCCAATGAAACAGTGTTTGCATAATTTTGCAGACATTCATGGTTTTCCAATATGTGTCGTGGCATTTCTTAGTGTGAGACTGTGGCACTCATGTCTCTATTTCATTTTTTTTAGAACCGAGAGAAATGTACCGAGGCACTAAAGAATTTGTGCCGCGACACAAGCCATTATGCCAAGGCACAAAATAAGTGGAGTCGTGGCACTCCTCCCAAAAATTTCCAAACTTGGTTTTCTTGCATTTTTTGCTAGGAAATGTTTGATGCTTTGGCATAGAGTGTTCTAATAGGATACAATTCATATTTAAATAGTATTGAGACACAATGGTCACCTAGTATATATGTGATAGTTGTAAGGAATCTTAGATGTTCTTTAAGAGAAAGAATGCTTAGGATAGAATTAGAGAACTCAAGACACCCAAAGTGTGGTGGTATGTCAACGGACGATGTGTTGGGACATCTTAGGCTTCCTTAGTATAATGGTATGCCTACCTATATGCAAAGATTACTCCTTTAGAGTTAAAGTTGAGTTAGAATGCATAGTTAAAGCATGTTTCCTTGATTGCCCAGGTTAAGCTTCGTGATTGATTAAAGACATGTGTTAATTCCTTTATGGATTAAAGTTGAGCCAAGAATGTAAGTTCTTTAGTTATTTCCTTTTCACTAGGTTAGGGTAAACCTTGTGATGGAAGTTGGTGAAACCTTGTGCATCCAAGTGTTATGAAATGCTATAAATTAGTATCTAGAACCTTGAGCGACTGGAGTTTGCCTTGAAATCACTTGGGAAGTGATGGGGTAAGATACTAGATATGAGGACACTAGTGATGTGAGTTTTACTACTTGTGTGTTAAGTTGAGGTAAAACCATGAACCACTAGTCTTTGCTTTCTATTTGGTTGTGGTAAACCTTATGATAAGTGTGTATGTTTTGATAGCAAATCTGCATATCTTATTTTCAAACTTGTCATTTTCTATTTCCTATGTATTGTAACCTTAATGGTATGCATAACCATATGATCAGAGAATGAGGTTTTGTATCTAAATTCTCCTTGCGGGTTTGTTTGTATGGTCAGGGTTACCAATATAGGGGTGGTAGTAGTACTTTTACAGTTGTGAGAGGAAGGTACTCACCTATTACTAAGTGGGCTTATGATTTTAGGCTTAACCTGCTCAATATGTACAAGGGAACAAGGAGTTCTTGGGAAATAAATAAGTGACATGTGTTTTCAAAAACTAAAATCTGCACTTGCACTACATCATCATATTATTAGGACTTTGTTTGAGCATAATCATACTTCATAACATAAAGCATTGCATGGTTGATAATTGTATGGGCAATTGTTATGGCTTAATCGAATGCTTGTTTGGTTGCTCATTCGATAGTATCTTAGGATTGTATGGGTGACTCTTCGTTATTATTGATTGTCGGATATTCTTTTATATCGAATGTATTTTTAGTGTTTAGTTGAATTATTTATTATAAATGATTAATTGTTGGTCTTTGTATACTTATACTGAAAAAATTATGATTTCTTACCCTTGTGTGTTCCATGTAAATCTAGGTAAAGTCCCTAAAAGGAATAAGGGCAAGGAAAAGAAGAAACAGAAGGCTTAGAGTAGTGTTTAGTTTCTTTGTGGACCAGTGTGTATATGTGTATATTCCTGGTTGTATAGAAAGGCTTATGTATGCTTTTTGACATGTTAGCCAGTGACAATTGTATATATGACTTTTTAATCATTTGTGGCTCTCTATAATGACTACGTAAGTTATTATGAATTGTTATTTTTTACATTTTCTAGAAGTGACATTTCTAATGCGATTCATTTTGAAATATTCCGTTTATTTTATGATAATTCGTATTAGGGTGTTACAATTCAGCTCTGGGGATCTTCATGAAAGTTGTAGAGCTCTCTCTTATCTTTCCTATAAGGTAAGATATATAATTTTTAGATATCTATAACTCAAGATATGACCAAAATATAAAAACAATGTAAAATCCTAATAATACTGAAAAAAATCAATAAAGCCCAACTTGAGCCCAAACTTATAAATTGTGGCCAAAACTAATCAATTAAGCATATAAGAGGTCCTAGAGACTAAATATAAGGATTAACTAATGTATAAAAATCATATTTATCATACATACAAATGAAATCTTATTAAATATCTTAGTAGACCACACTTCTCACTTGATGTATAATGCAACTTTTCAGATTATCGAATAATAATGCTTGTCTTTCTTTTTCCTCTTTTTTTTCCTTTTTTTTTAACTAAACTAAAATGAAACAAAATGTAAATTCCACCCTTAGCATACACTTGAAAGTAAAAAAGGGTAAAAAAATTAATGTATAGGCTATACTCCAATGTGGAGAGACATGAATGATGTGGGCATATGAAAAGAAAAGGCTATATATGTGTATTGGCTCAAAGTTAGCTACTAGGGGCCTATGATGGAAAAGGTTAGCTTGAAAAGCTCAAATGGTGATCCTAAGTTGTCCTTCGTCATATTTCAAGTATATCCACCATCTTACTACAAACCATATGATGATGTTCTGAAAAGAAGAGCCCAATTCAACAGATCAATGAACATTTATCACAATTAACTACATTTGTAGTACATTTGTAAGTTCTCAATTCTCTCCAACATTCACACGAATACTTAACCAAAAGAGTTTTCTAGCTACATATGTCAAACCACCATCTTATAGCTTGGATGAGTGCATTAGAGGTTCTGTGGGTGCTTCAGCAAAAATGATTATGGTGGGTTTGGTGAATTCACGAAGATGACTATGAATGAGAATGAGTGCACATGTGATAAAGATGCATGTGTGACACAAAATTTAAAAGAAAATTACACATGAAAATATGCCATAGAGTTCCAACAAGCATTTTAAATACTAGATTTGCACCCCCAACACCCCCAACATAAATGAAACATTGTCCTCAATGTGTAAGACTTAAAATTGAACAAAAAATAGCTAAAAAGGTTAGAATACACCTGATAAGTGACGTGAGTAGCTTTCTAAACACCAAAGATGATAACCTAAAATGACAAAATAATGTGAATGCTTATGTCTTGAAGCATATCAAATGGGTTTTTGATGATAACAAAGCCAAAGATGAAGATCAAGATCAAAAGAGAAGACCAAGATCAAAAAAGGTATATTAGATATAGGTCTTAGAATATCAATGTAAAATGCCCTTTAAGTATCTCAATATTTCTCAAATGGTTTTTCAAATATCATTTCCAAAATAAGTGTGAAAATTCAAAGCTACACATGTTTTTCAAAGAAACATTATTTTCAATCTTAGATTTAACACTCATGAAAGGATTTATGTGTAATCAAATGTCTTGAGGTATTAGAAATGGCTTACAAGCTTAATTGGACTTGAAAAATGTGTTCAAAGGCTAAGGTAATCAATTACACATGTTTTGTAATTGATTACAAGCTAAACAGAGAGCTGGTAATCGATTACATGGCTCATGTAATCGATTACACGCAAGTCAGAGGCCGTGTAATCGATTACACCAGTAATGTAATCGATTACGATGAGCCCAGAAAGGCAAGAACACGTTCAAAGAGTTATGTAATTGATTACATGAATATTGTAATCGATTACACAGCAAGACAGAATTCATGTAATCGATTACATGGATATTGTAATCAATTACGAAGCAAGTCAGAAGTTATGTAATCGATTACACCAAGAATGTAATCAATTACACAGAGAGCAGAAAGCCAAGAACACGTTGGAACAACAATGTAATCGATTATATTTGTTATGTAATCGATTACACGCAATCTGACAGAGTCCAACGGCTATTTTAACTGCATTAAATGCTTGGCTTTATCACCCCCAATGGCTCCTTTCTTCATATAACTTATAAATACTTGCCTTGGGTCTTCATGAAGGGTTGAAATTCAATTTAGAACATCAATCTAACATTCATATACGAGAATCAATCCTGAAAACGTTTTTGCCCTGTTTTTGTGAGAAAACTTGAAATATTCAAAAGGGGCATTATTAGAGCTTCAATTTGTATTAATCTACTCTTTAAGAGAGTTTCTATCATTCAAACACTTTGCTTATTGTGTAAAGAGGGTGAGGTATCCCTCTAGTGAAAAAGGGTGAGGTATCCCTTATTGAGAAGAAGGTGAGGTATCTTTCAAAGGTGTAAAGGGGGTGAGGTATCTGATAGCTACATAGAATGCAGTTATTTGTGCCCTATCCTTGTGCTAGAATGAATGCTATGTCCTTGTTTAAATGCATATTTGGAGGGTTTTGTGTTTATATTTGTCATATTCTGAATTTAAGCCTTTCTGATATGTTATTATGTAAAACTGAGCTTTAATGATTATAGATTGAGTAGATTTATATATGTTATTGATTTGGTGTTTTCTCTATGATAAGAGGGTCTCCAAACAAGGTTAAATATGGAGCAAATGAGCTTAAAGAGGAAGAGGAAGCCAAATTGGCATTCCAGCAAGCAACGTCGCGGCGCAAGGCAGAGCACGCCGCGACGCAAAGAGGATTTTCATCCTGGTCATACTTGGACCCGGGGCAAGAGCGCCGCAGTGTAATTAAGTGAACGTTGCGACGGTACATAGACCGACCCATTGGGCGCCGCGACGCGCATATGTGGCCGCCGCGGCGTGAAGGCGGCTGCTGAGCTTATAAATAAGATTTTACATATATCTCTCCCCTCTCTCTCCGTTTTCTCTCTGTTTTTCGAGTTTTGGCCATTTGGCCATCTCTCTCTTTTAGGTTTTGTTAGTTTAGTTAGTTTAGGTTAATTTTAGGTTATATAGCTTGGCTAGATCTTCATGGATGGTGGATTGAAGGCCAGGATCAAAGGATTGAAGGAGGATTCAAGCTTCAGAGACAAATCAATGAGCTTCTTTCTCTCTTTTCCCTTTCTCTCTTCTCTTCCTTATCTTTTGTATAGCTAAGCTATATTTTAGGAATATTTTGGATCCTTTGATATATATTAATGATGTGTTTTTCTCTGAGTTTGTGTAGATGTTTGATTATGGTTCAATCATTATCTGTGCTTAATACTTGTTCTTGGTTGGCCTCAATTACATGATCTTAATATTGGCAAATGAACTAGATATAGGGATTTGTTGATATGGATATGGTGTGGTTGATACATGTTCGGCGAGTTCAATTGGTTTGGATGAGCTGATTCGCTAACTGGATAGAAATATACCTTTTAGCCATGTATAGTGGGAGATTGAGAATAGATCGTTCATGAGTGGAAGTTGCGTTGGCTCTCAAGGAAACTTAGTGAGTTGGGCAATTGAAACCAGGGTTAATTGACCTAGACATAGGCTTTTGACTAATGAAGATTCTCAAGCTAACCTAATCAATGCATTTGTGTTTATGAGGGGAATTGCATGTTGTTGATAGATGTAGGGGGTGAAGGAGGATTTCCTGAAACCTAACCGCTTTTAGGTTTATTGCTTTTATAGGTTAGATAGTTTGTATATTATTTTCCTATTTTTATGTCCTTGTCTAGAATTGATTAAGCTATTGGTTGGTATTTAGCATTATAATATAATAATATCCTCGTGGGAACGAACTTTTACTTCGTATCTGTATTACTTGTGCGACCTGTGCACTTGCGGTTAGCAAAAAGGGTAACACGTTTGACCCTCAACAAGTTTTTGACGCCGTTGCTGGGGATATTTCGTTATAAATGGTTTGCCTAATTAGATTCTAGTCCTGTCAACGCCTAACAAGTTTTTGGGTTGCCAGGGATAGTTTTTATATTGTTAATATCAACAATGAGTTTGATTGGTTCTAATTCAAGTTGTATATAAGTTGTATATAATCTATGTTTTGTTTTTGTTTTGTTTTAGTTTCAAATAAGAAGCTGGGTGATTTCATTTATACGAGGCCCTTGAGGGAATTCGCGACTCCTGAAAGGATATCCTTGGGTCAAGTTCTTGAAGACTATTCATCCGCAATACTTCAATTTTGGTGACAAAGTCCTGCTGGGACTATAACTCAGGCCCTTCGTGGGAGGGTACCCCATGTTTATGTTTCATTCCTGTTTTTACTTTGTGCATAAATAGGTAGTATGTTAATGTGTTATGTTAAATATGATAGCATATTAGTTTGTTAGTTGTGTTAATGTGTTTTTGTTAGTATGTTCGTGTGTATAAGTGTTAGTATGTTAGTTTAGTAGTTTATAGTTTTTGTTAGTTGTTATGTGTTAGTTGTGTTAGTTCTTGTTTGTGTAAGTTTTAAGTGTTGTTTGTGTTAATTAGTATATAGGTTAATATGTTAATTAGGTTAGTTTAATGTTTTTGTTTGTTTTTCTAGTTTTTAAGTTTGTTTAGGTTTGTATATAGGTTAGTAAGTTGTTTATATGTGTTATTACGTGTGTGTTGTACATTTCTGTAATTTAGCTTTTTGAACAAGTTTTGTTGCAGCTAGAGACCCATAAGAGCCAAACTCAGCAGCAAAACTGTGTTTGCTGCTAAATTTAGTAGTTTGTGTAGTCACCGTGGCGTAGGGTAGTACGCACCGCAGCGCAAGGGGCGTTTCTGCATAATTATGCAGCTTTTTATGAACGTCGCGACCTAAGCATGGATGCGCCGCGGCGCTGACCCCTGTTTTTGCTATTTTTATTTTTATTTTTGTTATTTTTTCTGTTTCTAAATATTTAGTAATGCTCAGTACTTGTCTCAGGTTCCCTATAGGCCATGTTCTTTAATGATACATTTCATTTTAGGTTTGGGAGAATATCTTTACATGTTTTGTTACTTTTGTACTTAATGTTAACATGTATTGGTATTTTGAGTATGCAGTGATTTTAGTCAACATATTTTCATGATTATATTTTATTTTGACTATCACTGATGTGCTGATGACAAAGATTTTCAATTTTCACTTTATGCAAAAGATGTTATGTATGTTTGAACTTAGAAAGTTGAATCTATTTGAATGCATGACATGTTGCAAGAATGCTGATGTTGTGTTTGATTGTCCATGATGTGAAAGGTTACTATTTGCCCCCTTTTCAGTGAAACCTTATGTGATCTTGATGCATGTGAAACAATTTAGTTACTTTTGATGCATGATTTACATCTCACTTAGATGCAAGTGTAACTTTGAAAATGATAAGAGTGCATGTTTTGAGAATGTTTATGGATGTACATGTAGAGTTTTGATTATCCTTGAAATTGTTTTTGAACTCTCTTGAGGTGAAATCCTAAGTTGTGCATGATTGAGGAGATGATTAGGGCATTGTTTGGACCGATTGAGCCTTAAAAAGCTTACCCTGATATGATGATATCCTTAGGTCCCTTTTTGAAGCCTTAAACTGTTTGGCCTTATTTGTTTTTCATAACCATTGTGTTCGTTAACCTGTTAACCGTTCTAATGCATGTGAAAGCATGTCATTTTCTTCTTACCCTTATTGTTTGTTGAGTATATAATGTGTTATTTCTTGAAATGAGTCTGATGATTAGGGGTATGCATATTCAATTCAAAATGAGCCTCAAGGAATCAGATGCAAAACAAAGAAAAGAAAAAGCATTGCTTTGCAAAAATAGAAGAAAAAAAAAAGAAAGAGAAAATAAAAAGAAAAATGAAAATGAAAAGAAAAGCAAAAGCTTAAGAAAAGTAAAGTTCAAAAAGCATCGAAAATGGTTCTGGCAAGTTTTATAATCTCACAATTGAATACCCTGCTAGTATCAGTTTGTGGCTCATGTCTCGGAATATCATGTGTATGTGTCTCAATATTTGTATTGTATCTTTCCCGTTCATTTCTTTCGCCCATACCATTGGCCTAACAATATAAGCTGCTAAAGTCTCTTTTGATCCTCAATCTTGTGTGATTTACATTAGTGGAGAGAGAGTTGATTTACAATCTTGTGGATTCTGTGAATCATATGCATGTATGCTTATAAACTTATCTGAATGCGTATGACTTGATTAGAAGAAGTTTATCTTGCATGTTTGTGATAAATGTGAATTGCATGGAGAGTTTTCTGGCTTGTTAGCATGTTTAGGATTGTATTTGTGTGGAACTGTTTACAGAGCATTTGCACTTTTGAAGGTTGATGCAGTCAGTACACACTAGTATTCGTTTTTTATTGAAAATAAGAAGATTGAAATATATTTGCTGAATAAAAATTGATTTGAATGTTTAAGTGATTTACTTAGTTCTATTTTGTTTTGCTCGAGGACTAGCAAAATGTAGGTTTGGGGTGTGAGAGCTACATAGAATGCAGTTATTTGTGCCCTATCCTTGTGCTAGAATGAATGCTATGTCCTTATTTAAATGCATATTTGGAGGGTTTTGTGTTTATATTTGTCATATTCTGAATTTAAGTCTTTCTGATGTGTTATTATGCAAAACTGAGCTTTAATGATTATGGATTGAGTAGATTTATATATGTTATTGATTTGGTGTTTTCTCTATGATAAGAGGGTCTCCAAACAAGGTTAAATATGGAGCAAATGAGCTTAAAGAGGAAGAAGAAGCCAAATTGGCATTCCAGCAAGCAACGTCGCGGCGCAAGGCAGAGTACGCCGCGGCGCAAAGAGGATTTTCAGCCTGGTCATACTTGGACCCGGGGCAAGAGCGCCGCGGCGTAATTAAGTGAACGTTGCGGCAATACATAGACCGACCCATTGGGTGCCGCGGCGTGCATATGTGGCCGCCGCGGCGTGAAGGCGGCTGCTGAGCCTATAAATAAGATTTTACATATATCTCTCCCCTCTCTCTCCGTTTTCTCTCTGTTTTTCTGAGTTTTGGCCATTTGGCCATCTCTCTCTTTTTAGGTTTTGTTAGTTTAGTTAGTTTAGGTTAGTTTTAGGTTAGATAGCTTGGCTAGATCTTCATGGATGGTGGATTGGAGGCCAGGATCAAAGGATTGAAGGAGGATTCAAGCTTCAGAGACAAATCAATGAGCTTCTTTCTCTCTTTTCCCTTTCTCTCTTCTCTTCCTTATCTTTTGTATAGCTAAGCTATGTTTTAGGAATATTTTGGATCCTTTGATATATATTAATGATGTGTTTTTCTCTGAGTTTGTGTAGATGTTTGATTATGGTTCAATCATTATCTGTGCTTAATGCTTGTTCTTGGTTGGCCTCAATTACATGATCTGAATATTGGCAAATGAACTAGACATAGGGATTTGTTGATATGGATATGGTGTGGTTGATACATGTTCGGCGAGTTCAATTGGTTTGAATGAGCTGATTCGCTAACTGGATAGAAATATACCTTTTAGCCATGTATAGTGGGAGATTGAGAATAGATCGTTCATGAGTGGAAGTTGCGCTGGCTCTCAAGGAAACTTAGTGAGTTGGGCAATTGAAACCAGGGTTGATTGACCTAGACATAGGCTTTTGACTAATGAAGATTCTCAAGCTAACCTAATCAATGCATTTGTATTTATGAGGGGAATTGCATGTTGTTGATAGATGTAGGGGGTGAAGGAGGATTTCCTGAAACCTAACCGCTTTTAGGTTTATTGCTTTTGTAGGTTAGATAGTTTGTATATTATTTTCCTATTTTTATGTCCTTGTCTAGAATTGATTAAGCTATTGGTTGGTATTTAGCGTTATAACATAATAATATCCTCGTGGGAATGAACTTTTACTTCGTATCTGTATTACTTGTGTGACCTGTGCACTTGCGGTTAGCAAAAAGGGCAACACGTTTGACCCTCAACAGTATCCCTCAAAGGTTGTATAGGGTGAGACATCCCTGTTTTGAGGCTCAAAGCACAAGGGTGAGGTATCCCAAGGTGTTGTTGAGTGCTCCAATCTGTAAAAGTTTTCAAGAACCCGTTCAAGCTTGAAGTTTAATGGAAAATCTTGAGTGGTTCACTTGAGGACTGGACGTAGGTCACAAGGGGTGGCTGAACCAAGATAAATCCTTGTATTTGATTCTCTCAACCCTATCTCTTTACATTTATCCATTTATGTTATATGCTTACTTGAATGTTATTTATCTTAGATTGTTTAATTTGTGAGTAAAGCATTCAATCTCATTTATCTATTCACTTCAATCATCCAATAGCTTCAACAAAAATTGTTTAACAAATGTTTTACGAAAGATTTGCGAAAATATTTTATAAACTTAATTCACACCCCCTCTTGAGTTTGAGGCCACTTGGTAACAAATAAAACTAACCTGCAAACAAAAATAAACAAAATAAACAAACAAAAAGGAAAAGAAAGAAAACAAAAGAAAAAATAAAACAAAAACAAACAAAACAAATAAAGAAAAATAGACCTGCATAGTATGGTCAAGGTTGATAGACCAGATCCACAAGTGGAATGTCTTCCACTTCTGGAACTTGCCTATCAATTAAAACTTTAAGGCATTGACAATTTACTTTAAAGATCTGACCATTCTTAGGATCCTTTATTTCTACCGCCCCATATGCAAAAACATTCTTCACTATAAAAGGACCATTCCACCTAGATCGAAGTTTTCCTAGATGCTTATGGAGTCTAGAATCATATAAGAATGGCTTAAACATTTTTCTCAAAATATTTTTATCATGAAATGCTTTCATTTTAGCCTTATAGATTTTAGAGTTCTCATAAGCATCATTTCTCAACTCCTCTAACTTGGTCAAATGAGATTTTCAAAGCTTACCTGCTTCTCCCATGTCAAAATTAAAATGCTTGATGGCCCAATAAGCCTGATGCTCGACCTCCACATGTAAGTGATAAGGCTTTCCAAAAGCAAGCCTATAAGGTGACATGCCTAAGGGAGTTTTGAAAGTTGTACGGTAGGCTCAAAGTGCATCCACTAGTCTCAAAGACCAATATTTGTGATCTGGGTTGACCATTTTCTCTAAAATTTGTTTAATCTCCTAATTTTCAAGTTCTACCTGTCCACTTGTTTAGGGGTGGAGTGCAATAGAAATCTTACGTACCACCCCATATTTTTTTTTATCAAAGCCTCAAAAGAACAGTTACAAAAATGTGCACCCCGATCACTAATGATAGCACGTGATATACCAAATTGAGATAACACATTCTTCTTGAGAAATTTAATTACCGTCCTATTATCATTGCTCTTGCAAGCTGCTGCTTCCACCCATTTTGACATATAATCTACTACAGAATAATATATTGATATCCAAAAGAAGGAGGAAATGGTCCTATAAAATCAATGCCCCAACAATAAAAAATTTCAACCACTAAAATTGGATTTAAAGGCATTATATTACGATGGGACATAACTCCTAACTTTTGATGCTTTTCACATGAACGACAATAATTGTTTACATCCTTAAATAAGGTGGTCCAACAAAATCCACACTACAGAATCTTTGGAGTGATTTTCTTCATTGAAAAGTGACCCCCACAATCTTGAGAGTGACAAAATTTCAAGACGCTATCAATCTCTTCATCAGGGATGCAATGCCTTAAAATTTGGTCAAGGCTATATTTGAAAAGAAATAGGTCATCCTAATACAATTTACGTACCTCAACCATGAAATTCCTCTTATCTTGAGTTCTCCAATCCATTGGTATTTCACCTATAGCCAAATAATTCCCAATATAAGCAAACCATGGTAGAGAAATAATAGAAAATAAATGCTCATCAGGAAAATCATATTTGATTGGCAGGTGGTCAAAAGTGTCCTCAAATGTGAGTCTTGAGAGATAGTTGTTACCAAGTGGCTCCAGTACTCAAGAAGGGGGTAAATTGAATATAGAAAATTTTTCGCAAATGCTTTTCAAACAAAATTCGTTGAAGCTATTTAATAAAAGATGTGAATACAATGAGAGGATAAAAAGCCTTAGGAACAAAAAATCAACAGTTAAGCAATAATAAATAAATTATAGTAAATAAAGAGATTAAGATGAGAAGAGCAGACACAATATTTATCCTAGTTCAGCCACCAAACCACTTGTGGCCTATGTCCAGTCCTCGAAAAATTATCTGAGATTTTTCACTATGAATACAAGCTTAAATAGGTGCTTGCTATCGTTACAAATTGGAGCACTTTTCACACACAGGGAAACTATACCCTTGTGCTAAAGCCTCAACTTTCAGGGATACCTCACACTCGTTACAAAGAAGCAGAAAATAGATGTAGAGAAACTTTCACAAAGAGTAAATATAAAAAATTAAAGCACTAGGAAACTCTTTAAGGATATCTCTAAGTTTTTCTGAAAAGAGGTGACCCAAGGTCACTATTTATTGTTAGGCAATATTCAGAGGTGACCCAAGGTCACTATTTATAGAGTCTTTAAAGAAAATAGCCATTGGAAGAATTAAATCGCATAATTAATATGAATTTGGTCGTTTCTTTCTAAATCTGTAACCCATGTTTAATCGAATAACTCTTGTGTTATTCGAATAACACGTTTTCAAATAACTAGTTCTGATATGGGTTATTCGAATAACATGAGGATTATTCGAATAACGCTGCTTTAAAACATTTTTTGAGAAAAAAGGTCTATTCAAATAACTTTGAAGTCATTCAAATAGCTAATTTAAAAGAAGCCATTCTAAAAACCTTTTATTCGAATAACAGAGGTGCTATTCGAATAGCACTTATGAAAACAAAGACGCGCAATAGGATTTTGAAAATGTTATTCAAATGACTCTTGGGTTATTCCAATAACTCAGTTAAAGGACATTTTTTCTAGGCTTGGTTTATTCGAATAAAGAGACCTTTATTCGAATAAACCTGTTAAAAGAACATTTGAAAATACTTTT
The DNA here is from genome assembly GCA_029884595.1 of Ormosia semicastrata. Taxonomy (NCBI): domain Eukaryota; kingdom Viridiplantae; phylum Streptophyta; class Magnoliopsida; order Fabales; family Fabaceae; genus Ormosia; species Ormosia semicastrata. The sequence goes on from JAQQTO010000062.1 coordinate 65,371,501, forward strand.
AGAAAATTGCCCAGATGATTTTCAAAACACCAAAACCTTTTAATTTATTTTCAAGACCATTTTCAGTTTCAGGATTTTCGTTTAAAACTATTTTTATCTTATCTTGTAAAAACAATGAGATATCCAAAAAGTTTCCGTACAAAAAGACTCTAAGTCCTAAAGCTGATCTTGAAATTCTTGGACTTGGTCTTCTCATCATCTTCATGTTTGTTATCATCAAAACTAGTCTGTGCTATAGCATAGCCAGTCATATTCTCCTCCTTTTTGATGATGACAAACTATCATTGAGAAAAGTATTAGTTCAGATAAATTGGAATTCACAAAGTTAAAGCTTAGGGAACTTACTCCCCCTCTTTTTCATAAGAGGTGATTTATATCAGCGATGTTCGCAACTCCCCCTTTCTTTTGGAATCTAATAATTATTTTATTTTACCTATCTTTTCTCAAGTGTTACCAGTTATTATTTTTCTCCTCCTTTGGCATGATCAAAAAGCATAAGGGACCAAGGCAAGTAGAAGCAAATAATATGCATTGCAATAAAGATATTCACATAATTTCAGGCCCAAAAAGAATAGATAATGCATCAAAATAGTCATTTCATTAATATTAAATTGGAAAAAAAAATACATATACAATAAGAAAATTAATAGCCAGTACAAAAGTAAGCTAAGAAACAAAAGGTGAAGCCTAAAAATAAGCATCCGGTGGAAGAGGAGGGGAGTCAAGTGCTCGTTGAGTCAGCAGTGTGCGAAGGGCAGCCTGCTCATGCTCTACACCTTTTATCCTATTAAGCAGGATAGAGAAAGTATTCTCCATATAAGCCCTGTTGTCCTGCAGGGCTGCCATGATTTAATCCAAAGTGCCTAGATCAGCAGCAGGAATAGTAGGAGTAGGAACATCAGCAGCAGGTGCAGCAGGGGTAGCAGGGTGGTCTTCTTAGTCATCATCTTCAACTTCGTTTGGGTACACCCAGTCATCAGAAGTTCTAATCATCTTCATTCTGTTTAAGGTAAAGGACCAAAAAATATGATGATGAGTCAGCTCGGTCACCCGCTTAGTCTCTAAAATCTGAGGGTATTTACCTAAGAAGGCAGTAATAATCAATCCATAGGGCAAGTCAGATCATTATTTACCCTTTGCCTTCATCACATGCTTTATAATGAAGATTGACCAGTTGATTTGGTGACCTTTCTTTAGAACCCACAACATGAAGATGTCATCTTCACTAAGGTAGGTATAATTCCCGCCTTGAGGAGCCATAATATATGCATAAGTGTAATGTAAGAGCCTATCTTAGCTCTTCAACATGCCTCTTTTGATACCTTTACCAGGAAAAGGGTAGGCGAGGTTTTAGTAGATCCTCAATGGATCAAATTTTGTTGTACTCCTAAATAAATAGGCTACCATCTTCTTCAACATGTGTGCCCGCAAATTGTAGTTCAAAAAACACAGCCTAATCTTGAGGGGTAATGACAACATGTTGATCACAAATGTCTGAGAGAAGGTTATGCCCTTCAATCTTCAGGTTGCAATAAAACATTTTTACCAAGTCAGGGTAAAGGTCAGCTAGGTGGGAGCAGAGACGAAGCACGCCACGAGTGTTCAGCAGATTGAGGAAGTCAAAGCCTCCTTATCTCTGGAAGAAGTTTATTTCCAGTTATTTTGGTTGCACAAGATTGCACTCTCGAAAGTGAGAAATAAAGCGACCCTGCTCCTCTCCATTGGAGGATAGCCTTCGTAGGTCCAATGGGTTATTGCAAGGGACAATCTTTATACGAGGACGTTTGGTGCAGGAAGAGGAAGAGGCCATGGTTGGATGAAGAGGTTTAAGATGGTGTACGATGATGAACACGGGGTTACGTAATGGTGGTCATAGTGAGAGTGGTTATGAGAGTGGAGAAATGGTGGAGGACGATGGTGGATGTATAGAAGAAATGGTGGGAGAGAAATCTTTGGGCTGAGGGATGCATAAAACTTAGAGGAGAGAGAGAGGGGAGAGAATCAAATAAAATAGAGAGAAATGAAGCTTGGACAGAGCTGGGTATATATAAAGAACTTGTGTTTATTCGAATAGCAAGGATGTTATTCGAATAAACTTGCGTGGAGACCAATGGTTGTGGCATTTCTACTAGAAGTTATTCGAATAGCTCTAAGGTCATTCAAATAACTAGCTCTATAACTTAGTTGTCTGCCAAGGTTTTATTCGAATAACCATCTGATTATTCGAATAACCAAATAAAGATAAAAGCCTCGTGAAAGTATTATTCGAATAAGGTTAATGTTTATTCGAATAAAGCATGAAGGCATAAAGGCACACATAGCGCATGTATTTGAATAAAATAGAATTTATTCGAATGAGACAAATATCAAATACAAGAACTGTGGTTGCTGGTCTCAGGTTATTCGAATAAATTGAATTTTATTCGAATAGAACTGATACGCAACACATTTTTCTCAGCAGCTGATTGAGTTTATTCGAATAAACCTATCAGAAAAACATTAGTAAACATGTTTAGAGGTTTAATTTTAGAACGAGAGGCTTACCCAATGATGGTTTACCTACAAAAAGGATTTGGGGATATCTCCAACGCTCAAATCAGTAATAATTCAAGATTAATAACTCAATAATAAATTAATAAATATGAGCACTATATACAAGATTGATCCAGAATTCTAAGTTCTCTTCTTAAGTGAAAGAAAATATCTTTAGGTAAAGGTTTTATGAAAATATCAGCAAGTTGATTAGTTGTCTCAACAAATTCTAACACACAATCACCTTTTTGAACATGATCTCTTATGAAATGATGTCTTATCTCGATATATTTAGACCTAGAATGCATAATGGGGTTCTTAGTCAAATTGATTACACTAGTATTGTCACATCTTATAAGGATGTGATCTAGCTAAAGTCCAAAGTCTAGAAGTTATTGCTTCATGCATAGGATTTGGGCACAACAACTTCCGGCTGCAATATATTCAACTTCAATGGTAGATAATGCCACACTATTTTGTTTCTTGTTATGCCAAGAAACTAAAGAGCTTCCAAGCAAGTGACATGTCCCACTAGTGCTTTTCCTATCCAATTTGTAATCAGTGAAATTAGAGTTGGAATAACCAATAAGACTACAAGTGGCACCTTTGGGGTACCATAAGCCCACTTGTGAAGTGCCATGAAGATATTTCATAATTCGTTTAACTACACTTAAGTGCGATTTTTTAGGATTGACTTGGTATCTGGCACATATGCATATGCTAAACATGATATCCGGTCTACTAGTAGTGAGATAGAGAAGCGAACTAATCATACCTCTTTATTTAGTGATTTCAACAGGATTACCTGCTTCATCCATGTCTAAGTAACATAAGGTGCTCATTAGTGTGTTCATGTGCTTTGAGTTATCCATTCCAAATCTTTTGAGAAGTTCTTTGCAATACTTGGATTGGCTAATGAAGGTTCCACTCCTTGTTTGCTTAATTTGAAGCCCAAGGAAGAAATTGAGCTATCCTATTATGGACATCTCAAATTCACTTTGCATGATATTAGAAAAATCCTTACATAGAGACTCGTTAGTAACACCAAATATAATATTATCTGCATAAACTTGTACAAGGAGAATATCATGCTTTTTATTTTTAATAAAAAGGGTTTATCAACTTTGCCTCTTGTAAAACCATATTCTAAAAGAAACTTACTCAACCTTTCATACCAAACTCTAGGAGTTTATTTTAAGTCATATAAGGCATTTTTCAATTTGAAAACATGGTTGGGTAGTTCATAATTTTCAAAACCTGGAGGTTGTTCAACATATACTTCCTCTTGAATAAAACCATTTAAAAACGCGCTTTTAACATCCATTTGATATAACTTAAAATTCATGATGCAAGCATAAGCAAGTAACATTCTAATAACTTCTAGTCTACCTATAGGTGCATAGGTTTCTTCACAATCTATTCCTTCCTCTTGATTATACCCTTTTGCTACAAGCCTAGCTTTATTTCTTGTTATTAGGTCAACTTCATCAAGCTTGTTCCTAAAGACCCATTTAGTGCCTATAATTGAATGATCATTGGGCCTTGGAACTAATTCCCATACTTGGTTTCTTTCAAATTAGTTTAACTCTTCTTGCATTGCTAAGATACAATATGCATCATTAAAGGCTTCATTTAAGTCTTTAGGTTCAATTTGAGAAATGAAAGCCATATGGTTGCATGCATTTCTAATTAAGTTTTGAGTACTTACACTTTTCAATACATTGCCTATTACTTGGTCAAGTGGATGGTATCTTGAGGTTTACCATTCTTTGGGAAGGTCTATGGCTTGTGAATTCTCTTAATTTAGGGGGCCCTCTTGACTTTCTTCTTGCTTCCTCTCTTCTTTCTCCTTGTTATTCAAGTGAAATTTTGTCAAAGCCTCTACAACATCATCAACAACAAAATCCTTTCTCATTCCATTTGGGTTAGTTTCGTCAAATGCAACATGAATGGATTCTTCGACAGTCATAGTTCTTTTATTATAAATTCTAAAGGCTTTGCTATAATTTGAATAACCAAGAAATATACCCTCATCAGACTTGGCATCAAACTTGCCTAGGTTATCCTTTCTATTATTCAAAATAAAACATTTGCAACCAAAAACATGAAAATGTGAGACATTTGACTTTCTTCCTTTGTATAATTCATATGGGATTTTCTTTAAAATTGGCCTTATAAGGGCCCTATTCATTACATTACAAGCGGTGCTTACCGCATCCGTCCAAAAATACTTAGGAAGTGTAGCCTCATTGAGCATAGTTCTCGCTATTTCTTCTAAAAAATGCTTTTTTCTTTCTACAACTCCATTTTGTTATGGAGTTCTAAGGGTAAAAAAGTTATGCTCGATGCCATGTTCAACACAAAAAGTTTCAAAAACATGATTTTCAAATTCAAATCCATGGTCACTCCTTATAGAAGTAATAGAAAAACCTTTTTCGTTTTGGATAATTTTAGCAACTCTTTTAAAAGCTAGAAATGCATCATTTTTATTGGAAAGTAATAAAGTTTAGGTGAACCTAGAAAAATCATCCACAATCACTAAAGCATAGTAATTCTCACCAAAGCTCATAGTTCTAAATGGTTCAAAAAGATCCATGTGCAAAAATTATAAAGGTCTAGAAGTTGAAACTATATTTTTTTCTTTAAAAGAAATATTTACTTGTTTTTCCTTTTGACATGCATCACATAATTTATCTTTTATAAAGTTGAGCTTGGGTAGTCCAATTACTAGCTCTTTAGAGACCAATTTTTTTAAGTGATCCATGTGAATGAGTGCAATTCTCCTATGCCATAACCATGAATCATCATTCTTACTTGAAAGGTATTTCGCATAATTTAAAGATATGTCATCAAGGCTAATCATATAAATATTGTTAACTGTATGACCGATGAACTTAACATGCTTATCATTTTACCTTTAATTATGCAACAATTTGAATAAAAAATTATTCTATTTCTTTTATCACATAATTGATTAATACTACGAAGATTGTGTTTAAGTCCTTCAACAAACAATATATTATCAATGGAAGAATTAGGACTTTTACCGACTTCGCCAAATCCAAGAATCTTTCCTTTGTTGTTATCTTTGTATGTTACATGTCCGTGAGTCTTGGGAACAAGGAATGAGAATTTGGAATCGTCTCCGGTCATGTGCTTGGAGTAGCCACTATCGAGGTACCAATTTGAGCTCCTAACCTTCAAGCACACCCACAACACATGTTTCATTTTTAACTTTTGGTACCCAAATTTTCTTGGGTCCTTGAGTGTTAGTTTTGAGTATAGTACCTTTAGGAACATAAACCATTTTAGTTCTAATTTTTGTGTTGATATTTTTTCTTGCATTGCATGTTGATGCACTGTGTCCATTTTGCCCACAATAAAAGTATTTAATAAAAGGACTACTTGAAGTACTTGAGAAAATAAAGAAATTTTTATAAAATTTATGTTGATTTTTAGGGTTGTAACCTATCCCAGCTTTTTGAAAAATAGCTTTTTGTTTTTCTAGCAAAATATTTAAGTTATCTCTTCCAAAAGTGAATTTAGAAAGTGTGTTCTTTAAATCTTCAATTTCTTTTTCAAGAATTTGGCATGATAACTAAGATGAAGATGTTGAGGCATGTGAAGAGCAAATTGTGTAAGTATTAATTAATCCTAATGTTTCATTTTCAATTTTTAATTCTTCAATTTCTTTGTTTAAAGCAAGAATATGATTTTCTAAAAAAGAAATTGTTTTCTTAGATGAGGAAATCAATTTTGTCAGCCTTATCGATTCGTCATGCAATTCCTCAAAACTATTTTGTAATTCATCATAAGAGGGTGATAAATCATAGTTAGAATTTACCTCATTGTTGTTTTCTTCTTCTTCTTCTTCTCCTTTGGCTATAAGACATAGATGAGCTTCTTCGTTATTTGAACTATCAGTAGAGTTCATATCATTGTCATCTCATGCTATGCAGGCTTTTCTTCCTTTTCTTTCCTTGGAGGATTTCTTTTCAAATTTCTCCATTTTCTTTTCGTAAATTGGGCACTCCATCTTCATGTGGCCTGGTTTTTCGCACTCATAATAAGTTAGAGTTGATGATGCTCCTTCCCCTTTGTGATGGGTCTTCTTTGAGTTCTTTTCTTTTTGAGGAACTTTCTAAATTTCTTTACTAGGAGACTGAGGTTCTCTTCATTTAACTCAAAGTTGTCTGCTTCATCTCCATCATTTTCATCTTCATTATCGATAGTGGAGGAGGTGGCTTTAAGTGCGATTCCCTTTTTCTTCTTATCATTTTCTTCAATTTGACTTAATCTGCTCAGCTCTAATTCGTGTTCATAGAGTTTTCCAAACAGGGTAGCTAGTGTCATTGTTGACAAATCCCTTGATTCTGATAAGACTGTCACTTTGTGTTACCAAATCTTGTTTAGACATCTCAAAACTTTGTTAATCAAATCTTCGTTAGTAAAATTCTTTCTTAATGATGCAACATCATTTACAATGTAGGTGAACACATTTCTTAAATGATTTCTCCTTGGTTCATTCTAAATAATTCATATTCGTGAGTAAGAGAATTGATTCTCGACCTTTTTACTTCACTTGTAAAATGTCCCACATTTCTTTAGCAGTTTTATAATTTGAAATTCTGAAAAATTCATCATATCCCAAAGTAGTGGCAATGGTGTTTTTGGCTTTCAAATTATGTTGAACTTTTCTTTTATCCTTATCAGACCAATCACTTCTCGATGTCTCAGTTTTTACACCATCGACCTCTTGTGTAGGTATAAAAGCACCATTTTTGACAGCATCCCACACATCAAGATCAATAGCTTCGATGAAGATTTTCATTCTTTCCCTCCAATAGGCATAACCATCCCCATTGAAAAAGGGTGGTTGTTTTATGGAAGATTCCTTTGAAAAATCATTTGAAGAAGTCATGTTCTCTAGAAGCTGCTAAGCTCTTTAAATAAGAGTCTAGCTCTGATACCACTTGTTATCAAGTGACTCCAGTACTCAAGAGGGGGGTGAATAAAAGATGTGAATACAAAGAGAGGATAAAAATCTTTTGCAAATGCTTTTAAAATAAAATTCGTTGAAGCTATTTAATAAAAGATGTGAATACAAAGAGAGGATAAAAAGTCTTAGGAACAGAAAATAAATAGTTAAGCAATAATAAATAAATTTCAGTAAATAAAGCGATTAAGATGAGAAAAGCAAGCACAATATTTATCCTGGTTCAGCCACCAAACCATGTGGCCTATGTCCAGTCCTTGAAAAATTATCCGAGATTTTTCTCTATGAATACAAGCTTAAACAGGTGCTTGATACTGTTACAAAGTAGAGCACTTTTCACACACAGGGAAACTATACCCTTGTGCTAAAGTCTCAACTTTTAGGGATACCTCATCTTTATACAAATCTTAAGGGATACCTCACCCTCGTTACAAAGAAGCAGAAAATAGATGTAGAGAAACTCTCACAAAGAGTAAATATCACAAATTGAAGTACTAGGAAGCTCTTTAAGCATATCTCAAAGTTTTGTCGAAAAGAGCACAAAAATATGCAAAAATTGCAAATCAGGTTTTAAAGAAAGAAAAGAATAATTCAGATAGTTGGGCAATATTCGGAGGTGACCCAAGGTCACTATTTATAGAGTCTTTAAAGAAAATAGTTATTGGAAGAATTAAATCTCGTAATTAATATGAATATGGTCATTTCTTTCTAAATCTGTAACCCATGTTTATTCAAATAACTCTTGTGTTATTCGAATAACACGTTTTCATATAACTAGTTATGATATGGGTTATTCGAATAACATGAGGATTATTCGAATAACGCTACTTTAAAACATTTTCTGAGAAACAAGTCTATTCGAATAACTTTGGAGTTATTCGAATAGCTTATTTAGAAGAAGCCATTCTAAAAACCTTTTATTCGAATAACAGAGGTGTTATTCGAATAACACTTATGAAAACAAAGGTGCACAGTAGGATTTTGAAAACGTTATTCGAATACCTCTTGGGTTATTCGAATAACTCAGTTAAAAGACAGTTTTTCTAGGCTTGGTTTATTCGAATAAAGAAACCTTTATTTGAATAACCTTGTTAAAAGAACATTTGAAAATACTTTTAGAAAATTGCCCAAATGATTTTCAAAACACCAAAACATTTTAATTTATTTTAAGACCATTTTCAATTTTGGGATTTTCATTTAAAACCATTTTTATTTTATCTTGTAAAAACAATGAGATATCCAAAAAGTCTCTGTACAAAAAGACTTTAAGTCCTAAAACTAATATTGAAGTTCTTAGACTTGGTCTTCTCATCATCTTCATATTTGTTATCATCAAAACTAGTCTTCGCAGTAGCATAGCCAGTCACAATAGCCAGCCACTACATTCTCCACTCCTTCTTTGTCTTTAATGGTGATGTTAAATTCCTGCAAAAGTAAAATCCACCATATTAGTCACGCCTTATCATCCTTCTTTGTAAGAAGGTTTTAAGGGCTTCATGATCTGTGAAAATAATAATAGGAGAACCAATCAAGTAAGCATGAAACTTATCTAAAGCAAACACTACATCTAACAACTCTTTTTCAGTGGTGGAGTAATTCATCTAAGCATTATTGAGAGTTCTACTAGCATAATAAATAACAAAGGCTTCCTCTCTCTTCATTGCCCAAGAAATGCACCGACAATAAAATCACTAGCATCACATATGATCTTTAAAGGTAAAGTCTAATCAGGTGGCTGCATTATTGGTGCTAAGGTAAGCTTGCCAATTAGCGTTTTAAAGGCCTCTTGACAAGCTTGTGTCTATTCAAATGGGGCATCTTTAGCTAAGAGGTCACATAGTGGTCTAGATATAGTGAAAATTTTTTGTATGAACCTCCTATCAAACCCCGCTTGACCAATAAAAGATATTACATCCTTTACTGTCCTAGGTGTAGGCAACTTAGAGATTAATTTAATCTTAGATTGATTAACCTCTATCCCCCTAGAAGAAATAATATGCCCTAAAACAATACCTGAAAGTACCATAAAGTGACATTTTTCCTAGTTTAAAACCAGCTCATTCTCTTCACAATGAATCAACACCCTCTCTAAATTCAATAGACATTCATCAAAAGAAGATCCATAAACAGTCAAGTCATTCATAAAACTTCCATGCAATTTTTAACCCTATCACTAAAAATGCTCATCATGCAACATTGAAAAGTAGCAAGTGCATTATACAATCCAAATGGCATTCTACGAAAGGCAAAAATACCAAAAGGATAAGTGAAAGTGGTTTTTATCCTAGTCTTCTAATGCAATTTCAATTTGATAATAACCAGAATAACCATCCAAGAAGCAATAGAAAAGATGACCAGCCACACGCTCAAGAATTTGATCAATAAAAAGGAGAGGAAAATGGTCTTTCTAGGTGACAGCATTCAACTTTCTATAATCAATGTACATCCACCACCCAATCACAAGTTTTGTAGGGACTAACTCTCCTAGGTCATTCTTTACTATAGTAACACCTGACTTTTTAGGAACAACTTGTGTAGGACTTACCCATTTACTATCAACAATAGGATATATAATTTCTGCATCTAATAGTTTCAACACTTCATCTTCACCACTTCTTTCATAGTGGGATTAAGCCTATGTTGGGGGTCTCTACGAGGGATAATTCTTTTCTCTAACTTAATTTTATGAGAATAGACTAGAAGACTAACACATTTTATATCAGTAATACTCCAACCTAAAGCTCACTTATGCTCACTTAGGGTCTGAATTAATTTCTCACTTTGAGATTCAGACAATTCAAATGAGATAATAACAGGAAAAGTATCACCTGGACTAAGGAAAGCATGCTTTAAACCTTTAGGAAGAGGCTTCAATTCAACTTTGGGTGCTTCCACACTTGAAGGAATTTGTTTTTCACCTTTCTCGGGCAACTTTTCAAACTTTGGTTGCCATGCCTGAGTGCCATAATTTTGAGTTCTATAAAAAATAACACTAATATCAACTACATCAGATGGATTATTGATAGAATCAAACTCAGAATTAATAAGAAAATACTCAAGAGGATCAAAATCATGAGCTGTAAAAACTCTCATATCCATGATTGAGTCAATCATGTATGTCTAGTGGACTTCGTCATTATCTTCTGGTTGTTTTGTAATATGGAAGATATACACCTCAAGAGTCATGTTTCTGAAAGACAGCCTCATGAGTCCATTCCTACAATTAATAAGAGCATTAACAGTGGTAAGGAAAGGTCTACCTGAAATCAAAGGAATTTTAGAAGTAGTTTCAATAGCAGAGCTAGTGTCGAGGATTAAGAAATCAACAAGATAATAAAATTTGTTAATTTGAATTAGAACATCCTCTACTACACCCCGAGGTACTCTGACTGAACAGTCAGCTAATTATAATACCACAATGGTTGGCTTGAGTTATCGTAACCCCTACTACAAATAAATAGAATATGGCATTAGATTATGGTAGCTCCTAAATCTAGCAAAGATTGCCCAAACTCATGATCTCTAATGTTGCATGCAATGGTTGAACAACTAGAATCTTTGTACTTGGGAGGAATCTGTTGCTCAATTAGAGCACTAACTTGTTCTATCAAGAACGTTGTATACTTCACATAGTGCTTCCTCTTAACTGTACATAAATCCTTGAGTACTTTTGCATAAGTAGGAACTTGTTTAATCACATGCAAAAGAGGAAGATTTGGTTTTTACTTGCCTTAGATTCTGAAGGATTTCATTGTTAGGATCTAGAATCTATTTTCTTGATTTTACAGCCTGAGGGAATGGTACCTTAACAGGATTCTTTGTCACCTCAGGTTCATTGGGCAGCTCGGCATCACTGCTATTCTAATTCTTGTCCACATCCTCTGAGTTATTTGTTGTTGGGATATGTAATGATGTATCACTTCATGTCACAATGACATTCACATCCTTCAACTTCTCTTGCGCCATGTGTTGACCATGGGGTGTGGACTAAGCTTGAGAAGGGATGTAGCATCTCAAAGACTAACACTAATGACGTACCTGATTCACGCATCAGTAATTAGAATTTGGTATATTATGAATATCCATAACTTTTCAAATAAATAATTTAATAATATATAAAATATAAGCCTTTAGTGGAAACATATAATACATATAGTATGAAATGAATTATATACAAATTACAAATCGCTAAACTTTGCATAATATATCATCTTATTGTACAAGAATTTAAACCAAAAGAAACTGACTATCTTTTCATCCCAAAGCTCCATCTATCTTCATCTTGCTTAACTATTGTTAGCCTTTCCTAGAGTCATTGCGGAAAACATAGATGTAGGTGGGTGAGAATTATGAAATTCTTAGTAGTTTAATTAAAAATGTGTCATCACAACAATTTTAGCTATTTCAGGAAAAAATTCATTCCTATTAAAAAAATTCAATATCAATCTAGGAAGGTGGCAAAAAACCAAAACGAATCCTTCCTCTTCCCAAAATAGATAGTTCATTTATCATCATAAAAATCATTCATAATCATCAAAATCGCACCATAAATCGTATCTTTCAATCTCATATCATCCATTCATAAATCACATTATCCAATCTCATTTTCAAATAATCAAAATATCATCAAGTTGTTTGTCTTGAAAAATCATCAGTCATATCATTAAATCTAATGTTTCAAATCCATCATATCCAAGGCCATCATAACTCAAGTCATCAAATCAGAAATCATATAATCAAGTCTCATATTTTCAAATCTTCAAGACATATCAATAAATCTCATGTTTATTTTAAAACAAATATCCATGATGTCTCAAATCATCAGGACAAATGTGTCTTCTCAAATCAAATGATATGGAGGGAATGTCCATCCTCACAATACCAAATCACTTGGTAATAGTCTGCTTTCGATTTAGTGCACTTCAATCCATTCATAGCTCTCGCTACACAGTACTACTCCGAGTAACCCAAATAAGCCACAACACTAAGGGAATGTCTATTCTCCTTATAGTTATGAGTAGAGATGGAATGTCCATCCTTAACTACTGTTGATAGGGAGGGTATCATCCTTCCTCACACTATCTTTCAACTAGGAATGCCTCAAGTGTAGAGAGGGGATGTCTATCCTCAACTACACATCAAACATAGGGAACTTAGGTAAAAAGGAAGGGAATGTCCATCCTCAACCACCATTTCCAAGTCACCCCTAGATCCAAGGATATCCTAGATAATGAATTACTCATAAATTTCAATCATCAATCATGCATGAATATGCATATCATAGTTTCTCTTAACAAAGGTAATCAAATTCATCAATCAATCTCATATCATAATATCATGCATCATGGTCAAATCAATTATACAACATGATATCTATCTCATTATCTTATATTATGGCACAAGGCCTCGTATTTTATCAAAATGCTATAATATGCATATAAAGGTCTTTCTTGTTATCAATAATCAAGTCCATCATTCAATCTCATTTAATGCAATATCATCATGGAAATAATTTCTCAAATTATCAATCAAACATTAGTGCATCCCATTATATTATTTTAGATCAAAACATAAAGCAATTCATAGAAAAATCACACAAATATATAAGTCTAGAAGCATTTTCTAGTAAGTGCCGCAGCTCCACTTCTATAGTGTTGCGGCATATAGGTTTGTGTCACGACAGTTCCCCTTTTTACACCGTAGCTCCAAACCCTCTACAGCATTTTCCTAATTTCCAGAGAATGGGGTGTCACGACTTCCCATAATTTGTGTCACGACTCCTCCTGGAATTTCTGGTTTGGCCGAAAACCAGATGCTGGGTTGAAACAAGACCCAAGCTTGAATCTTTCAACCATAATCATGCAACCCACACTTGTTAATACTCTCATACAACCTCAATAATTAGTTAGCATGGTGACTCATGAATTAAAACATCAGACAAAGGTGGGTTTCAAACCTCTTTTTCTTTCAAATCTCAAACTCATCAAGAATCAAGAGGAGAAATCAAGGTATTACATCATGAATAAAATAAAAAATCACCATCTCATGTTTTCCATTTCAAATCATGAATCAAATCTCAAGTTTCCAAGTTTAGAAAAGCACAAGATGAAGAGAAAACAAGGAAGAAAAACCCCCTACCTTGATTTCCATGGCTCTTTGATCTTGTTTCCTTACATTTCCTTTCTTGATCTTTCTCCTTCTTCTCCATTTTCTGCTGTCTCATGACCTGCCCTCCTTCTCCCCCTTTTCTTTCTTGTTTGCGTTTGTTCACTACTTTATTTCTCTCCTCATATTTCTTTTGTTTCTTTTCTTATTTCTTTCTTTGTTCTTTTTTAATATGGGCAGCCGTGAGTGAAGGAGACAGGAGTGAGAGAAAAATATCTTTCAAGGTCATAATGAGGGGTGATATAGTGGGGAAGGAAAATAAAAAGGGAAAAGTGAAATCCCACTGATAAGGTATTATGGTAAATTCTAGGATTTCACGCACTTTCTAGTTTTATTTTTCCACAATCATTTGTATACACCTTTATCAGACATTAAGCTTTACTATTCATCCCTGGGTTAAATTAAACCTTATGAAATTGAATTTACAAGCTTTCAAGTGTCTATTTTAATATGTTTTACTCTCAAATTAATCTTCATCCTTTATTTTACATTTACTCTTAATCTTATAATTTTATGAGCTAGTTGTCTATTTAGTTTGGTCTTTAAACACTATCTCAGGGTTATTTACAATGCCAAACTAACTTATCTAATCTTTTAGAATTTCATATAGCTCACTCTAATCCTTAATGACTTAAAAATAAATTCACCTTATTTATTTCTATCAATTTAGCTATTTAATCTAAATTCTGAGTTATTTCTCATATTCAGTGTTATAGATTTACACTCAATTCAATCCAAACAATTTACCAAAATTACCAAGTAGATTATACCAGTTTTATTGAGCTACTATAACCCTAATTAATATTGTTAGATTAGGGAATATGTTACAAAGGAACTTACCTCGCTCATTCACACTCAAGGAGTTCATCAATTTGGATACTTGACTCTTTATCTCCTTATTTTCTTCAACAACTTGCGTAATCAACAATTAGAACTTTTGATTAGTCTTACCATGTGCCTCAATAAAAGCATGCAAAATGTCTTCTAAAGGACTCCTAGAAGAAGAAGGTGCATGATATGGTGTAGGATATGATCGAGGAGGCGGTGCAGGCGACTGGTTTTCAAATTTCTAACTAAAATTAGGGTGATTGCGCCACCTCAGATTATATGTATCAGAGAAAGGTGTAAAAGGCTTCTTGTACATACCTAAAGCATTACATTATTCCTCGTACATCTCTCTCATCTCAGCAAATGTAGGACACTCTTGGGCGAGGTGTTCTACCCCGTCACACACAAAACATAGTCTAAAAGACTCTACATGATTAACCACATGTGTTGGCTTTAAGTCCTTGGTCTTTAACACCTCTAGCTCCCTAGTGAGTATCTCAACCTTAGCCTTTAGGTTATCATCTTCCCTAAGATAGTAGATTCCACCTCCATTTGGATTTCCTGTAGGTTGTGATCTATTTGTGCTCTTAGTAGCACTAGGTCCAGTCCAAGTGTGAGCTTTTTCAACAAGTTAATTAAGGTATTCTATGGCCTCACCAGGATCTTTCTGTAAGAACTCACCATTGCACATTATCTCCACAAATTGGCGCTCTCTTAGTGTAACTCCCTCATAAAAATAGCTCACTAAGCACCAATTCTCATACCCATGGTGAGAATACATACTCAACAACTCCTTAAATCTCTCCTAAGACTGAAACAGAGTCTCATTGTCCTTTTGTTCAAAGGTGGAGATTTGCCTTTTTAAAGCGTTGGTCTTATGTTGGGGAAAATGTTTATTAAAGAAAGTTTGTGTCATCTCATTCCATGACCCAATAGATTGTGGTCTTAGTGAGTATAGCCAACTTTTATCTCTATCCTTCAAAGAGAAAGGAAAGAACTCAAGTCTCACAATGTCATTAGTTGCATTTTAACTATGAAAAGTCACAACTACTTCCTCAAACTCCCTAATGTGCAAATATGGATTTTTGTTTTCCAGTCATGAAAAGTAGGGAGTAATTGTATCATTCCTGTCTTAAAATCTAGTCGGGGAGTATTAGTTAGAAACATGATGCATGATGGTGTGACTATGCGTGTAGGATGGAGGTAATCCTGAAGGGTCCTACTAGGTTGATCTCTGTGTTCACTCATTTCTTCAGAATTAGAAGAACTATCAAACAAATTAATAGAAAATTCAAACTCTGACTCTGACATAGGTCTATAAGCAAATCGACCCAAGGCGTCTCTATATCTATTCATGCAAGGTAGAGAAAATGCAACACTAAAAATAAAAAATAAAAATAAAATAAAAAACTACAAAAAGAAATGAAAAAAAAAATAAAGATGCAACAAGATAAAAGAGGGAACAAAGTTATCGCATTTACTATTGTTGAAAAGAAAAATTTGATTAGCAACTCTTCTACCGTCTCCTCGACAACGATGCCAAAATTTGATTACGAGCAAAGAATAATGTGATAATTGTAGCACAACTTTGGGATGTCAATTACATAGAGAAACAAATTAAAAGAATAGCTAAAGAAACAAAGAAACAAAAGAAAAATATTAAATGATTAAAAGTAAATAAAGATTAATTTAAATGCAAAATTAAGTAAAGCAAATTTGATTTCTACTTGATGTAAGATGACTAAGGTTCAGAATCTACTAAGATTAATTTTAACATTAACTATGTCAAATTATTATACCCAATTAATTTAACACATGAACATTTAGTGGAAAACATGTGCTCACGAAAAATATATCAATAAAGCATTAAAAATAATAGCCACATGTATGATAAAATTTTCTTAATTAATAGTAAATTATCAAACCATCAAATTTATCCCTAATAAGAAATCACAATTGATATCCAACAATTACCACTAACATTTAGCTAACACAAAGAAATTATAAAGTGATGCAGATTAAAAGTTGTAAACCCAAGTGTAGGTTATTTTAAGTAATAAATTCCCGAGAATCCGAGGTCGATCCACAGGTAATTGATGATGAAAAATTCTTTGACGTAAGGAAAATATTTTGTCACAATAATAAAATTGATAAAACTTGATCACAAATAAAAAAGATTTACTTGGGTTAGGAGATCCACTCTTGGTAAGTAAATTAAGGATAAGATTAATTTCTTTTATAACTCAATTAGAATCCACGCATAATAGAGGTTCCAATCGGAAAATACAGCATTCAACGTTCATTTAAGATTATATACGTAATTATATTATGATTTTTTAATTATCTATTAACACCACCACTTATAAATGGGCTCAAGCATTCATTGTGTCAATATCTTGTCTACAACAAATCAAGATCACCACTTTACAAGGAGGGTTTCTAAATTGATTGGAAACAAAATACAATACATATAATGACTACTTGAAAATATATCATTTAAGCACAAGAAAGAAATTAATCTAACCTTAAACTATTACCAAAAGCTTTACTCTTTCACCCAAGTAAAATGAAAATTAGTTACTTATAGATAAGAAGAAGAAGAAGAAGAAGAAGAAGAAGAACATAACTTCAATTTAGAATAAAAGAAAACTACAAACAACACAATAGCATGATCTTGATCTCTAAGACCAAGACCCCTAAATGATTAGCCAATAGTGCCTTTTATAGAGTATTAGGAATATAAAATGACAAGGGGACTAATTAATAAGTGAGTAGATAAGTGGAAAATGCCAAATGACTTTTGATGAGTGGAAAATTATTAAGATTCTTTATCTCTGAAATCATTCAGTGATGAACTCATTGCATTCATCATTTTCTCACTAAGTAGTCTTCATGAAAGATGTAGGCTTTTGTCTTAGCTTGTTTCAGCCCAAAAACATTCTTACAACTTGAGATATGGTCTGATTACTGTAAATTACTTAGGCCCAGCTACAGTTCCTCTGTTTTGACTTGCAAGCCCAATATGACCTCTAAGAAATCCGAAATATATCTTATGTTCTTCATGAAAGTTGTAGATATGGGTCTTAGCTTACAGATGCCAAAATTTTAACCCAATTCAGTTCTTATAGCCCGATTTATGCTTTAATTACTGTACATTATTCAGGTTCCAATCACAAAACTCGTGTTGTGACTTCCAAGACCAATTAGCTGTATTAGATGTCTGATTTTAACCTAGAGCTCTTATGAAAGTTGTAGAGCTCTATCTTATCTTCCGTACAAGGTAAAATACATAATTATTAGACATCTTGAACTTAAGATATGGCCAAAATACAAAAATAGTGTAACACGTAAATCAAGCTGAAAATATCAATTAAGTCCAATTTGAGTCCAAACTTATAAAACATAACCAAGCTCAATCAATTAAGTGCATGGAGAGTGTAAATAACTAAAAATAAGAATTTATTAATATATAAAATATGTGATTATCAGATTCCCTCACACTTAGCTTTTTGCACTCCTGGACAAAACACATAAGACCAAAACTAGGGAACAAGGAAAAACAACACAAACTTAAAAGCTAGAAATTCTAAAAGACTCAATTTTTAATAATATTTAAGAATGAAGAGTGACCAATCATTCAAGGGATCAAAACATTTATGAGGTAACATTTCTTCATATCTCAAACCAACAAGTAAGGAAATTTCAATTGAAAAACATGAGTCAAGAATGATAGATCCTCACAAAATTCACTCTCAATCCCTCAAGTGTTTATGATGATCACATATTTGATACATTAATAAGTCTTTATTTTTAGTCATTTACACTCTTCATGTACTTAATTGATTGATTTTGATTATGTTTTGTAAGTTTGGACTCAAATTGGATTTAATTGAATTTTTCAGCATAATTTACGTCTTACGTTGTTTCTGTATTTGAGCTATATCTTGGGATGTAGGTAGTCAAATGAGGTGAATCTGATGGTATTTTAAAGATAAGAGAGAGCTCTATAACTTTTATGAAGACCTCAAAGGCCAAATCACATGAGTAGATAACTCAAATTGGGGTTGAAGCAAGAACTAGAGTGCTGTTCCTGATAGCTTGACCTATGCGTACTGTTCATGCCATTTTTTGGGCTAGAGGTTGTCAAATGGGCTGAAATATTGATGCTAAATATTTGAGACCTATATCTACAACTTTCATATTGAATACTTTTTCAGAATCTGAGGCCTAATAGGTGATATTGGGCTTGCAAGTCAGAACAGAGGAGTTGTGACTGGGCCTGAGTAGTGTGCAGTAATGTGAACGTATCTGGAGTTACAGAAATGATATTGGACTCAAACTAAAGCCATGTGAAAGCTAAGATCTAGCCCTACAACTTTGATGAAGATCATATTTGCTCATTCTGACGTATTCAATGACTTCAGAGCTAAATGATTTCAGAGACAAGGAATCTCCTTAATTTTTCACTCACCAAAAGTCTTTTGGCATTTTCCACTCATTTTCCACTCATCCACCCACTAATGACTCACCCCCTTGTCATTTTGTATCTCTAATCTTCTATAAAAGGGGGCCTTGGCAGATCATTAAGGGTGTTAGGTGTTAGGAACCAAAATGATGCTAGTTTGTTACTAGGTTTTCTTGTAGTAATTTTCCTTTGTTCTAAATTGAAGTCATGTTCTTCTTCTTCTTCTTCTTCTCTCTTTCTTTCTTCTTATCTATGAGTAACTAAGTTTCATTTTGCTTAGGTGAAAGGGTGAAGCTCTTGGTAATGAAATAAGGTTAGATTAATTTCTCTCTTGTGCTTAAATGATATATTTTTAAGTGGTCATTATACGTATTATATTTTGTTTCTAATTAATTTAAAAACCCTCCTTGTAAAGTGGAGTTCTTGATTTGTTGTAGACAAGAGATTGACACAATGAATGTTTTAACCCATTTACAAGTGGTGGTGCTAGAAACTCTTCTTATAAAGTGGATATCTTGATTTGTTGTAGACAAGATTTTGGCACAAAATGCTTGATCCCATTTATGAGTGATGGTGTTAATAGATGATTAAAGGAAACATAGTATAACTACGTATATTATTTTAATGGACTTTTAACGTTGTATTTTCTGATTGGAACCTCCATGTTATGAGGATTCTAATTGAGTTATAAAAGAAATTAATCTTACTTTTACTTTATTTACTAAGAGTAGATTTTTTTACCCAAGTAAATAATTTTTACCGTAGTAACAAAATATTTACTTCACCTTAATCTTCAACAATTCCTTATGGATCGACCTCGGACTCACCGAGAAATTTATTACTTGAGACAACCTGCACTTGGGTTTGCAACATTTAATCTCGCATCAAGTTTTTGGCGCCGTTGCCGGGGACTTGATTTGAAGACTGAATTTCTGTTGTAAAAATTTTGTATATATACTAACATACTAACTAGAGGGAGAACCTCCCCCTTTTTAATTTCTGTGCATACTAACTTGTGGGGGAAACTCTCCCTAATTTCTCTACAATCTTCAATCATTAATGAAATAATCTTTCTTCTTCTCTCCTCTCTCGCTGGAGCAAAAAATTGGCTTGCCGATTCTTCAGTTTTCATATTTTAAATTTACTTTCTGAACTTTATTTTCTGTATTTATTTTTTGTCATTTTTTTGTTATTTATTTTCTGTTATTTTTTTTTGTTTACTAACTTACTAACTCTCTTACTAGCTATCTAATTTTTTACTTTTCTGCTTCTAACATTTTAATTTATCTGTATACTAACTTTTTAATTTTTATGCTTATTAACTTATTTGGTGGTTAGTTTATACCACACCTTTGTTAATATTTATTTACTAAGTGTTAATATATATTTGGTGGTTGATTTATACAACAACTTTGTTAATATTTAATGGACAGTTTATACTGCTAGCTTGTACATTTTATTTTATACTGTAAGTTACTTGTTTATGCTTAATTGGTATCGTGATTTAAATTCTGGTCATTTGGTTAGAGTTAATCCAGGTACTTTACATATTGATTTGTTTGAATCACAGTCACACACATTAAGTACAATGGCTGAAAACGAAAGTATGCATGATGAACATGAAAATCAACCGTTGCGAACTATGCGTGAGTATTTGAAACCATGTCGAAATTCTAGTCCATCGTGTTTTATCTTTCCACTCAATGCTAACAATTTTAGATTCAAGTCAGGTATGATTTCTTTACTTCCTAATTTCTATGGTTTAGAATCTGAAAGCCCATATCTACATCTAAAAGAATTTGAGGAAGTATATATTATTTTTCATGATCAAACTTGCACTGAAGAGGTTGTTAAGCTTAAATTGTTTCCTTTTTCTTTAAAAGATAAAGCAAAAGCTTGGCTTAACACTTTGAAACCAAGATCAATTGGCACATGGCAAGAAATATAAGGTGAGTTTTTAAAGAAATTTTTTCCAACACATAAAACCAATGCTTTGAAAAGACAAATCCAAATTTTTTACCAAAATTCAAATAAAGCATATTTTCAAAGTTGGGAACGTTTTAAAGATTTGTCGAATTATTGCCCACATCATGGTTTTGAAAAATGGCGCACTATAAGCTTCTTTTATGAAGGGTTAACACCTGAAACTAAACAATTTGTGAAAACAATGTGTAATGGTGAGTTTCTTGATAAAGAACCTGATGAAGCTTTAGATTATTTAGACCATTTGGCTGAAAATTCTCAATCTTGGCATGATACTAATCCTTCTGAAAATTCAATCAGATCTAACCTTCCAAATGCTAGCAAAGGAAAATATCACCTTAGTCAAGAAGAAGATCTAAATGCAAGATTTGCTAGTTTGGCTAGAAAGATTGAAGCCATGGAATTCGGGAAAGTAAAAAAAATCAAATCTGTGTAAAATGAAGAAATTTGTAGTATTTGTGATGAATTGGGACACTCAACAAATGAATGTCCAAAAATTCCTGTTTTTAAAGAAGTTGTGCATGAGCAAGTAAATGCAATGAACAATTTTAAAAAGCCATTCACTTCTTCTTTTTCAGATACATACAATCCAGGATGGAGAAATCACCCGAACTTCAGTTGGAGGACCAACAATCAAGCACAATTCATGCAACCACCACCTCTTCAAGCACAACAAGATTCTCAAAATCCTCAAGGATATGCACCCTATGTCTCACCATATATGAAAGACCTTGAGGGAACATTGCATGCATTCATGGAAAAGCAAGAGGCCTTTAATAATCAAAGCACTCAAGCCATGATTAACATAAAAGACACTCTTACTAAACTTTCTTCTGCACTTGCCATTCACGAGAAAGGAAAATTTCCCTCTCAACCTCAACCAAATCCCAAGAGTCAGTACAGTCTAAATGAGGGTAGTTCAGAAAGCCAACAAATAGATCAAGTCAAGTCAGTGATAACTTTTAGGAGTGGAAAGGTTGTTGAAAAACAAATTTCTGAACCTTGTGAGAAAAATGATAAGTCAAGTCCCAAAGATGAGGAAGGAGTTGATAAGCCACCTAGCCAAAAGGAGATCAAACCCTCGTCTTCACCCTCATTTCCTCAAGCATTAAATAGTTCAAGTAAAGTGAATCATAACAATGACATTTTTGAAATTTTTAAACTAGTGAAGGTCAATATTCCTCTGTTAGATACTATCAAAAAAATTCCTTGTTATGCCAAATTTTTGAAAAACTTGTGCACTGTTAAAAGGAAACATAATGTAAAAAAGAATACCTTTTTGACTGAACAGGTAAGCTCCATTATTCAAAACAATAATGAGTTGAAATATAAAGACCCTGGTTGTCCTACAGTTTCATGCATTATTGGTGAACATAAAATTGAACGAGCTTTACTTGATCTTGGCGCTAGTGTTAATTTGCTTCCATATTCAGTTTATCAGCAACTCAACCTTGGTGAGTTAAAACCAACTTCTATAACTCTTCTACTTGCTGATAGATCAATTAAAATCCCAAAAGGAATAGTAGAAGATGTGTTGGTACAAGTTGATAAATTCATATATCCTGTGGATTTTATTATCTTAGAAACTGAACCTATGGTTAATAGTTCTAAGTCAGTTCCTGTTATTCTTGGTCACCCATTTTTAGCAACATCTAATGCTCTAATAAATTACAAAAATGGAGTGGTGAAGCTAACATTTGAAAATATGACACTGGAGCTTAATGTTTTCAACATGTGCAAGCAACCACATGAAGTTTATGATAAAAAGGAAGAAGTTAAAGGGATTGAGGCCATTATAGATGATCATTTTCAAACCAGGAGTTCTTCTGACCCATTAGAAATTTGTTTAATTAATTTATTTAATTCAACTACACAGTTGGATGATGATGTTTCTGAAATATGCTCTTTGCTTGACTGTACACAGAAAATAGAATACAAAGGAAGGAAGCTAAGATTCGAAGAGCTAAAACCCATAAATGATGATACCCATGAAGAAGTACCCACACTGGAACTGAAGCCATTACCTGCTGGGTTGAAGTACACATTTTTTAGAGAAGAACAAAGCTTTCCAGTGGTAATTTCCTCATCCCTGACCAAAGAACAAGAAGATATGTTGATAGAAGTACTTAAAAGACATAAAAGTGCAATTGGATGGACATTAAAGGACATAAAAGGTATTAATCCATTAATTTGTACACATAGAATACATTTAGAGGATAATGCTAAAACATCTCAACAACCTCAAAGAAGATTAAATCCACACATGAAAGAGGTAGTTAGAGCTGAAGTTCTTAAATTACTTGATGTTGGAATTATCTATCCTATCTCTGATAGCCAATGGGTAAGCCCGACACAAGTTGTGCCTAAGAAATTTGGAATAACAGTGGTTGAAAATGAAAAAGGAGAATTAATACCTAACCGAGTCTCATCTAGTTGGCGTATGTGTATTGATTTCAGAAAATTGAATGCAGCCACTAGGAAAGATCATTTTCCATTGCCATTTCTTGATCAGATTCTAGAAAGAGTAGCAAGACATCCCTACTATTGTTTTCTTGATGGTTATTCAGGGTATAATCAAATACCAATTGCATTGGAGGATCAAGAAAAGACCACTTTTACTTGCCTCTTTGGCACTTTTGCATATAGAAGAATGCCTTTTGGTCTTTGTAATGCTCTGACAACTTTTCAAAGATGCATGTTAAGTATTTTCAGTGACATGATTGAGCATTATTTAGAGGTTTTCATGGATGATTTGACAGTTTTTGAAAATTCTTTTGAAAATTATCTTGATAATTTGGAAAAAGTTCTTTAAAGATGCGAAGAAAAAAGATTTGTGTTAAATTGGGAAAAATGTCATTACATGGTTACCTCAGGAATAGTGTTAGGTCATGTGATATCTTCTAAGGGAATTGAAGTTGATAAGGCCAAAGTTGAATTAATTGCTCATTTGCCTTCCCCAAAAATAGTCAGAGAAGTTCGTTCCTTTTTAGGACATGCAAGATTTTACAGAAGATTCATAAAAGACTTTAGTGTCATATCTAGACCTTTATGTAATCTTCTAACAAAAGATGTACCATTTGATTGGACCCAAAATTGTCAGAAATCTTTTGAAAAATTAATCGATCTTTTGATTTTTGCTCCTATCATGCAATCTCTTGACTGGTCTTTGCCTTTTGAGTTAATGTGTGATACTAGTGATTTTGTCGTTGGTGCTGTTTTAGGACAAAGAAAGGAAGGTAAACCTCATGTAATTTATTACGCAAGTTGAACTTTGAATAGTGCATAAATGAATTACACCACTACTGAAAAAGAACTACTTGCTGTAATTTTTGCATTGGACAAATTTTGAGCTTATTTAATTAGTTTGTCCACTGTTGTTTTGACTGATCATGCTGCTGTTAGATATTTAATGTCTAAGCAGGATGCCAAACCAAGGTTGATACGGTGAATCTTGTTGCTTCAAGAATTCAACATCACAATAAAAGATAAGAAATGAGCTGAAAATGTTGTTGTAGATCATTTGTTCAGACTTACAACAGACTCATCTTTTGATAGCACACCTATTAATGATTCTTTTCTTGATGAATTTTTATTTTCTGTCAATTCCATGCCTTGGTTTGCTAACATTGTCAATTTTCTTGTAACAGGTAAGATGTCACCTCAGTGGACGCACCAAGACAGAAAAAAGTTTTTGATTGAGGTGAAAATTTTCTATTGGGATGACCCATATTTATTCAAATATTATCCTGATCAAATCTTTCGAAGATGTATACCCGACAATGAGGAAAGTAGTGTCATTAAATTTTGTCATTCAGAAGCATGTGGAGGTCATTTTTCTTCAAAGAAAACAGCTACAAAAATCTTGCAGTGTGGATTTTATTGGCTCACATTATTTAAGGACAGCTATATTTTTTTGTAAAAGTTGTGAAAGTTGTCAGAAATTGGAGTCTATTTCTAAAAGAAATATAATGCCTTTGAACCCTATCCTTGTCATTGAAATTTTTGATTGTTGGGAAATTGGTTTCATGGGTCCATTTCCATCATCTTTTGGATTTGTGTACATTTTGGTTGTAGTTGATTATGTCTCAAAATGGATTGAGGCGATTCCATGTCGACACAATGATCACAAAACCGTGTTGAAATTTTTAAAAGAAAATATTTTGAGTCGATTTGGAATCCCTCGAGCTATCATCAGTGATGGGAGGAAACATTTTTGTAATAAACCATTTGAATCTTTAATGAAGAAATATAGCATCACACATAAAATTGCTACCCCTTATTACCCTCAGACAAGTGGACAAGTTGAATTAGCAAATAGGGAGATTAAACAAATTTTAGAAAAACGGTTAACCGAAATCGTAAAGATTGGTCTTTAAGACTAAATGATGCACTTTGGGCTTACCGTACTACTTTTAAAACATCTTTAGGCATGTCACCCTATCGGTTAGTCTATGGAAAACCTTGTCACTTGCTTGTAGAATTGGACCATAAAGCATTTTGGGCTATTAAAGTTTTCAACTCAAATCTTGATGATGCTTCCAAGTTACGCAAATTGCAATTGAATGAACTTGAGGAATTGAGAAATGATGCATATGAAAACTCAAAGATTTATAAAGCTAGAACAAAAGCTTTTCATGACAAATCAATTTTTAGAAAATCTTTTGAAATTGGTCAAAAGTTCTGCTTTATAATTCTCGTCTTCACCTATTCCCTGAAAAATTGAGATCTAGGTGGATTGGTCCCTTTATTGTCAAACATGTATATCCTTATGGGGCCATAGACATTGAGAATCTTAGGAATGGTAATGTTTTAAAGGTCAATGGACAAAGACTCAAACCATTTCTAGAACATCAAGTTACTGAGGTAGAATTCATCTCACTTTCTAATCCTTGTTATGAGTAGAATTTATTTTAAGTTTGTTTCTTTCTTTTTGCAATTCCCAGTTAAATGGCGGATAATGGTACTCCGTGACTCTCAAGTCGATTTATCTTTCAGTTTCCCATAATAACTGATTCTTTCTCCTTCAAAATGGATGTCATCCTCTCAAATCTAAGAAAGCATTTCCCTTCTGTTCCTAAAAATGCTCTAACCAAAATCTACAAAGCTAGGTGTGAAAGACTGAGACTCTTAATGTACAAGGGCATCCCAGAAGATATACGCTGGATAATCGAAGCAAAGGTTCGTTTAGCTGGTGAATCTTCAGATTCATTTATCTCATACATGCCTGGTCTCGGTAAAAGTTCATTTTCAAAAAGGAGAAGAGCAAAAAGAATGAAAGTTTGTTACAAGTGTGCACGGTGGAATTGCAACACGCAATGTCGCTCTTTGGGGATGGTTTATGTAAACAGAGAAGATAAAATATTCTTTATTAAGAATGGACTGAGTAAGGAGTCATTAGATAATATCTTATTGACTCTTGAGACGCATTCTTGTGGAGTTGTGCAGCGTGAACTTCTTAGTTTGTGGAATCTCTTCAGGGATGAGCAAGAGCGTTATAGTCTTAGGAATATGACTCAAAAAGACCCTGTTTGCCAATTTATAAGAAAATTGGATGGGAAGCTTATCCTCAACTCATAGAAGGCGTTTAAGTCGTTTCTGGACGTGAAACCAGAAAAAGATGTAAGCCACAATCACAACAACATGTATATATTATCTTGTACATTTTCAAAAAAAAATAAAAGAAAAAAAAAAGAAAAAAAAAGAGAAAAAATGAAATAAAAAAGGACGAAACTTCGGTTGTACTTGGTCTTTAATTAGATTAGGAGCCCCTGCCAGCGGCAGCCCCGTCATTGACTCGGGTGGACCATCGCACGCCGATCCGTAAATAAAGTTTATGTGCCATGCTCTGTAGAGAGCCGCACTCCACAACCCAATGTTTACCATCTAGGCACTGTGGAGTTGATGGACAGATAGAAGCGTCCCACTTTGGTTATTAGTGAGAAGTAACCTGCGGCTGCCAAAGCATATAAGGCATCTGAGCTTGATCCTCTCTTTTATTAGAAGGGGCTCTCAGCGCCCTGGGATGGAGCATTCTGGATCTTGGACATTGCAGGTTTCAGATTTTAGCATATTAGTTGATGTTACGAGCCCAAGTGTGAGCTCTCCAAGTTCTAGACCCAAGATGGAAACCCACGATGGTTTCTTTGTTCTCTTTTCTTCAAACAAGCGGGAGGGAGAAGAATTCCAAGATTAGCTGAGCCGTCTTGGTATTACTGCACTCATGACGAGCAGTATAAAGATACGCCATGAATCTTGTACATAAAAGTATGTCATCATTTATTATTATTATTTTATCTTTGTATAATTTTGTTGTATTTTGGTTTTGGATAGACGATCCTTTGGACGGGATCTTTCAGGGGTTTCTAGACTTCTTTATCTTGATGGTTTTCTTGAAGTAAAAAAAATAAAAATAAAAATAAAATAAAATAAAACAAAAAAATACAAAAAAAAATACAAAAAAAAATTGTGTTTCTTATTTTCAAAGTTTTCTGACAACAACCAACCTACCATATAGGAGCTATTATTACTTTTTCTATTCTCTTCCCTATTTAAACACTACATTTCCTTTACTTTCCTTCAACTCAAAATCATTCAAAGGGAGTGTGAGTGTAAAATGGAGGGAGCTTCTTCTTCTTCTTCTTCTGTTCGTATACTTACCAATATCTGTGTATTTTGTGGGTCAACTTATGGGAAGGGTTTAGAGTATGTAGACGCAGCAATCACTCTTGGTCGAACACTTGCTGCAAGAAAAATTCATTTAGTATATGGGGGAGGTAGCATTGGGTTAATGAAGGCTGTATCACTTGCTGCACATTTTGGAGGCAGACAGGTTTTAGGTATTATTCCTAGACCTTTAGCTCAACAGAATATCACTGGAAAAACAATTAGGGAGGAGCTTCAAGTATCATCTATGGATGAACGAATGAGGACAATGCTTGCAAACTCTGATGCATTCATTGCCTTACTTGGTGGTTTTGGTACTTTGGAAGAAGTCTTTCAAATTATCTCTTGGGCCCAACTGAACATCCACCATAAACCCATAGGTTTGTTGAATGTTAATATTTTCTTTGATCTTTTGTTATATTTTCTTGACCATGCTATGGAACAGAGCTTTATCACACTTTTAGCAAGACGACTCCTTATATCTACTTTCACTGTTGATGAGTTAATTGATAAATTAGAAGCTTTTGTTTATGAACCTGATCCAGTAACAGCTCAGATAGATTGGTCCGAAGGAAGCAGCAGTAAGGGAGGCAGCAGCAAGAAATGCAACAGCAAGGGAGGCAGCAAGGAACAAGAGTGTGATTTGGCACTTCATCTATAACTTTCCTTTATCTTTAGTTTTATTTATCGCACTTTATTTCTGTTTAAATTTGTGTGAGGTTTCTCTTTTCAATAATTGCAACAACAGGTACTATCTTCTATCATTTACCTATCTATCTTTGACATTGAGGACAATGTTATGATCTAGTTGGGGGAAGGATAGTTATGTCGTAAAAAAAAAAAAAAAAAGAATTAAAAAAGAATTAAAAAAAATTTAAGAAGTGTGTGTCTTAATATGTTTGTTGTGTTTATATGTTTGTCAGTAACTTACTAAACCAGAGAAGGATGGCAGAGTAAGGAGTAATTTTTACTCTTGAGACGCATCTTAGTTAGGGTAGACAACTAGTTTGTGTGGAAGTATCAATTCAAATTCAGGAAAATTTGCATGATTGAGTAAATTATCTTCGTTCTTAAAAATCACATGC
Organism: Ormosia semicastrata; assembly: GCA_029884595.1. Taxonomy (NCBI): domain Eukaryota; kingdom Viridiplantae; phylum Streptophyta; class Magnoliopsida; order Fabales; family Fabaceae; genus Ormosia; species Ormosia semicastrata. The sequence continues at coordinate 65,400,218 of JAQQTO010000062.1, forward strand.
TTGGTTATAGATGTTGAATTAGTGGACTAAGAATGATAGAAATATGCTTTGTGAGATTTTGAGCCTATTAATGAATAGATTGAACATTTGTACTATTCTCTTCTTTCTTGTGTGAATTTCACTGATAGAGTTGTTACTCTAAAACTTGCTTTGATTCTTTTTGAAACTACATTTTCATATGCATACATAAATATGATTGAGGTATTTTTCTTGAAATAGCTACTTTAATCAAATAGCCAGCCTTGCTTAGCAGCATATTGTCTCAATATGATATCAAGCACTCTTATGACTTCTTGAAAATTCTCTAACTCCTGCCAACGTAAAGCATTGGAAATGACCTATTTCTCTTTACTTAACCCCTTTGAGCTTATTTGACCATTCTTTATTTCGAACTCATTATGTGACTTAAATGAAAAACTATGTTCTTACCTAACCTTAGGGAATAAGAGAACATTAGCTTTGTCATTCGATAAGTTCTTGAACAAGTGTGGGGGTGTGTGTGCAGAATGGTTAAAAAAAATGTATATATGATTTTTTTTTATAATTTTTTTTGTAAAAAATATCAATCAAAAAAATCAAAAATCAAAAATCAAAAATAAAAAAAATGTAAAAAGAAAAAGAGTGTCAACAAGGCAATAAAGGAAAGAAAAAGAATATGTAAAGAGAATTTGTATTAGGTTGAGTTGGGATCAACTTTCATGCTTGTCAATTAAATTCAGCTTTCATGTTCTTTTATTCTCTTTGATATTTAACTTGTCATATCTATATTATCTCTTCCTTTACCTTGACTCTCATTACAACCTTGAATAAAGTCCTCATGATTTGTGTGTGCATGTGTTCTGAGTAGTGGAGAAGTAGAAGATAAGCAAGCTTATGGTAGTACAATTTTCATGGGTTGAATTGAGTGAAATACCTACATTTTAAACACTTGAGGGATTGAGAGTGAATCTTGTGAAGATCTATCATTCTTGATTCATGTTTTTTCAATTGAAGTTTCCTTACTTGTTGGTTTGAGATGTGAAGATATGTTACCTCATGAATGTTTTGATTACTTGAATGATTGATTGCTCTTCATTTTTAAATATTATTAGAAATTAAGTCTTTTAGAATGTTTAACTTTTGAGTCTGTTTCATTTTTTTTAGTTTTGGTCTTGTGTTTTGCACAGAAGTGCAAAAAGTTAAGTGTGGAGGAATTTGATGATCACATATTTGATACATTAATAAGCCTTCATTTTTAGTCATTTACACTCTCCATGTACTTAATTGATTGATTTTGATTATGTTTTGTAAGTTTGGACTCAAATTGGACTTAATTGAATTTTTTAGCATAATTTACGTCTTACGTTGTTTCTGTATTTGGGCTATATCTTGGGATGTAGGTGGTCAAATGAGGTGAATCTGATGACATTTTAAAGATAAGAGAGATCTCTATAACTTTTAGGAAGACCTCAAAGGCCCAATCACACGAGTAGATAACTCAAATTGGGATTGAAGCAAGAACTAAAGTGTTGTTCCTGACAGCTTGACCTATGTGTACTGTTCATGCCATTTTTCAGGATAAAGATAGTCAAATGGGCTGAAATATTGATGCTAAATAGTTGAGACCTATATCTACAACTTTTATGTACACTTTTCCAGAATTTGAGGCCTAATGGGTGATATTGGGCTTGCAAGTCAGAATAGAGGAGCTGTGACTGGGCCTGAGTAGAGTGCAGTAATTTGAACATATCTGGAGTTATAGAAATGATATTGGACTCAAACTAAAGCCATGTGAAAGCTAAGATCTATCCCTACAACTTTGATGAAGATCACATTTGCTCATTCTAACGCATTCAATGACTTCAGAGCTAAATGATTTCGGAGACAAGGAATCTCCATAATTTTTCACTCACCAAAAGTCTTTTGGCATTTTCCACTCATTTTCCACTCATCCACCCACTAATGACTCACCCCCTTGTTATTTTGTATCTCTAATCTTCTATAAAAGGGGGTCTTGGTAGATCATTAAGGGTATTAGGTGTTAGGAACCAAAATGATGCTCGTTTGTTACTAGGTTTTCTTGTAGTAATTTTCCTTTATTCTAAATTGAAGTCGTGTTCTTCTTCTTCTTCTTCTCTCTTTCTTTCTTCTTATTTATGAGTAACTAAGTTTCATTTTACTTGAGTGAAAGGGTGAAGCTCTTGGTAATGAAATAAGGTTAGATTAAATTCTTTCTTGTGCTTAAATGATATATTTTCAAGTGGTCATTATACGTATTATATTTTGTTTCCAATTAATTTAAAACCCTCCTTGTAAAGTGGAGTTCTTGATTTGTTGTAGACAAGGGATTTGTACAATGAATGCTTTAACCCATTTACAAGTGGTGGTGCTAGAAACTCTCTTTATAAAGTGGAGATCTTGATTTGTTGTAGACAAGATTTTGGCACAATGAATGCTTGATCCCATTTATGAGTGATGGTGTTAATAGATAATTAAAGGAAATATAGTATAACTACGTATATTATTTTAATAGACTTTTAACGTTGTATTTTCTGATTGGAACCTCCATGTTGTGAGGATTCTAATTGAGTTATAAAAGAAATTAATCTTACTTTTACTTTATTTACCAAGAGTGGATCTTTTTACCCAAGTAAATAATTTTTACCGTAGTAACAAAATATTTACTTCACCTTAATCTTCAACAATTCCCTGTGGATCGACCTCGGACTCACCGAGAAATTTATTACTTGAGACAACCTGCACTTGGGTTTGTAGCATTTAATCCCGCATTAGTTTAAAAGGTAGGTATTTCACTCAATTCAACCCATGAAAATTGTACTACCATAAACTTGCTTATCTTCTAGCTCTCCACTACTCAGAACACATGCACACACAAATCATGAGGACTTTATTCAAAGTTATAATGGGGTCAAAGTAAAGGAGGAGATAATATGAATATGACAAGTTAAATACCAAAGAGAATAAAAAAACATGAGGGTTGAGTTCAATTAACAAGCACGAAAGTTCATTCCAACTCCACCTAATACAAATCTCATTTACATATTCTTTTCCTTTCTTTTATTGCCTTGTTGGCCCTTATTTACATTTTTTTATTTTTTATTTTTTTATTTTTTATTTTTTATTTTATTTTGAAGATGAACATAATATATACATTTTTTTAATTAAACATTTTTTCACCAACCATTCTATACATACACCCCCACACTTGTTCAAAAACTAATCTAATGACAAAGCTAATGTTCTCTTATTCCCTAAGGCCAAGTAAGAACATGATTTTTCATTTAAGGCATATAATGAGTTCGAAACAAAGAATGGTCAAATAAGCTCAAAGGGGTTAAGCAAGGGGAAATAGGCCATTTCCAATACCTTATGTTGGCAAGAATCAGAGAATTTCCAAGAAGTCATAAGAGTACTTGATATCATATTGAGACAATATATTGCTGAGCAAGGCTACCTATTTGTGCGCCAGTCATTCTTGGCTATTTAGTTAAAGTAGCTATTTTAAGAAAATGCCTCAATCATGTTTATGTATGCATGTGAAAATGTAATCTAAAAAAGAATCAAAGCAAGTTCTAGAGTAACAATTCCTTGAGTGAAATTCACACAAGAAAGAAGAGAATGGTACAAATGTTCAATCCATTCATCAATAGGCTCAAAATCTCATAAGGCATAATTTTATCATTCTCAGTCCACCAATTCAATATTTATAACCAAGCATGTGATTTTTAAGAAAGAAGACAATTTACTTAATCATGCAAATTTCCCTGAATTTGAATTACTACTTCCACACAAACTAGTTATCTACCTAATTACTCCTTACTCTGCCACCAATTTTGATGCGTCTCAAGAGCAAATTTACCTCAAGGGCATAATTTACTACTTACTCTGTCATTCTTAATTAGTTTTGTTGTTAGTAAGTTGTTGACAAACATATAAACACAACAAACATATTAATCAACACACTTCCTAATTTTCTTTTGGGTTTTTTTTTTGGTTTTTATTTTCACACAACCATCATTCCCCTCAACCAGATCACAACATTGTCCTCAATGTCAAAACATAGATAGGTAAAGGATAGAAGATAGTACATGTTGTTGCAATTACTAAAAAGAGAAATCTGACATAAATTTAAACAAAAATAAAGTATAATAAATAAAACCAAAGCTTGTAATTATTTAAATAGTTGTAGTGTCTGATCTAACTTGTTTCTCATATTGTTTCTCTCACCACTTCCTTCTGACCAATCTATCTGAGCTGTTACTGGATCAGGTTCATAAACAAAAGCTTCTAATTTATCAATAAACTCATCAATAGTGGAAGCGAAGATAAGGAGTCGTCTTGCCGAACGTGTGATAAATGTCTATTTCACAACATGGTCAAGAAGAAATAACAAAAAATCAAAGAAATTATTAACATTCAACAAACCTATGGGTTTGTAGTGGATGTTCAGTTGGGCCCAAGAGACAATTTGAAAAACTTCTTCTAAAGTACCAAAACCACTTGGTAAGGCTATGAATTGTTGGGAATTGCAGATACATCACGCAACGGAAAACAGGGATTCCCACCGAGGATCCATGTGAAAAAGCCATAATCTGAGTTTTTTAAATGATTTACCTCTTGAAGCGTGAATCACGAACACCGTAATAGAAACGATGTCTCTGCGGTATCCACACGAACGTCTAACGTCCACAAGAGGAGCCTCACGTCTCTCACACAGTGCTAGCTGTGAAGAGAAGAGAAGAAATCTGTCGCTCTCTCACTCACTTTTCTGTAGGTGCGGCTAGGGTTCTGAAAATTATCTGTCTTAGCAGCCCCTTAGCAGTACTATTTATAATAGTGACTACCTTAAGTGAGTGTGAGCAGCAGCAAGGTAAGCTGTGTAACCCTAGACCCATCTGTTATGAGTCTGGCCCATATTTGAATCCGAGTCCAACTTGGATCCATTGCTCCAATTTTAGTCTGCTCTATGTGTGTGACCCTGCAGGTTCTTATTATGTTGGCAGTAATATTAAAATGTCATTTTAATATTACAAGCAGTAAGCGGTATCTAGCAACACATCGCTGCTACCCAAGTAATAAGAATGTTAGTGATTTGACATAACCTTTCCGTGACCAATGTTTCTGTATTGTTTAGTCCCTTTGTCAAGATATCTATATTGAACACAAGGCATGGAATGCGCCACCCTTGTATAGTCCAATCATTTGTTTCCTGATACTCGAGTAGACTTTGTAACAACAAATGAGATCAATATCTCATATTGACTTATTTGAGCATGGTCAGACATTTTGCAGTCTCACTCAATCAGGGGCCCCGAAGATATCGCTCCTGTTATGTAGGAGTGACAAATCCCATCTAGGTCACTCACATCCCTCTGCATGATTCGCGGTATGTCCAATAACCAACTTTATAATCACCTTGTTACAGATGACGTTTGATGGCATTAAAACACACAACTCCTCATGTAGGAATCGTAGTGAATTCAGGTCAAAGGACCACAAACACCATTGTCACTATGAGAATCACTTATGACACCCACGTAACTATCCATGTAATGTTCTCATGGTGGGTCAGTCCAGTACATCATTACTCTAATATGTACCCATGTGAAGACTTGATATCTCATATCCATGACCCGTGAGATGTGGTCATCAGTCTATGCACATACTAGTCTCAATGTATTATTGTTGTCCTAATTAACAATAATACTTGACTAAGGACATTTAAGAATAGTGTTGTAACCAAAAGGATCTCACGATCAAGTCATCCACTTGATATCCTATGGCATCAAACTTACTATTCTAAGGACTTTATTATGTTTATAAAAAAAAAAGAACACAATAAATGAAATGCCTCATATATAAAATAGCATAATAGAATGTATGTAAATACAGAAAATGTATTGGCCTCTGGGGCATACACCAACAATCTCCCACTTGCACTAAAGCCAATTAGGCATATATCAAATGCCTAAAGACCTAGTGTGACCCTCATGCTTCTGCTGTGCAAGAGGCTTCGTCAGTGGATCAGCAATGTTATCATCTGTTGGTACTCTGCATATCTTCACCTCTCCTCTATCGATGATCTCTCAAATGAGATGGAAGCGCCTGAGTATATGTTTGGATCGCTGGTAAGATCTAGGCTCCTTAGCCTGTGCAATGGCTCCATTATTATCACAATAGAGGTCCACTGGGTCTATAATGCTAGGAATATTGCCAAATTCAGTAATGAACTTCCTGATCCAAATGGCCTCCTTTGCTGCATTGGAGGCAGCAATATACTTAGCCTCTGTGGTAGAATCGACGACTGTCTCCTACTTTGAACTCTTCCAGCTCACAGCCCCACCATTTAGGCAAAAAACATAACCCAATTGCGATCTGGAGTCGTCCTTATCGGTTTGGAAGCTAGCATCAGTGTAACCTTTTACAACTAGCTCTTCCTCGCCTCCATATACCAAGAACGAATCCTTAGTCCTTCTCAAGTACTTAAGGATGTTCTTGATAGCAGTCTAGTGACTCTCATCGGGATCATACTGGTACCTACTCATCATGCTCAAAGCATACGAGCTGTCTGGTCGAGTACATAACATAGCATACATGATAGATCCAATTGCAGATGCATATGGAATCTTGCTCATGCGATCCCTCTCATCCTGGGTGGAAGGGGATTGAGCCTTAGATAGGCTTACACCATGTGACATAGGCAAGAGTCCTTTCTTGGATTCATACATGTTAAATCATCTTAACACTTTGTCTATGTATGTACTCTGACTTAGGCCAAGCAGTCTCAGTGATCTATCTCTATAGATCCTGATACCTAATACATAGGTGGCTTCGCCCAAGTCCTTCATAGAGAAGCAGTTCCCTAACCAAGTCTTTACGGACTGTAGGGTAGGGATGTCATTTCCAATAAGTAGTATGTCATCTATATATAATACCAGAAAGACAATAGTGCTCCCACTAACCTTCTTGTAGACACAAAATTCTTCTTCATTCTTGATGAAACCAAACTATTTTATTGTATCATCAAAATGAAGATTCCAGCTTCTGGAAGCTTGCTTCAATCCATAAATAGATTGTTGCAACTTGCATACTTTTCTAGCATCCTCTAGAGTGGCAAAACCCTCAGGTTGTGTCATGTACACATCTTCGAGAAGATTTCCATTAAGGAAAGCAGTTCTGACATCCATTTGCCAGATTTCATAATCATGGCATGCTGTAACAGTAAGCAAGATCCAAACGGATTTAAGCATCGTAACTGGGAAAAAAGTCTCATCATAGTTTACACCATGAATTTGTTTGAAACTTTTAGCCACCAATCGCGCCTTAAAGGTATGCACATTACCATCCATGTCGGTTTTCTTCTTGAAAACCCACTTGCACCCAATGGGTTTTACCCCTTCAGGTGGGTCAACCAAGGTCCATACCTGGTTAACATACATGGAATCCATTTCAGATCACATGGCCTCAAGCCATTTCTCATATTCTGGGCCAATAATGGCTTCCTGGTAAGTCACAGGCTCATCTTGATCCATGAGCAATACGTCACCTTGTTGGGTCATGAGAAATCCATATCTCTCTGGTTAATGACGTATCCTGTTGGACTTACGCAGGTCTTGTGCTACTAGAGCTGGTTGCTGTTCCACAATATTTTGTGGAGGCTGCTCTATTTCCACCATTGGTTCATTACTGCTTTGTGAAACTTGAACTTCTTCAAGTTCTACTTTTCTCCCACTGGTTCCTTTGGAGATAAACTCCCTTTCTAGAAACACAGCTGTCCGTGCGACAAACACTTTGCCCTCGGTAGGATTATAGAAAAAGTATCCCTTGGTTTCCTTTGGATACCCCACAAAGAAGCATTTATCTAATTTAGGTCCAAGCTGATCAGAAACTTGACGTTTCACATAAGCTTCACAGCCCTAAATCTTCAAGAAAGACATACTGGGCCGTCTCCCAGTCTATATCTCATATGGTGTCTTTTGAACCGTCTTAGATGGAACACGGTTAAGTGTGAAAGCTGCTGTCAACAGAGCATGTCCCCAGAAGGAGCCTGGAAGGTTTGCATGACTCATCATGGATTGGACCATGTCCAACAAGGTCCGATTCCTCCTTTCAGAGACACCATTCCATTCTGGTGTTCCTGGTGGAGTGAGTTGAGATATTATCCTACACTCTTTCGGATGATCATCAAACTATTGGCTTAAGTATTCTTCTCTTCGATCTGATCGAAGGATTTTAATACTCTTGCCAAGTTAGTTTTGTACTTCATTCTTGAACTCCTTGAACTTTTTAAAGGATTCTGATTTGTGCTTCATAAGATATACAAATCCATATCTATTGAAATCATCAGTAAATGTAATGAAGTATTGAAAATCGCCTCTAGCGAGTGTGTTTAGTGGCCCACATACATCACTATGTATAAGGCCTAAAAGATCACTAGCCCTTTCACCTTGTCCGGTGAATGGGGCCTTTGTCATCTTCCCCAATAAACAAGATTCACATGTCTCATATGATTCGAAATCAAATGAGTCCAAGAATCCATCTTTATGGAGTTTGGAGATGCGTTTCTCATTTATGTGGCCCAAACGACAATGCCAGAGAAAAGTTGGGTTCAGATCGTTTGATTTAAACCTCTTTGTATTTATGTTATAGACGGGCGTTTTGAGATCAAGTACATAGAGTCCATTACTCAATTGTGCACTACCATAAAAAATATCATTCATATAAATGGAACAACACTTGTCCTTTATAATAAAAGAAAAACCTTTCTTGTCTAAACAAGAAACAGAAATGATATTCCTACTAATAGCAGGCACAAAATAGCAGTTCTCTAACTCTATTACAAGCCCAGTGGGCAAAGATAATAAATAAGTCCCTACAGTTGATGTAGCAACCTTTGCTCCATTTCCCACTCGTAGGTTGACTTCGCCCTTCATCAATGGTCTACTGTTCTTTAGATCCAGCACATTTACACAAATGTGAGATCCACATCCAGTATCTAATACCCATGATGCAGAAGTAGATAAATTGACTTCAATAACAAAAATACTTGAAGTGGAAGTCTCACTTCCCTTCTTCTTTTTGAGCTCCTCTAGGAACTTGGCACAGTTCCTCTTCCAATGTCCAGTCTGACCACAATGGAAGCATGTTCCTTAGCCACTCCACCCACTGGTTTTAAGCCAGAAGTGCTAGGCTTGGACTTATCCTTGCCCTTGCCCTTCCAGTTGTCCTTGGGCTTTTTCTGCTATTTCATGCCCTTATTCTTTTGGACCATCATTATGGCCTTCCCTTTGCCTTTGTTAATGTTCTGCTCAGCAGTTCTCAACATGCCTAGTAGCTCTGGTAGTGATTTGTCAATCTCATTCATGTTGTAGTTCATGATTAATTGACTAAAACTTTCTGGCAACAATTGCAGGACTAAGTCATTAGCCAACTCTTAGCCCAAAGGAAAACCGAGTCTCTCTAGGTTTTCAATGTACCTAATCATCTTGAGTACTTGAGCACCAACAGGGCTTCCTTCTACTAGCTTGCACTGAAATAATGCTTTAGAGACCTCGAATCTCTCATGCCTAGCCTGCTCTTGATAGAGCTTCTTAAGGTGTACAATCATATTGTATGCATCCATGTTCTCATGTTGCTTTTGGAGCTCAGAGTTCATGGTGGCAAGCATTAGACATCCAATGTCCAAGGCATCATCTTGATGCTTCTTATAAGCATCTCTTTCAGTTCTAGGGGCATTAGCAGCAGGTGGCTCAAGAATAGGCTGTTCCAAAACATACAATTTTTCTTTTGCTTGAGGACAATCCTCAAATTCCTGTACCAGTCTAGAAAATTCATTCCAGACAACTTGTCCTTCTCAAGGATGGATCGCAATGATAAAGTACCCAATGTGTTTGTTGCCATGGTAATCTAATAACAGAAATATGTAAAATATAGTATCATGCCATAAACATATTTAATGAGGTCTTTTAATTAAATATGCCTCCCACTATTTTATTCAAGTCAATGACCCTCAGCATTGACTCGGAAAATCCCATCGTAAGATTTCCTAGTGGGCCAAGATCCATATTTCACCTAGTTTTGAGTCAGCTTTGGCTGATCACCCAAAATTCAGTTATTTAGGTAGGAAACACTTTCCAATTACATCACATGTAACTCTTGGATAGTTGGGTGAATAACACTTATTCAAGTCCATCTAATGGACCAAAGCCCAACTTCATGCCTCTAAGCCTTCAATCCTATTGAAATGGCCTAGTTAAGTCAGACCCAATGGTTGGCAGTTGGATATTACCTTTATCCCATCGCGTCTTACTAATATAGATAAAGGCATCCTGCTTTGGCAGACCTGCACTTGATCGATACTAGTCTTGACGAGTGCCACACATTGGAAGGCATCACATAATGACTTAATATTTGCTTTGAGGAAATTAATATTATTATTATTATTATTAGATCTCACCATTTATTAAACTGTTTATCATACCATAAACATTATCCATGCATCTCATACATAAAAAAGCATATAATAAAAGTGACATGGTTATGGCCCCTAAGAGAGTAGCATTAACTAAGCCAGTTTCACCAAGCATCTGCCATCAACGTCCTCACTTGATGCCATCTTCTTGCCTCCACATCATAATTACATTATATAGAAACCTCTTTTACATTCGAGGGGAGTTAGGTGAGAAGAGAATGTATAATCAGAATGTAGAGAGAAAGGCACGACACACAGGTCGTATTTATTAAAACCAAAAGGCATAAAAAAAAGGACTAAGGCCATAACCATGCACCATGCATCACAAAAACATATAAACTCATAACAATAATACATTCTTATTTTTTACGAGTCATAAAATTGGATATTAAATATCGCGTTTTCGAAAAACACCTGTTCTGCTAAATCTCTTGTGCCTCCCTTGAGCTTTTGTGCCGCGCGGAACCCTAAGCCTGAACAACATGAACACTTCATGTGCCGCAGGGAATCCTTGCGCCGTCGTTCAACACTTGAACCTCAGGCGCCTCCTTGACGGCTTCACATCAACACTTGATGCTGCTGCCGCAAAATAAGAATAGGGTTTCCAAAACCCCTTGCGCTGTGCCTCTTGTACAGAAACAAGGATTCCATAACCCCTGCTGCCGCAAACGAAGAACAAGGTTTCCTAAACCCTTGCGCCGCACATTGAGAATAAGGATTCCATAACGATGTTCGTATCACATATATACCAGAAAGCTTCACAAAAACATGCATCTTAATACAAAACGGTTTTCATAGAACATATGAACATCTTCATGAAGTTTTGAAAACAACATAACAATTTTCGCAAAGGGTTTCATACGGTTTTCAGAAATAACATATTAAAGATCATATCTTTTGTCAAAAATAAGAACAGAAAACATGTTATCTCATGTAAATGAAAATAGAAAACCGAATCATGGTTTCGCAAGACGCTTTGATACCACTGTTGGGAATTGTGGATACATCACGCAGTGAAAAACAGGGATTCCTACCGAGGATCCATGCGAAAAAGCCATAATCTGAGTTTTTTAAATGATTTACCTCTTGAAGCGTGAATCACGAACACTGTAATAGAAACGATGTCTTTGCGGTATCCACACAAATAGACTCACGAACGTCCAACGTCCGCAAGAGGAGCCTTATGTCTTTCACACAGTGCTAGCTGCGACGAGAAGAGAAGAAACTTGTCGCTCTCTCATTCACTTTTCTGTAGGTGCGGCTACGGTTCTGAAAATTATCTGTCTTAGCAGCCCCTTAGCAATACTATTTATAATAGTGTCTGCCTTAAGTGAGTGTCAGCAGCAGCAAGGTAAGCGTGCAACCCTAGACCCATCTGTTATGAGTCTGGCCCATATTTGAATCCGAGTCCAACTTGGATCCATTGCTCTAATTTTAGTCTGCTCTATGTGTGTGACCCTGTAGGTTCTTATTACGTTAGAAGTAATATTAAAATCCCATTTTAATATTACAAGCAGTGAGCGGTATCTAGCAACACATTGCTGCTACTCAAGTAATAAGAATGTCAGTGATTTGACATAACCTTTCCGTGACCAATGTTTCCGTCTTGTTTAGTCCCTTTGTCAAGATATCTAGATTGAACACAAGGCATGGAATGCGTCACCCTTGTATAGTCCAATCATTCGTTTCCTGATACTCGAGTAGACTTTGTAACAATAAATGAGATCAATATCTCATATTGACTCATTTGAGCATGGCCATGCATTTTGCAGTCTCACTCAATCAGGGGACCCGAAGATATCGCTCCTATTATATAGGAGTGACAAATCCCATCTAGGTCACTCACATCCCTCTGCATGATTCGCGGTATGTCCAATAACCAACTTTATAATCACCTTGTTACAGATGACGTTTGATGGCATTAAAACACACAACTCCTCATGTAGGAATCGTAGTGAGTTCAGGTCAAAGGACCATAGACACCATTGTCACTATGAGAATCACTTATGACACTCATGTAATGATCCATGTAGTGTTCTCATGGTGGGTCAGTCCAGTACATCATTACTCTAATATGTACCCATGTGAAGACTTGATATCTCATATCCATGACCCGTGAGATGTGGTCAGCAGTCTATGCACATACTAGTCTAAATGTATTATTGTTGTCCTAGTTAACAATAATACTTGACTAGAGACATTTAAGAATAGTGTTGTAACCAAAAGGATCTCACAATCAAGTCATCCACTTGATGTCCTATGGCATCAAACTTACTATTCTAAGGACTTTATTATGTTTATAAAAAAAAACACAATAAATGAAATGCCTCATATATAAAATAGCATAATAGAATGTATGTAAATACAGAAAATGTATTGGCCTCTAGGGCATACACCAACATGAATGCATAAGAGTTTTCAAGCATTGTCCTCATTCGTCCATGCATAGATGATACTTGAAGCTCCTCCCCAATTGTCTTTCTAGTGATGTTCTTTCAAGTTAAAGGTACAGGAATGATACCTAAAATCTGGCTACCTTCTATATGTGTAGAGAGTGATACAGCCCCCATTAACCCAATGCTACCTCCCCTATATACTACATGAATTTTCCTTGCAGCAAGTGTTCGACCAAAAGTGCTCACTGCGTTTACATACTCTAAACCCTTTCCATAACTTGCCCACAAAATACACAGAGATTTGTAAGTTTACAAATAAAAGAAGAAGCTCCCTCCATTTCTATACTCACACTCCCTTTAAATGATTATGAGTTGGAGGAAAGTGAGGAAAATGGAGTGTTTAAATAAGGAAGAGAATAGAAAAGTAATGATAGCACCTATATAGGTAGGTCGGCTGTTGTCAGAAAAGTTTGAATTTAAGAAACTTTTTTTTTAATTTTTTTAGACTTCAAGAAAACCATCAGGGGAAAGAAGTTTAGAAACCCCTGAAGGATCCCGCCCAAAGGATCGCCTGTCCAAAACCAAAATATAATAAAATCATATAAAGATAAAATAATAATAACAAATGCTGACATACCTTTATGTACAAGTTTCATGACGTATCTTTATACTGCGTATCATGAATACAGTAGCCTTCACAATCTTACTGCCCCTTGAAAGAGACATCAAATTCACTTAAGGAATTTCAGACTTAAGGCACTCCTCCCGCTTGTAGGATATCCCAGCCTATGCATCGTCCCTCTAGCTAAAGAGAGAAAATCTGAATACGATAACCAGTGACCACAGCCAGTGGAGCTACGCTCAGGAACCCAATAAATTAATACCAGGAATTGAGCTCAGAAGCATTGTCACGCAAGAATGCAAACACGGGACACTTCTATCTGTCCATCAGCAAGCAAAGCCTATGGTTAAAACTTGGAAATGCTTGTGCGGCTCTCTACAAAGCATGGCACACGAACCTTATTTATGGACCGATGTGTGAAGGTCCACCCGAGTCAATGACGGGACAGGCATCTATCCCGGGATCCTAATCTAATTAAAGACCAAGTACAACCAAAGTTTCGCATTTTTTTTCTTCTTTTTTTCTTTTCTTTTTTTTTCTTTTTCTTATTTTTTTTTTTTTTTTTTTTTTTTTTTTTTTTAGGAGATATACAAGATAATATATACATGTTGTTGTGATTGTGGCTCATATATTCCTCTGATTTTACATCCAGTAATGGCTTAAATGCTTTCTATAAGTCAATGATAAGCTTCCCATCTAATTTTCTTATAAATTAGCAAACTGGGTCTTTTGAGTCAGATTCCCAAGACTGTAATGCTTTTGCTCGTCCATGAAAAGATTTCATAAATTAAGAAGTTCTCGATGTACAACTCCACAAGAATGTATCTCAAGATTCAATAAGATATCATCTAATGACTCATTACTCAATCCATTATCAATAAAGTATATTTTATCTTCTCGGTTTGCAGAAACCATTCCCAAAGAACGATATCGCGTATTGCAATTCCATCGCACACATTTGTAACAAACTTGTATTCGTTTTGCTCTTCTCCTCTTAGAATACGAACTTTTACCGAGACTTGGCATGTATGGAACAAATGAATTTGAAGATTCACCAACTAAATGAACATTTACTTCGATTATCCAGCATATATATTCAGGGATGCCATTGTACATTAACAGTCTCAGTCTTTCACACTTAGCTTTGTAGATTTTTGTTAGAGCATTTTGAGGAAGAGAAGGAAAATGCTTACTAAGATTTGAGAGAATGACATCCATTTTAAAGGAGAATGAATCAGTTATTATGGGAAACTGAAAAATAAACCGACTTGAGGGCCACAAAGTACTATTATCTGTCACTTAACTGGAAATACAAAGAACTCAACAACTTGGTTTTCCAAAAATGGTTTGAATCTTTATTCATTGACCTTAAATACACTATCATTCCTAGGATTCTCAATATATATGGCCCCATAAGGATACACATGTTTGACAATAAAAGGGTCACACCACCTAAATCTCAATTTTTCAATGAATAGGTGAAGACGAGAATTATAAAGCAGAATTTTTTGATCAATTTCAAATTTTTTCTTAAAATTGATTTGTCATGAAAAGTTTTTGCTCTAACTTTATAAATCTTTGTGTTTTCATATGCATCATTTCTCAATTTCTCAATAATAAAAAAATTTAATGACAATGATAGGGTTCAGAGGCATCCTGTTTTGCTTAGAAATGGAACCCTATTTTTGACAGTTTTCATAATTTTTTCAAAATGTATAGCTGTCTTTAAATAAAGTGGTCGAATAAAATCCACACTTCAAGATTTTCGCAGTTGTTTTCTTTGAGGAAAAGCAACCTCCACATGCTTCTGAGTGACAAAATTTAATGACATTACCTACCTCACTGTTGGGCACACATCTCCAAATGATTTGATCAGGATAATTGAGGCGGGATCTTTCATGTTGTATGAAAATTGATTATGTTAGCAAACCAAGGCTTGGAATTGACAGAAAATAAAAATTCATTGGGAAAAGAATCATTGATAGGTGTGATATCAAAAAGTGAGTATGTTGTAAGTATGGACAAATGATCTGCAATAACATTTTTAGCTTCTTGCTTATCTTTTATTGTGATGTTGAAATCTTGAAGTAACAAAATCCACCGTATCAACCTAGATTTGCAAAAACTTGTTGAGAAAATTGACAAGTGCACCGAATTATCAAAGCAATAAAGTTGATGATTAAGAGGGGAAAAAACACTAAAACACATGAAATTAAGAGCGAAAAGAGAGAACAAAACACATGAATGCAAAGCACATTAAGGATGTAAACACATGAAATTAAAACACTAGGGATCTTACTTCACTTGATTCAATAATCTATCATAGACAATAGAATAGCTTTGGGACATTCATTCTAATTAATTTTTAATCATTCAATTGATAGGGAGAATCCCTTAATTAATTAAAACTCAATTCATTAGTCAAAACCCTAACTCTTAAAGACATGACATTTACTCTATGGATTCTTATGGAGAATACCACAATTATCCCACACAGCCTATAACCTCTATTCCTAAATGATTATAAATCATAACACTTATTATTTATGGTCTAAGTTATATGCAAACCTTCCGATTCTACATACACCTCACTAGATCAATTTATGAGTGGCCAATTCATAAAAGTATTAAGAATCATAATAAGCACTCAAATTGAATAAAAAAGAAATTAATTAAAATTTTAATCTTAATACATGTCAATTGAAACAAGTTACATATTCACCCTATAAACACGCAAATATATCTACACATGACAAAAGAGAAGAAGAAATAGGAAGAATAAAATAAAAATATATACAGACCTCAACCTTCCATAAAAAAAATTAACAA
The DNA here is from genome assembly GCA_029884595.1 of Ormosia semicastrata. Taxonomy (NCBI): domain Eukaryota; kingdom Viridiplantae; phylum Streptophyta; class Magnoliopsida; order Fabales; family Fabaceae; genus Ormosia; species Ormosia semicastrata. Next base: position 65,416,536 of record JAQQTO010000062.1, read on the forward strand.
GTAGGCGGTAAACCTATCATGGTAAAAAAAAATATAAACAAGTAGGCGGTAAACATGTCATTGAATATTAACAAGGATGTGGTATAAACTAACCACTAAATATATTAATAAGCTGATAAATTAAAAAGTTAGTAAGCAGATAAATTAAAAAGTTAGATAACCGATAAAGTAAAAAGTTAGATAGTCATTTGCTAAAGTAAAAAAATAGATAGTTAGTAAGTTAATAAGCAATAAAATTAAAAGGTTAGTAAGTTAGAAAGTTAGAAATAAAATATAAAAAGTAAAATACAAAAAATAAAGTGCGAGAATGTAAAGTACAAAAAATAAAGTGCAAAAAGTAAAATACAAAAAATAAAGTACAGAAAGTAAATTTAAAATATGAAAATTGGATAGAGGCAGAGTCCCACCAGAGCCGACGAAGGAGGAAGAAAAGAGTCAAAATTGAGATATTATTAGAACATAAAGTAAAAATCAGAGAACCAGTAAGCAGATTTTTTTTTTAGCGAGAGAGAAGAGAAGAAGAAAGATTATTTCATTAATGATTACAGATTATAGAGGGAGAAGGAAGAGTTTCTCTCACTAAATTAGTACGTTAGTATGTACAAAGAAAAAAAAATTAAAAGAGTAGAAAAATATATATATATATATATACAAGGTTCACAGGGATAAAAAAATATATACAAAATATATACAAAATAAAATTTTTCTTCAAATCAAGTCCTTGGCAATGGTACCAAAAACTTAATGCGGATTAAAAGTTACAAACTCAAGTGCAGATTGTTTCAAGTAATAAATTCTCGGGAGTCCGAGGTTGATCCACAGGAAATTGATGAAGAAAAATTCTTTGACGTAAGGAAAATATTTTGTCACAACAATAAAATTGATAAAACTTGATCACAAATAAAAGGATTTACTTGAGTTAAGAGATCCACTCTTGGTAAGTAAATTAAGGACAAGATTAATTTTTTTTATAATTCAATTAGAATCCACTCATAATGGAGGTTCCAATCGAAAAATACAACATTCAACGTTCATTTAAGATTATATACGTAATTATATTATGATTCCTTTAATTATCTATTAACACCAGCACTTATAAATGAGCTCAAGCATTCATTGTGTTGATATCTTGTCTACAACAAATCAAGATCACCACTTTACAAGGAGAGTTTCTAAATTGATTGGAAACAAAATATAATACATATAATGACCACTTGAAAATATATCATTTAAGCACAAGAAAGAAATTAATCTAACTTTAAATCATTACCAAAAGTTTCACCCTTTCACCCAAGTAAAATAAAAATTAGTTACTCATAGACAAGAAGAAGAATAAGAATAAGAAGAAGAAGAAGAAGAAGAAGAAGAAGAAGAAGAAGAAGAAGAAGAAGAAGAAGAAGAAGAAGAAGAAGAACATAACTTCAATTTAGAACAAAAGAAAACTACAAACAACACAATTGCATGATCTTGATCTCTGAGACCAAGACCCCTAAATGATTAGCCAATGTTACCTTTTATAGAGTATTAGGGATACAAAATGACAAGGGGAGTGATTAATGAGTGAGTGGATGAGTGGGTGGATGAGTGAAAAATGCCAAATGACTTTTGATGAGTGAAAAATTATTGAGATTCTTTGTCTCCAAAACCATTCAATGTTGAACTCATTGCATTCATCATTTTCTCACCAAGTGGTCTTCATGAAAGTTGTAGGCTTTTGTCTTAACTTTCAAATGCCATTATTTCAGCCCAAAAGCATTCCTACAACTCGAGATATGGTCTGATTACTACAAACTACTCAGGCCCAGCTACAGTTCATCTATTCTGACTTGTAAGCCCAATATATCCTCTAAGAAATCCGAAATGTGTCTTATGTTCTTCACGAAAGTTGTAGATATGGGTCTTAACTTGCAGATGCCAAAATTCTAGCCTAATTTAGTTCTTACAGCCTGATTTATGCTCTAATTACTGTACACTATTCAAGTTCCAATCACAAAACTCGTGTTCTGACTTCCAAGTCCAATTAGCTCTACTAGATGTCTGATTTTGACCTAGAGCTCTCATGAAAGTTGTAAATATCTCTTTTATCTTTCTTATAAGGTAAAATACATAACTTTTAGACATCTAAAACTTAAGATATGACTAAAATACAGATATAGTATAAGACGTAAATCCTACGAAAAAAATCAATTAAGTCTAAGTTAAGTCCAAACTTATAAAACATAACTAAACTCAATCAATTAAGTAAATAAAGAGTGTAAATAACTAAAAATGAGAGTTTATTAATATATAAAATATGTGATTATCATAAATATGAGAAAAATATGACTAAACTCATATCAAAATTCATTCATATAATCGATAAAAAAATTAATAAATATTAAATCTTAAAATTAAGTAAAAATAATTTAACATAATAATATTAAAATAATTAAAATTATATCATTTTCTTAATATAAAAATTTAATAAAATATAATAAAATTAAAACTTAACAAAATTATCTCATTAAAATTTTTCTTTACACAAAAATTATTTGCAACAGTGCTGACACTGTGCTGCCCGCGTCGTCCTTTTCTTCTCATTCCTCGTGCGGCGCAATGCGTGACTTCCATTCTGTTTTCTTTTCTTCGCTTATTTTTCTTTCTCGAGCCACGTGCTCAAATATTCTAATCTGTCCAATTCTCCTTCTTTTTCCCGTTGCAGCGCGTCCTTGCGAGGCTCTCCTGTTTCTTTTCTTCTCAATTTACAGCCAAGCCCCACTCTTCAATTGCTGCTAATTTATTTATAAGCTGCTGCCAGCAGCTTTTAGTATTAGGTTTTCTCTTTGTTTTTTATTTTTTTATTTGTTTGCATCGCTTCTTGTTTTTATTTGAGCTTCGAATACTTTTTTGAATTTAGTTAGACTTATGATTTATTCTTTATAAACTCTAAAATTAAATATAAAAATTTATATAAAGTATTTTAAAATAAATATAAATTTAATTTAAAAATACACATTAATTCTAATAATTTATATTCACATTTTAACATTTTAATTTAATAATAGAATATTTAAAAAATATTTTTGTACACTCATCAAATATTTGTATCCTCATTAACCTCCTATAGACCTCCTTTCTTAGGTTGATTTGATTTATCATTACGATTAGCAAACTCTCACTATTGATAATTTTCAGACAAATACTCAATCAAGTTCTTATTAGATTGTGTCAACTCATTATAAAAAACTGCACAATGTGCCATTTTTCAAAATTATGGTGAGAGTATCTCACAAGCAAATTTTTAAACCTTCCCCAACTTTCGAATATTTTTTCATAGTCTTTTTGACAAAAAATTAAAATTTTCCTTTTCAAAAAATTTGTTTTGGATATGAGAAAAAATTTAGATAAAAACTTTTGACTCAATATTTCCTATGATGTAATAGAGTTAGAAGGTAAAGAGTTCACTCAAATTTTTTATTTATCTTTCAATGAAAAAGGAAAGAGACAAATGCAAAGATTCTGTAGAAAAATTTGAAATTAAAATATTCCACAAATTTCTAAAAAATCCTTGACATGCAGGTATTGGTCTTCTCTATCCAAGCCATGAAAAATTAGAAGCAGATTGATAACTTGATGTTTAATCTCAAAATGGGTAGCAATAGTAGCAAGTAAAATAATCATGAGTGTGGATTCATAGATATTAAGCCAAGTAATTCCTTAAGTGATCGAACATCATCTTCTTGTACAACCACATTCATCTCTGCTATGGGTTCTATATATAGTCTCATTAATCTATGTGTATGATCACGAACCCAAACTGTCATGCAATGATCAACAACAAAAAATAAGACACAAATAAAAATAAGATAAGGCAAATAAGAAAAATTAAAAAAAAATTAACTAATAGAAGAGAAAAAATTAACAAATATTTAATTTTTAACTAATTAAGTCTCCGGCAACGGCGCCAAAATCTTTAAAAGCCTTTAAATACTCGCAAGTGCACGAGTCATACCGAAGTACAGTTGAGCAAGTACGAGGTCGTTCCCATAGAGATTTAGAGTTAAATTTTAAGTTTTGAGAACTTTTTTCCTAATCTAGTTGCACAAATGGATGAGCCAAAGACACAAAAATTAAATAAAATAAAAAGCAAACTAAAAGAAAGCAAGTACGTGGATGAGGTTTCTACTAAATGTAAAATGACTAAGGTCAAAATCCACCAAGATTAATTTTAATATTAACTATGTTAAATTATTATACCCAAATAATTTATCTCATAAATATCTAGCGGCAAAACATGTGATCACGAAAGATTTATCAATGATGCACTAATAATAATAATTAAGTGTATGATAAAATTTTCCTAATTAATAATAAATTATTAAATCATCAAATGTATCATTAATAAGAAATCACAATAGATATCTGACAATTACCACCAACATTCAAATAATACAAATAAATTACAAAGCATGAGAAAAACATGACTGAACTTATCTAAAAATTCATTCATATAATTTGATAGGAAAATAAAATCAATAAGCATTAAATCCTAAAATTGGGTTAAAACAATTCAACATAGTAATGCCAAAATAATATAGGTTTCATCATCTCATTAGTATAAAGAATTTAGCAAGACATGATGAAATCATAATACAATAAAATTATCTCACTAATATTCTCCATTACACACAGCTTCATCTTTTTCTCTTCTCTATTGTAACATTTTTTCTCCTGCTGCACTGCTATGCCAATTATCCTTCTCTATGATTATGTCTCTCCTTTTTATAATTAGGTAAGTTCTTTCAATATTGTAGTGTATCCTTGTCCCTTCAAATAGTTTGGATTTGATTTCTTTTCAATACACTGCACCCACCGTTTCACTTGCTTAATGGCACAATCTCTTTTATTTGTTGTAGGCCTAAGTCTTGATTTCTTTCTTCAATTAGAATTGCTTCCAAATTGCCATTATTTTGTTGTCCAAGATTTTTTAACAAATTCCCTTCAATTATCTCAATAACTAAATTAATAACTTCTTTAAATAAATAAATCAATAGTATTATAAAATCACTAAAATCAAATATAATGAGATATAATAATGCCTATTTTTATAAGAAAAAATAGATAAAAATTAGGCATTATCAAAATCCTTGCATCATTTAGCCATCCTCATTCATGAGGGAACACCCTTATGTTTGAGCAAATTGATCCTTGCTCAATTCTAGGGCTACACATAGGTCAAGTTGGGTTAGGCTGGTTTTGGAAAATTTTTTCTAGGTAACCAGAACCGAACCAACCTGATTACAATCGGGTTGGTTCGGGTCGAGTAGTCAGGTTGTTCAAAATTTTCAAATAGATTCTAATTTCCTTGTCAAAGATATCTACTATCTAGCCTTCATTTGCAACAGATGGTCCAATCCTATTATAAGACATTATCATTTTAGTTTCAGGAAAGAAAATTAGAAATAGCTTATGATCCTTCTTAAATTTCTCATTGTCAACTACAAGAAATAGCTCATGATATTCTTAATCAAGCCTAAAACAAGGTTACAAAGGTGATGTATCCCTCAAAAGGAAAAATACGTCCCATCCTAAAACAACAAGATACAACAAAGAAGCATGAGTACAGAGTAATCTTTCACCTTCATATAAAGACACTTTCTTCTTGGCACTTGATTGGTAAAACTATGAAAGCATAATTCATATTTCATAATTCATATTGACACCAAACTTCAAACGCACACACACACATATATAATGTCCTACTTTTTAGTTTTCAGTTAGACAAAAATGTCCTACTTCTCTATTTTTCAAAATCAAAAAATTAGGTGACTACACAGATAAGTAACACTAACAATAATAAGTAAAAAAACAAATGCAAGAAAGTAAAATTAAGATAAATAGTTCTTTCATTGGCTAAGCAGAAACATAGTAAACAATTGACCACACGTGCTGAAAACTTCAAATTCATAGTTTAACATGTATGATCAATGACAATAAAACAAGGAAATAGAGAAAATCAAGCATATAAATACATATAAATCATTGTGTTCATTACTAAAATAATAATAAAGTGCAACTTAGCAATCTTGTTACGGGTATATAAAACAAGTCTTGTGTGCATATCAATGTATGTAACCCTAAATAATAAGGTGAAAAATTAAAGAATGTGGATTTACATATAAATATCATTCATGAATTTTTCTCCTTAATTTTTAAGGGTATCACCAAAGTGACTATAATAGTTGTAACTTGTAAATATGATTATGCCATGTACGTAAAACTTTCTATGATCAATTAATTAAGTAAACAAGTACATATAAAATAATGCCACTTTAATTTTATCTATTTCTTTCTTGTATAAGTCAGAAAATTTTATGTTATGTTTCCTAATTTCTGTTGCTCCCTTTGGGTGGAAAAGCAAGCAAATTTGATTGCATCTTAGATAAATTTGGGTGCTGAGTGAAAGGTAACATATATGCAATATATCTGCATTTTATGTTAGGTTGGTAGAGGTCTAAACGATTCCAGGACACTAGATGACCACTATTGTTGGCAAAGACCAGAAGACATGGACTATCCAAATAATAGGATCCTTATATTGAACCCTATTATAACTCCACTCCTGCATCACAGGTTTCACTTTCTAAAAACACACCCCACTATATCATTTTATGATGATTGAGCTCAAGGAATTTAGTATTTTATCCTGGAACATCAGGGGTGCTGTTAATGTGAGAGGAAAGAGATATGCTAAAGCCTTAGTAATGAAATACAAGCCTTTAATGTTCATTTCTTTGGAGATTCATACTTAATTTAACACAATGAGTAACTTTTGGATAAATTAAGCTATTGATAATAAAATTAAGCTAACACCACATTCAACTGATACTGATAGGAAGGAAGGGTTTAACCCTTTCGAATGCAAGAGCTCCAGTTGGTGGAACCATTATTATTCCTACCAAAAACTTTCAATTGAAGAATGCTTCAGGAGGATGACTAATTCAGGCTCTTTTGCACAGACCGGAGATGCCAAGAAATAATTAAAAAGTATGCACCTCAAAGAAATCTCAAGGTTCAAGAAGTTTTTTAAAGTTAAATATGATTTTCGAAACTTAAGATTGATCGTTTGAGAAGCTGAACAAACCTTCAAGTAAAAACGAGCAGAACATTACCAGAAATATTATGCCCGGTTTATTAATTCTTTGATTTCAAATCCTTTTGCTTTGTTTAAGGATCTCAAAACCCCTCTTAAGTTCCCTCCACTTCCCAATGCTCTTTTTGGTATAGCCAATTGGTATCTAGACCCTAAAAGTGGAGCTTTAGGTGTGGGTAAGGACTCGAAGAAGAATGAGGTAACTTTTGCTAATTGCTATCTGGATAACTGTCAAGATCTTATTTATGGATTCACTCGAATAATAAAATATCCTTCCCATGGTAAAATTCATTAATTTCTTCTTCTCTTTTTATGTTTGAATTGACCACTGATCATTTCATTATTCATTTTTGTAGTCTCAAAGAGAACCAGAGTGATGGAGGATCTTGGTGCAGAAGAAAACTGGGAAGATGAACCCCAGAGACCCAGAAAAAGTTCTAAGATTGTTAAGTCTAGAACAACTGAGAAACGAACCTCTTCTTCTAGTTTGAAAAAGAAATATGTTGGACTAACCTCCTCTAAGTCGAAATCACTTGAGAGGGATACTCTTGAAAATCCTGAGGAGGAGCCAACCACTGCCCCCAAGTCCAAGGTAAAGATAAATAGCTTTCAACTCCGTTTCTATCATATCTTTACATCTAGCTTAAATTGACTCTTTAAACTTCTTTTAGGAGAAACACATAGGTGAAAGTCCTATGAAGTCAAGCCAACTCAAGCACAAGGCTGTTAAAAGAGGAAGATAAGTCTTGAACGTTGATACTTCTAATTCTTTTGAACCTAAGATTGAAGAGCAACCATCCTTGAAGGTTGCAAGATTTTCCTCTATGAACCGAAGAATTGAGAATATTGTGCTTAGATCCTTTTCTCGATTAAGTAATAGTAATCGAAATCCCTTGTTTTATATTAACTTTATTTTAGGATCTCAAATAGGAACCTTCCTCTCACCATCCATCCAGAGAAAAATCTCATGTGACCTCGAGAAGGTCAAGGACTCCATCTCCTCCTCCTTCTCCACAAAGGGACTGAATCCCTTCACAAGGTGTTCAAACACCTTTACCTACTGAAGCCTCACCAGCTCCTAGTGCTTGATTCGAAGGGTATTTTGAATATGAAGTTCAACCAGAAAGAGAAATGAGTAGTGGAATTGCTCGAGATGCCCTTCTTGAAGACATTAAAGCTGCTATTCAAGTTTGATACATTCCTTTAAGTTGTTAATTCGAACTCAAATTTTGTATAATTTGTTTTAATTATTTGATTTTGTTGGTATAGGAAAGCACTTCCTATACACCAAAGAAAGATCAACCTGAAGCTAAAACTGATCAACCTTATGCTGCTAAGACTCCTACTTATCCTCCTGAAATAGTCGAAACAGTTATTGATAATAGTGGGGAGGACGAAGATATTGGAAGTCTAGATGAAAATGATGATGAGGACGATCCCTTAAAGTTAGTCAAAGATATCCTTTCTGGGAAAACCTCAATGTCTTCTAAGTCTTTTCATTTGACTACGCATTCTAAGATCGAAGTCCAAAGTATCTCCACCACTCAACTGCTGAAGGAGCTCGCTGCCTTACTAAACTTGTGGTTGGATTAAATAATGGCCTTCGAAGATAACAAGCACAAAATGATCACTCTGTTCAAACAACTTGGTCAACATAGCCAACTTCTAAATCTAGATGTTCAACAAGTTGTTCAAAAGCTCAGAGGTTTATTCGAAGATTTGATGGCCAATTTCTTCATATTCCAATAGGCCATTACTAATCACCAACAACTCCTGAAAATGAGGGCTAAATGATGAAGGATATGGCTAAGGCCAAAAGGAGGTGCTCGAAACTCAACACCGCTTTATCCACTACCTAGCGGATAATAAATCAAAAGGAAGAAAAAATTGCTAAGCTGGAAGCCCAACTACAAGAGCTTAAAAAGCAACATGAAGATCTTTAAGGAGAAGTTAGTACATTCATAATCCAGGAACAATAATTGAAAAATGACTATTCTAAATGGGTTGTCAAAAGTAAGGATGTGATGACAACCATTGAAAACTCAACTACTGCTTTCGAGAAAGCTTTAGTTGAAAAGAAAAAGTAGAGGAAATTCTAGGATCCCTCCAATCTTTCTTTAATCATCTTTAGTTTTAAGACAACGTATCTTTTTTTATATATTTGGATCAAAGTTGTAATATATTGTATTAACAACACTTCAAATTTCTTCTTAATATGGAATGTTTATTTCATGAATTGTTGGCTTATATTGTTTTAAATACTTGTCATTAATCGAAGCAATCTTTACATTACAATTTACATCTACAATCAAACAAGCATTTCTAGAAAATACTTTTTCAATTTGATATGGTCCATCCTAATTCGGAGACCATTTTTCATATAGCTTCGACTTTTTCTCCATAGGAAAAATGGCTTTCCGTACTAAGTTTTTTAATTTAAACTTCTTTTTCTTGACTTTTAGATCATAGAACTTTGCAATTCTTTTTTTTATTGAATCAAGTTTTCAAGAGCAATTAACATTTCCTCTTCTAAATAATTCAATTCATCAAACATCGAATTCCAATAATCTTGAGTTAGAATTTCATTTTGACGTTGTAATTTAACTGACTAAAGGTTAACTTTGATTGGAAATATCGCCGCATGACCATATACTAACTAGTAAGGAGTAGTACCAATCGCCTCCTTAGGAGAATTTCGATATGCCCATAATACTTGGCTTAATGTTTCGTGCCAACTTTTGGTTTTTGACCAGTATACTTTTTTATTAATCCAAATAAGATTTTATTAGCTACTTTAACTTGACCATTAGCCTGAGCATAATAAGGAGTCGAAGTAATTAATTTAATATTCTTCGATTCAATAAATTGGGTAATATTTTGACTAATAAAAATAGTTCCTTGATCATTTGTCAAGGTTTGAGGAATACCAAACCTATATATAATATTTTCTTTGATAAAATTTATTATATCTTGTTGAGTAACATCCTTCAAAGGGATGGCTTCGACCCACTTCATGAAATTATCAATAGCAACTAATATATGCTTATATCCTTTGGAAGATAAAGGATGAATCTACCTTATTAGATTGATTGCCCATCCACGAAATGGCCAAGGTTTAATAATCAGATATAACTCATTAGTTAGGACACGCTAAATGTTCCCATGCTTTTGACATTCTTTGCATGACTTAGCATAGGTGTAACACCCTAGATAATCATGATAAACTTGTATATGGTTACAGAGGTAACCTAGTACTAGTTTGTCATGCCTACTTTTTGTGATCGTCTGAGCACGTTTAGTCACTTTATTGTAGCACTATATGTGAAATATAACTATTTTTAGCCTTGGTTTTGACTTAAACTGCTTAGTTAATGAAAATGAGAGTGGAGAACTTGTTTCTAGGTCACAAATGTGTGGAAGTTGATGTGGTTAAAGTTTGGGAATTATCGAAGTTAGTTTGGCATTTTTAAGCATATTAGTTGTGTGTTTTAGTCCCGGATTGACCTCCAACAAATATGAAAAATTATGAAAATGATGGAACAAGATTTTTAATGAATCTTAAGATTTATTTTAAACTTGTTGGAAGTTACGAATCTTGGTTTTGGTGAAATCTAAGCGTTCTTAGCAGATTGAGGTAAAGCAGTGTAGTTACTTAAATTACCAAGTGACCACACGACTGTTAGAGGCTATTTTAGTCTTTATAAATGAGCAAAGTGAGACTTTTCACTCATTTTTCTCTTCTCTTTCATGGCTACAGTAGGGAGGAACAAAGGGAAAGGCAAGAAACAAGGCAAAGGTAGAGAATCAATCAACAAAGAGGAGGAAAAGTTTAGTGGAGGAGAGAAGCTGCTTTCAGACTTCTTTTCTAGTCTTTGTGGTAGGGGAAGTTTTGTTTATTACTTTGTATTCATTTCTTTCATGTTTGTTCTTGAGAGACTTAATGAAGAAATGGAGGTTTGAGAGTGATTTTGTGATTCTTAAGTTGAATCTTGATGTGATTAGTAAGGTTAAGTTAGAAACTGATTTGTGGATGTGTTATGATGAATATTTCATCAGTTGAAAGCCTTAATTCCCTTTAGGTCAATTTTGGGAGTTTAGGTTGGATATTGGATTTTGATTCACAAAAGTGTTGAATTAAATGAAACTGAAGTGGATTAAAGGTTGCTATGTGTAGTTGAACCTTGTTTGATGTTAGAGAATCACTTAGAAGTTAATTTGAGTTATTGGAAGATCACTTGCTCCCAATGGAACAGTGATCGTTCCTATAGAATTATGCAAAAACTGGTTTTGTGTGTGAGTGCTTAAGCGCTTAAGAGCTGGGCGTTCGAGTGCCCAATGCCCAGGAAGAATTTGTTATGCGCATAGCGCTTGAGCGCGCATGAGTGGAGCGCTTGAGCACCCTTCACTGGACAGAACATAACAAAGTCCTTATTTGGGAAAATTGAAGGGGATCACTTGTGTGATGCTTTCTTTTATGCTTTTTAATGAGTAGTGAGACTCTTTTAGGAGTATTTGATGAAGTGTGTGAGTGGAATGAGTTTGATATGCATATAAATCAATTGCGATGCTAATTATAGAAAGTAATTAGTGATTATTTTGCATAAGATGTTTGAGAAACATAATGAGGTGTGTAATATCCTTGTTATGTTGTTTGAAGCATAGATTGATGAGTAATATCTTTTTTATGTGTTTGTTGAATAGATTGGAGAGTAATATCCTCTCCATGAATTTAAATAGATAAGGTTATATACATGATTGTATGTTTTGCCCTTTTTGAAAAGTGTGAGTCCCGTAGATGTGGGTGATCTATATTAGGTAAGGTGGATTGTATCCTCCCTATTATAGTGGTTTTATGGATGAATTTTCTTGTTCATTATCGATAACTGTGTAGTTGATGGACTTCACTACCCAGGGGGGAATGGATTTCCTCTATGATAATGATGTTTTTTGGATGGACTTCCAATGCTTGTTCAAGGTTATGGTTGTGATTTCCATTACTTTGTTCAGGACTCATGCATTCATAACATTATCATTGCATTAGAGGTTCTTGGATATGGTATCATACATTATTCATTTCCATGCTTAGAAAATTGCATAGGCATGAACATTAGGCATAACTGGGCATTACATGACGATTGTATGGGCGGTTACTACAATAACATTATTCATGTAGTGCAATTGTATGGGCAATTCCATGTCTCTAAAATGGAGATGTTTTTGCTTCTGTAATTGGAGTGTTAATTGATGTGTGGATAAAATACACACCTCTTATGCTTGATTTGAGGTAGATTTAGGTTTGCTTTGATGATTTATGGTGGAATTTATGTCATATTTAATCTAATTATCCTTAGTATCTCATGATTGATCTTTCTCTATGTTTTTAGGTCCAAAAGAGGTGTTTTGACATGGCTATATGAAGCTTTGGATGGATTCATTGCAATTGAGTTGAGCTTAGAATTTATATGGCCAAGATTCATAGAATTTTTTGACCTTTGTGCGATAAAATGAGCATAACTTGAGCTACAGAAGTTGAAACGAGGTGATTTTAGTGGCATTGGGAATCTAAGAAAAAGATATACAACTTTCATGAAGATCACATCTCCAAAAAATGACATTTTGAGTGATTAAAGAGTTAGACACGACCGTGTCTAACATGAAAAATGCTTCTGTCAAGTTCACAGGGTCATGTCTAACTTGAAAAAAGATTCTGATAATGAGACACGACGCTGTCTCACTTAAAATCCTGAAACACATATTTCACAAGACACAATCGTGTCGAAGGGAGACATGGCTGTGTAAGGCTTCCTGACAAAAAAAATTAGTTGTTTTGCCCCCAAATCATTATAAATAGGGCAAAAACACTAAACCTAAGAGGACTCTTGACTAGAGACTTATGTGATGACAAGTTTTGAGTGGAGAAGCGCAAGCATTCAAAAGCAAAGGCTTGAAAGGCAATAGCAAGAGTCATTGAATATCAACCATTGAAGTCTTTTCCCCTATGTTTATCTTCTCCATCTTCTCTTTTTATTTTGGAATCATGGTTGTTTCTTTGACCTCTGTTCTTGTTTGTGCTACAATTGTCATGAGCGGCTAAACCCCTTTTTCTAAGATTATGATGAAACTCTCTATTTTCTTATTATGAATTGTTAATTTGATTCTTTGTTAATGAAATTATTGTTCTTGATTCATTCTTGGTATGCTTAATGCTTGTGATATGTTGCGTGTCATATTTACATGATTTTAGGCTTTAGGTGAATGATCGAAAGATGAAATCTAATTGCTTGATAATCCAAGAATTGAACTTAGGAATTGAGACCTAGACATAGGCTTAAATCCTTCGAGGGGTTAACGATTGTCATGAATCTTAATGGGTTGAAACTTGGATTAATTGCCATGAGAATGAGGTTAGTGAAGTTTTAACACGTTTTTAGTGCCAAGAAATTGGGCTTTAAATAATTTAGGATAAATCGTCTTCAAGAACATAATTGAACATTAACAAAGATAGGATTACAATTTATCGTAAGGGGGTAATGTAGTGGATTCCGAATCCTAATGCTTTAAATCTGTGTTAAATCTCATCTTTTCTAGTTTCAATTGTTTACTTTATTGCTTTGCTTTTAGTATTAATTTTAATTGAACCTTCTCTATCGATTTTATTCGCTTAAACAATCAAAATAGCCATAAGAGTTAGCAATCAATCGATCCTCGTAGGAATGATCTTTATTTACTACTTGTACGATCCGTGCACTTGCAAAAAATTCACAACATTAATTTGATAATTATGAATATTATCTAATTGTACACACACACACACACACACACACACACACACACACACACACACACACACACACACATATGCTGGTATTAGAATACTTTTATTAAGATATGATTTCTCCCCTCAATTGTGTTACCATGCGAATCCAGATACAAGTTCTTTGAAAGGGAAGAAGAAGATGTTTGAGGACTAACATAGTATAGATGCTGTTTTGAGCTGAGCTTATATATACATTTTATATTTACTTAGTTGTTTAGAGTTATGTATAACAATATGCCCTTTTGAGGCTGTGATGTATATATATAACTTTTGTTATCGTGGCTCTCCTGTGGAAATAAGTTTGTCCCAAAAGTTTAATATGTTAAGTTTTGATGATGACAAATACAAGACAAAAAGAATGATGATTATGCTACATAGATGTGCTTAATAGATTATATTGGATCATGCATGATCATGTAATCCATTTTGTTATATTTCATATGAGAATCATGCATATTATTCATAGCATCTTTTGTAGAATATATCCAATAATATGTTATATGAGTTGAATTAAATTAATATTGGATTTGAATCTATTTAAATAAAAATGTGCTAAGTGTTCTTTGCTGCATCCTATATAGAGCATATCTATTAGTAATTGATAAATGTCTTATTTGGATGTATCCATGAAAGTCTTATATGCATGTTAGACTAACTAGAGTTATACATTTATGAATCATGCATATGAAGATATTAAATTATGAATTTGGACTAACTATGTTTGTTTTAAGTGAGTAATACTTTGTAGGATAGTTCAAGTACCAAGAGTGAGCATTGCAACAAGAAAGTAAAAGATCACAATTATGCTCAACTCAAGAAGAATGAGAATGATAAGATGTTCCAAGCATTTGCAAAATTTGAAGAGAAGCAATTTGTAGAAGCTTGGATTACATCAAGAAGCCTAAGGACTAGAATTGATATTTTTTTTTTTTAGGTTTTCTCCTATGCAAAGATAGAGGGTTTACAAGAAAAGAGCTCAAATATATTTTTAAATATTTAAAAATGGTCCTTACATGCTAGAATGCCCAAGAAATATGTTTTGAAAAGCTAGTCATGGTAAGAGTTCAAAAGTATGAAAAAAGTTAAGTTTGAGTTTTAAAAAGTTGACTTTTGGTTACGCTTTTGATCAAAACATTCAAAATACTTTGCGTTTTGTTGTGAAACTTTGTTTATTTGAAAATAGACTTAAATATCTTTCCAATGAGTGGTTATTTGCTTTAAACGGATAAGAAATGAAGAAGTTATGATCATTTAAAGTTTGAGTTTTGAAAACTGACCTTTGATTACTCTTTTGATCATAACTTTTAAAATACTTTGATTTTTGTTATGACACTTCTTTCATTTGAAAATAGACTCAAATATCTTTTCAATGAGTGTCATTTGTTTTGAATGGAAAAGAAATGAAGAAGTGATGATCATTTAAAGTCATTTTTTGAAACCAGAGAGCTGTAATCGATTACATAAGCCTTGTAATCGATTACAACTCTGACAGAGTGATGTGGAATCAGCAAGTGCACCGAATCGACAAAATAACAAAAAGTGAATAAGAGTATCGTCCTACGAGAATTAAGTTATAAATTACTAAATTTACTGAAAGTGACACTATCTAAGCTATCAAAAAGAGAGTTAGTAAAAATAATAAAAAGAAAGAATAAACAAAAATAACAAAAGCCAAATTTAATTAATTGAGTTGAGTTGGAAAAAAATGATATGAAAATGTTAGGGATCATATTTCACTTGAACTCTTTAAATGCAAAATCAAATATTAGTTTAATCAAGTCATATTCCAATGATTCATGGTTAATTCCTAAAATTAATCAATATCTAATCCATTGTTATATTAATCCTCTTACACTGTTTAGAATTAACTAATCCCTTAGTCTAATCCTAAATAGAAAGACATTATCAAGAATGAGAGAGTTAAAAGAAAGACCACGTAACCCACAACGCATATTCCTAGCGATTGCAGAAATTATGGTGTTTATCACAAGTTCTAGGTTCATGCAAATTTTTTCAAATCATACATAAACCCAAAAATCATTCCCAAATTACCAAATTTAGAAAAACATTAAGAAAATAGATAAATACAAAAATCATGAAATAGAAACATAAATTAAACCCATAAAAGAAGTTACATCATCCAAGAACAAGATCCATCATCACCCTAACAAAGGAAAAATTAGTTACACATGAAAAAAGAAGAACACAAAGGTAAGAATATGACAAACTCCATTGTAGAAAGGTAGAAAAGTTGAAGAAAATTCCTAATCTTCAAGCCTAATTGTGCTCATACCACATTAGGGTTGTGCCTCTTGATGGCTGCTGCGCTCTGACCAATTGTATAAAAGTGTGTAAAAAAGAAAGCTCCTTTGTTAAACTCGTTTTGTCCCTTTTATAGAAAATCTGACAGTTTTTCGTTTCTGACTTACATAATTTTTCTTACCCTCCAAATGGCCTAATTTGCCCTCAATCTCAATAGAAAAGTTGTAGGATTTTCTGTTATCTTTCCAATGCCGTAAACAGTGCTTCAATCTGATCTCTGTAGCCCAAGATATGACTCAATTAATGAAAGATGATCAAGATAGTGCAGGAATCCAAATTTTGCTCCAAATCAAATCTCTTTGAGAATCCTTATCCAATCTTCAATGTAATCCTTGTTTAAGATTTTGCATCCAATTAAAACTCTAATTAGCATCTAAGAATATGATAAGAATTCTTCAAATAGTTATCTTCAGGAATTTCTTATTTTTGCACAAAATCTGATGATTTATCCTGAAAGCTTGTTTCTTTGATTTCTTGCTTCTTTAAGCGTCCAGTATCTTTCCATGTGTATTTACCTATAAAAAATACATAAAAACACATAATAAGAACATAATTAAAATAATAAAAATAAAATAAAATTTAAGAACAAAACTAAATCAAAAAGATTAAAAGATGATGAAAACCCAAGATTTTGAATAGTAAAAATATGAATTTTTGTAGGTTTATCACTCTCCCAAACTTAAGCTTTTGCTTGTCCTCAAGTAAAAAGAAAAACAAAAACAAAAATACTAAACAACTAACAACTCAAAACACACAACCAAAACATGGCAACACTAGGTATTGAAAATCATTCATATCCTCATAAATTGCTTCACAATCTAATTTTAAAATATCACACATGAATAATCCAATTATTACATTGTCTCTTACATACAACTCTTATGCACAAATAACTTCTCAAAAACATGAATGAAAGACCCAATCTCCTCATAGAGTTCAATCCCATATAGGTTTATAAAACTGCAAATGCACATCAAACACACATCCATAAGGTTGTTCTTCATCTCTCTCTCTACTAATGTAAACAACACATAACCAAAGATTAAAAGGGTCTTTACGAAGCTTATAATGTAAGGCTAAGGATATGGGTTAAAAAAAGTGATAAGAAAATGAAAACAAAAGTTGATATACAAAATCAAGCAAATTTTAAAATTTAAGCCTCAAAATGTTGAACAAATGCAAAACAGAGCATAAGAAACAACACAACATTCATTCATTTTTTCCCCAACAATATTCACCCCCAAACTTATTTCTTTTCAATACTTTGGGTAGACTTTCTCTTCTTTTTTTTTTCAAATTTTTTTTTTACCTTGAAAATTTTTCAACTTCACAAAACTTCATGTACAAAAATAACAAAGACTTGAATAATAAAATAATACAATATATGCACTCAATAAAGGTTATGTAAGAGAAGAATTTTTTTATTTTTATTTTTATTTAGGGGTATAGGAAAGGAAAATGTGGGTAAAAGAAAAGAAATAGAGGCCAAACAATAACAGGCTGCAAAAGGGACCTAAGGATATACTGTGTATACAGGTTAGCTTGAAAGGCTCAAACGGTCCAAAGAAAGCCCTTATCATTTCCTTAATTATGCACTGCCTAGGATTTCACCTCAAGTGAGAATCAAACAACTTCTAGATGCAAATCATCCACACACATGCAATCCTATAAACTTTCTCTAAGCTTGACATGCATCAAATTCCAAGGTCTATCAATCATAAAGATGGGAAGAACATTCATACACAATCAAAACAATAGAGATAAACATAATTCATGAATTCTCATATGATATCCCAAGAAAATAGATCAATCCACAATTCATGCAATCATTGGATATTGAATTTAACACACCGGCATGCACAATTTCAACACAATGACTCAAAACACAAAAATAAAATGATGATGGCAAAATAAAATCAAACAACTAAATAAAATAAATGCAAGAAAGGAAAAAAAAAACTTTTTTTGGCGGCCGACAACTATATACATCCCTTACAAAGGCTTCGAACTCAGGGAGGCACCTAAGCTGACTCAACATTAGCTAACTACAAAACAAAAAGAGAAAAAATGTTAGTTAATAAGAAATAACGAAATAAAAGCAAAAACAAATATCTAACTGAATAAAAATAAACAAATAACAAAATAAAGAGTAGATGAAAAGAAAGAAAATTTAGGTTGCCTCCCAAAAAGTGCTTGTTTAATATCATTAGCTCGACATTGTCTGTTATTATTATGGTGTCTTAAAGCAAGAGAAGTAAGATGACGCCTTTCTTTTGTTAGATCTTTGCCTCCACACTCTGTCACTGGCCTTGGAATCAATCTACAATAAATCAGTGGATGTTGGCGGATCTTTTCCAATTGCAACAATTTTTTAGAGAGAAAGACCTTTCTCTTTTTCATCAGTAATCTTGGAAATAGGAAGATTAGTATTAATTGATGATGAAGGGCTCTTACTAGGTAAATCTTGTAGAGGCTTATCTTGAATGCATTTGAAAGGAACATAAAGATCTGATGTCAGTGCAGATTTATCAAAAGTATTAATAGTCACCCAATCTCCATCCACCCTTAAAATAAGCTCACATCTTGGTACATCAATCAACACTCCTGAAGTAGCTAAGAACGGTCTTTCAAGAATCAGAGGAATATCAGCATCCTCATTCATATCTAAAATCACAAAATCAGTTGGGAAAATAAGTTTGTCCACCTTTACTAATAAATCTTCAACTATGCCATATGAATGTTTGATTGACCGATCAGCTAATTGAAGAGACATAGTAGTTAGCTTCACTTTATCAATCCTCAGCTTACAGAGAATTGACAATGACATTAAATTGATACTAGCTCCTAAATCATATAGAGCATTCTTAATAGTAAGCTTGCCAACAGTGCAAGGAATTGTGAAATTACCTGAATCTTTCAATTTAGGTGTCAGTTTCCTCTAGATTATAGCACTGCACTCTTCAGTAAGTGCCACAGTCTCATCTTCCTTGAGTTTCCTCTTCTTTAAGAGCAAATCCTTCATAAAACTTCTCATAAGAAGGCATCTGTTCAAGTGATTGAATAAAAAAAATCTTAATCTGCAGCTTTTTGAAGACATCTAAGAACTTGGAGAATTGCCTCTCTTGGTTCTCCTTCTTTAACTTTTGAGGAAACGGGAGTCTAGCATACAATGAAGGGTCAATTGCCATATTCTACTCATGTTCCTTCTTTTCCCTCCGCCACTTAGTTGGTCCTCTCTAGCTTCTTCATTACAGCACTCTTGAGTTGAGACATCCACAATAGGAACATCAGTTTTTTCAATTCCTAATGAATCAGGTGCTTCTTTAACTTGTCCTTCCAAAGTCTTGCCACTTCTCAGTGTAATTTCATGATATTGCTCCTTTGGATTGACTACAATATCACTTGGTAAGGTACCTGTAGGTCTCTCTTAAAGCTGTTTTGCTATTTGTTCCACTGGATTCTCTAAATTTTTAATTACAGCTTATTGATTCTGAAAATTTACCTTTGTTTCCTCCATAAAAGTAGAAGTTTGTTGCACAAAAGCAGAGGTCTGTATAGAAAGTTTCTCAAGTGCAATCTCAAGAGGAGACTTCTTCTCTGGTTGAGGATTCAATGGCACCATTTGATTGCTCTAAGAAAATTTTGGATGATTCCTCCACCCTGAATTATATGTATTTGAAAATGGAATATCTTAGGGTTTAGAAAGATTACCCATATAATGTACTAACTCTTGAGAATTGAAACCAGAATTGCTTGCTGCACATCCACCATTAGCATGGTTACCTCCACAAAAATCATAAATTAACACTTGGTGGTTCACATAATTTACTTGCATACTCTCAACTCGCTTGGTAAGATTGGCCAATTATTGAGAAATACTTTTATTCTGAGCAAAGTAAAGCATCGAGAGTGCGAAGCTCCATAACTCCTTGTTTGACTACTGCTCTCCTACTAGGCAACTGATATTCATTGGTCGCCATAGTCTTAAACACTTCTTGAGCTTTTTCAAGAGTCTTAGTATTTAGAGATCCGCCTACAGATGCATCCACCATAGCCCTGGTAGGATGATTTAAACTATTATAGAAAATTTGCACCTGCTGCCTGTAACACCCTCCTTAGGGTGCCACATTTACACACTAAAACATAAAAAACTTAACAAAATACGATAAAGGTTTAATATTGAAAAAAATGGATTTCAAATTTTCTTTCCCAAGGGCATAAACTTAAACAAAACATAAACAGCACAGGACGTAATTACTGAATAATACACATAAAAAAGAATATACATACATAAGTGGCATGGATCACAGTCCACCCAAAATACACAAAGTTTGTACTCAAAAGACATATACAACTATTTGACAAAACATAAACTAGCCCAAGTCTATATACCTAGGGAGTAGGGTCCTCCACTGGATCCTCTGTTGGATCCTCCTCTAGATCCTCCATCGAGTCCTCCTCCTCAGACTCCTCACCAGATAGATCCCTCAGCCGGGGCAAGATCTCACAGACATGTGTCCTAGCAGATGATACCATAGAGTCTTAATCTTCCCTCGGGGTGTAATGCAAATTACCCCACAACCCCCTGATCCGCATAACGAACTTCAGACGTACCGAGACGTCAAGAGAAAAGAAAGGATTCCCATCGTAGGTCCTACTAACAGACAGGGTCATATCTCTTACGTATCTAACTCGTTTAGTATCCCAGTCGATACGCCAAGCATCTGTACCTCCATGAAACTGAACTCTAACAAAACCAACAAACTCTCTTCTAGTCGCCATCACAGAAAACTAAACAACAGGAAAGCTGCAATCTTCTTCGTCTTCCTTTCAGTTTTTATCAACGTGTACACATAAAATAGAATAACATAATAGAGAGGTGAGATTCCCTACATCAATACCAATATGGCAGCATAGAAACAATAAAGAATAGTATTTGCAGTTATGGCATCAAGTATAAGATAATTTAGCATATATAAAATATCACGATGATATGTAGACAGACTATGCATATGTATAATGGACCAATTCCTACTCTATGGAGCTAAACATAATTTCAAAGAGAATGATCTAGAAGACATGTCTGTATCTCGTCAGCCTCAAGTCAAGTGCTATAATTTCTCAATTTGTGCATAATGGCTTATATAAGACAGTCTACACCAGATCGTGAATAGAATAATGCTTGGTCAAGATCATCGATGCGTTGCTCAGTCACCACGGCCCAGTGGAGCTACCAACTGGCCACTTGTGGGATACTTGCGCCCCGACGCCTCCAAGTTCAACAAGTGAACCATATTATGCAATTCGCACCCGCACTAAGATGTAATTCAACTCCTAGGCAAAAGCCTCAACCGACACTGCTGGTATAATGCATGAACAATGACTCAATGCATACACACATATTAATATTATGATTTTCCATAAACATGAGCTACTCATGAGTGAAAACAGTCATCAACATCTCTAGGTCCCCTTCGAGAGCCCGACAGCACACTGCTGTTACTTTCAAATGCTAGCATCTTAATTGTATAGTTAAGAAATCATCATTCTCAAATTACATAAAACATTATCACAAATTTTTCTAACATATAAAACTTTTATTACACTTTTAAGCTTAATTTTTGAAACTTTCAAGGATTAATATAGAAGTTAACTTTAGTTCCAATACTCTTCTAGTTAGGCTCCTCTAGGTAATACCTCCTAATATTTTTCACGAAAAACATAAAAAGGAAACCACATTATCTTAACCTTATAAATTCTTTTCCTTTCCCTAAACCCTAAAAGTACCTTAAGTTTTCATTATCTCTCTCTCAAGCTTATTTTTTCACTTAAGGCCGAAATCCCTCTCTTATTAAATGGCCAAATCTTGTTTTATCACTCCTTCATTATTATAAATCCTTAATCCAATTCCTTTTTCACCTAAGCATCTAAGTTCCAAATCAACACAAAACTTTTGTCTTGGATACCCTATTTAGGGTCACTTGGCCAAGGTCTTTGGACCTCAAAATTTTCATCTTTAACAACAAGATTCCAAGCAAACAACATATTCCAATCAACAAAATTTTCTATTCTACCAAGATTATGCACAACATTAAGCCATAAAATCATATAGGGTAAATAATTACAAAATCACAAAAAGTCAATACAATCAAGTGAACAACTCTTATATGGGTTCTTCATTTTCAATACATTAAGTCGTTTCTCACCACCATGAAAGTTTGATTAGAGTAATCTCCCTCTTATCTTAGATGATGACCAACCAATTCTTGGGTGCCTTCTTGAATCAAACTTTATCTTCTAAGAGGCTCTTGAAAAACAAAAACAACATGCAAAAGAGTCAACATCTAAGGCTTGGAATAGAATAACCATGGATCAAAATCATGGGCTTAGAAATTTAAAATGAAGAGAAAGATGAAGATGGATGACTTTCACCTTAAAAGCTTTCAAACCCTAACTTGAAGAAGCACTTGAAAATGGATGAACAAGGTCAAGATCACAACACCAAAGTGTCTTAGAATGAGGTTTGGATTCAAGAAATGTGGATGGTTAGAATTAAAAAAAATTGGAGAGTGGGTTTTGGGGGTGTGGCTGTGAACTTCAATGAGAGAGAGAAGAGAGAGTTTTGCTTTTGGTTATTGGTAGAAAGATGAAAGTGAAACTATGAGAAGTGAATAAGTGAAAAACAAAGTCCTAGAACCCTCCCTGAGTGCGCTTGGCCGTGGACTTCCTAAGGAGAGAGGGAGACAAGCTTCTCCAACAAGCTTACTCAAAGCTTCTTTAGGAAGCTAGTTTTCTATTAGTCTATATTTGATGAGACATAAAGATGTGGGTCCCAAGGGTGATGTCATAAAGAGAAACTTCTAGAAAAAGGTGACTAGACTTATATCTAGAACCATATACTAAATCTTTACTAAAAGCTATTATCTAATGGATGAAAGTTACAGTTAACAAAAAAAAAATAGTATCTATTGTCTAATAGATAATAGAACGTACCCAAATTTTATTTTTTTAGATAAAATCTTAGATAAAGAAAACTTTGAAAACTGTCTCCGATTTCAGGTTTTGTAAGATCCCCCGGTCTCATTTCAACGGTCCAAATTTTTTTGAAAATAATAATAAAATAATCAAAATCAGTCAAATAATTCACAAAAATCATAAAAAAAAATTCACAACATTGTAGAAATCACAGATAATCCAAAAACAAAAGAAAATCTGGGCGTTACACTTCCAAACCTCAAATGCATGGTGAGGACATCTCCTTAATAGCTCATTGAATCTCTCCCAAGATTCATATAACGACTCCCCTTGATTTTGAGTGAAATAAGCTATTTCACCCCTCATCTTCACAAACACTAATGGAAGGAAGTATCGAGCCAAAAATTTGCTAATTAGGTACTCCCAAGTAGAGATGCTCCCTTGTGGCTAGGCTTGTAGCTAACTCTTCGCTTTGTCTTTTAGAGAAAACGGGATTAGCTGTAATCTAATAGCATAATTAGTTACACCATTATACTTAATAGTATCGCAGAGCTGCAAGAAATTTGTAATGTGCAAGTTTAGATCTTTTGCTTGACCTTCCCCAAACTGATTCTGCTGCACCAGCTGTAGAAGTGTTAGTTTAATCTCAAAGTTATTAGCTTGAATAGTAGGAAGCACTATACTGGTTGAAACATTTTCAGCAGATGGAGTAGCATAGTCACCCAATGTGCATCTTCGTTCTGCAGTTACAACTACTTCCACCATATTTTCTTTTGCTTCTTCAAGTTTCTTCCGTTCTTTAGCTATTTGCTCTAGTTGTTCCCTCTATATCTGGATCAAAAAGTAATTCTTTTGACTCTACAGAACCTTACACAAACAAACAAACAAGCAAACCAGAGTGAAGTAAAGAAAAGAAAAGAAAAACAAAAATAAAAGACTAATAAAAATAAATAAAAGAAGACAAAATTAATTAAGAAAAATAAATGCTTAAATTAGTGTCTTTTCAACTACTATTTAATATTAATAACAATAATCCTGCTAACGGCACCAAAAACTTGTTTTGAAAATTGACAAGTGCACTGAATCGACAAAAGTAATAAAAAGTGAGTAAGAGTATCGTCCCACGAGATTAAATTATAAATTACTAAATTTACTGAAAGTGACATTATCTATGCTATCAAATAAAGAGTTGGTAAAAATAATAAAAAGAAAGAATAAACAAAAATAACAAAAGTCAAATTTAATTAATTGAGTTGAGTTGAAAAATAATGATATGAAAATGTTAGGGGTCAAATTTCACTTGAACTCTTTAAATGTAAAATCAAATATTAGTTTCATCAAGTCTTATTCCAACATTCATGGTCAATTCCCAAAATTAATTAATATATAATCCCTTAGTATATTAATCCTCTTACATTGTTTAGAATTAACTAATTCATTAGTCTAATCCCAAATAAAAAGACATTATTAAGAACGAAAGAATTAAAAAAAAGACCACATAATCCACAATGTATATTCCTAGTGATTATAAAAATTATGGTGTTTATCACAAGTTCTAGGTTCATGAAAATATTCCAAATCATACATAAACCCAAAAATCATTCCCAAATTGGTCAGATTTAAAGTATTAAGAAAAGAGATAAACACATAAATCATGAAATAGAAACATAAATTAAACCTATAAAAGAAGCTACATCATCCAATAACAAGATCCATCATTACACTAACAAAGGGAAAATTAGTTACACATGGAAAAAGAAGAACACAAAGAGAAGAATATGATAAATTCTATTGTAGAAAGGTGGAACGGTTGAAAAAAATTCTTAATCTTTAAGCCAAATTGCACCGACACTATATTAGGGTTTGTGCCTCTTGACGACTGTTGCATTCTGACCAAGTGTGTAAAAGTGTGTTAAAAAGAGAGCTCATTTGCTAAACTCATTTTTTCCTTTTTATAGAAAAGCTGACATTTTTTCATATCTGACTTGCATGATTTTTCTCACCTTCCAGATGGCCTAATTTGCCCTTGATCTCAATAGAAAAGTTGTAGGATTTTCTGTTATCTTTCCAATGCCATAAACGGTGCATCAATCTGATCTCTGTAGCCCAAGATATGGCTTAATTAATGAGGGATGGTCAAGATAGTGCGAGAATCCAAATTTTGCTCCAAATCAAATCTCTTTGAGAATTCTTATCTAATCTTCAATCTAATCCTTGTTTAAGATTTTGCATCCAATTAAAACTCTAATTATCATCTAAGAATAGGATAAGAATTCTTCAAATAGTTATCTTCAAAAATTTCTTATTTTTGTACAAAATCTGATAATTTATCCTGAAAGCTTGTTTCTTTGATTTCTTGCTTCTTTAAGCATCCAGTATCTTTCCATGTGTATTTACCTATCAAAAATACAAAAAAACACATAAGAAAAATATAATTAAAATAATAAAAACATAATAAAATTTAAGAATAAAATTAAATAAAAAAGATTAAAAGATGATGAAAACCCAAGATTTTGAATCGTAAAAATATGAATTTTTATAAGTTCATCACTGAGGCTATGTAATCGATTACATGAACCTTGTAATTGATTACATCCAATCCAAAAATGTTCCCAATGGCTATAAATGGCTAGTTTGTAATTGGCATTGACTAAAGCAATGGTTTTGATGATAACAAACAAGAAAGGATTGGAAGTGCAAAGATCAAGTCCCAAGTCTCTTCAAGCTTAGCTTATAGGACTTAGATCTTGTGTAAAGGTAAAAATGAATCACACTAAGCTCAAACAAGTTTTAAACATATTTATAAGTTTTTCTAAAATGTTTAAATGCCCAACAAACTGTTTTGGAAAGCTAGTTATGGTAATAGTTCAAATCTATGAAAGATAGTCAAGTTTGTGTTCTACAAAACTGACATATAGTTACCCTTTTGATCATAACTTTCCAAATACTTTGAGTTTTACTTTGAAACTTATCTCATTTGAAAATAGGCTCAAATATCTTTCCAATGACTGGTCATTTGCTTTAAACGGATAAGAAACGAAAAAGTTATGACTAATTAAAGTTTGAGTTTTGAAAATTTGACCTTTGGTAACTATTTTGATCATATCTTTCAAAATACTTTAAGTTTTGTTCTAAAACTCTTTCATATGAAAATAGACTCAAAGAGCTTTCCAATGAGTGGTCATTTGCTTTAATTGGATAAGAAATGAAGAAGTTATGACCTTTTAAAGTCGGTTTCGAAAATCAGAAATGGTGTAATCGATTACACGAGTCATGTAATCGATTACAACGTTGATAGTACTTGTAATCGACATACGTAGTATGTAATCGATTACAAAGTACTCAGAAAGCTTGTAATTGATTACACAAAGTATGTAATTGATTACAAATTACCCAGGAAGCTTGTAATCAATTACATGAAGCTTGTAATCGATTATAAAGTGCCCAGGAACGTTTCTAACGGCTATAAACGGCTAGTTTTCATAGAAAATCATTTCTAAAACCCTCCAACGGCTCTAAAACTCATTGGGCTATAAATACAAGTGTTTGGGCATCAAAAACAAGTTGGAGAACATTCTGAAAATTACCCTTGAGCATTGAAAACGAAATTCATCATCTTTTTCTCCAAATCTCTGTTATGAGCTAAGTGTGTAAATCCTTTATATCCATAAGCTTCAAGTTGTATTATCTACTCTTCAAGAGAGTTTCTATCTTCCACACTTTGTGTAATTTATAAAGAGAGGGTGAGGTATCCCTCTAGAGTAAAGGGCGAGGTATCCCTAGAGAGTGAGGCATCTCTCAAAGTTAGTAAAGGGTGAGGTATCCTTTCGAAGGGTGAGGCATCCCTCAAAGTTGTAAAGGGTGAGGTATCCCTGAAAAGAGAGTGAGGCATCTCTCAAAGTTAGTAAAGGGTGAGGTTGAGGTGAGGCATCCCTCAAAAGTTGTAAAGGGTGAGGTATCCCTATTTGAGGCTCAAGCACAAGGGTGAGGTATCCCAAGGTGTGTTGAGTGCTCTCAATTGTAAAGGTTATCAACCACTTGTTGAAGCTTGAAGATAGTGAAAAATCTCTAACGGTTGCTTGAGGACTGGACGTAGATCACAAGTGGATTGGTGATCGAACCAGGATAAACTATTGTGTTTGATCTTCTAAACTCTATCTCTTTACATTTGCACCTTAATTTTATATGCTTGAGTTGAACTTGATATTTAACTTATTTGCTTGATTTATCCTATATCTCAAGTTGTAGTTGAGTAATCTATAATAGTTGTACATTTATTGTGCATATTCCGCTGCATTTAATTATTGAGTGATTTAAAATGTATAATTTGTCCAAGTTGCATTAAAACAAGTCATCACCCAATTCACCCCCCCTCTTGGGTAATGGTTACCATGGCTAACAAGTGGTATCAGAGCTTCGTGCTCTGGTAAAAGCTTAACCGCTTGGAGTTCGAGATCCTTGTTTGTTTGGCAACCATTAAAAGCTTTTCAAAATGAATGGTTTTGAAATTAATAAATCACCATTCTTTGATGGTGCGAATTTCGTTTATTGGAAAGCTAGAATAGAAATTTATATACAATCTATTGATATTGATTTGTGGGATATTGTGCTTGATGAATTTACTTGCAAATCAAAATAATCTTGGAATGACTATGATAAGAAATACTTTTCATTGAACATTAGAGCAATGTAAATATTGAGAAGTGGTTTAAATGATGATGCTTATGCTAAAATTAAGAATTGCTCTAGTGCTAAAGATATATGGGATGCTCTTGATTCTATCTATCTTGCTAATAATAATTTTGTACATAAAGTTGTATATAGAGAGCAAGAAGAGGAAAAGTCATTGAAGGAATCTTGTTGTGCAAAATATTCTCAAAATGATGCTCAATTTGAAGAGGTGGCAAAGCAAGACAATAATGAGGAAGATGATGATTTCCTTAAAGAGCCAAGTATGCTAGGAATGGAGACTACTTCATATATGACTAAAAGGGACTTTGAGGTAAATAATGTTAAACTAGATTATAGTCCTTCCTATTATGAGCTACAATGTGCATATGATGAATTATATGATGGTTTGTTGAATTTAGAAAATAAAAATTTATCTTGTTTGGAAAACATTTCCTCCATTGAAAATGAAATTGAGATTTTGAAAAATGATTATGCTTTTCTTGATGAGAAAATGCCTTTGAAATGTGAAACCTCAACTTATTGTGAAAAATGCATTAATTTAGAAAATCAAGTTAAGAACTTATCTTTTAAATTTGCTAAGGCTAATTATTTTAATTGCTTACATTCTATGCTTGTTAATGAGAATAAAATTAATGTTATTCCACATGAAAATTCAAGCAAAGCTTATGGCAAAAATAGTTTAGAATGTAATAACAACCAAAGGCTCAAGTTTTTCAAAAATGATCTTCAAATGACTAAGCCATCATTGAATTCACTTGTTTGTAATTTTTGTGGTCATCTAGGACATATTTCTCATTTATACAATTATAGAAGAAATTCTTATATGAGAAATAATATGGTATGGGTTCCTAAAGACCTTAAATTTCCTAGTACTAACATTCAAGGACCCAAGATGAAGTGGGTACCAAAAAGTCCTTCTAGTGTTTCAATTATGCAGAAAACTTCTCAAAAGGATGGACTAATTGGTCAAAGGAAAAAGGAATCATCAAGGGGAATACTTCTAAAACCCATTGGTAGAAGTTTTGATCAAAGAAGGAAGATGACTTCAACCAAAGCTTCTCAAGTACAAAATGTGGAACTTGCAAAGTTCAAAACACTAAAAGAGAAGCAATGGGTAAGGAAAAGAGTTTCCTTGATCAACAAGGTCAAGGTATCAAAAGTTTTTATCTCTCATGAACATTCACTTGTAAAGTCAATGAATTTGAGGTATATTCCTTGTAGGCCTTAAGTGATTAATTGAATCATGCGTACTTGGTAAAATTTGAATATTATATATAACACATGATTATATTATTGTTACACCATTTACTCACTACGTTGCATATCTGTTGATAATAAGGTATTCTATGACTATGGATGCTTTCCATGCTTTAAATTTTCTATACATTTCTACATGTGATAATATGCTAGATAAGTTCACTTTTTGTTTGAAGTAACATATTTGATAAAAATATCTTAGAACTTGGCATATTGGATAAAACATAACTCTTGCTAAAAATCATAACTCTTGTTGCATAAAGTTACAATTTTCTGCATAATTTGTAGTTTTTGCATAAACATCAGTTTTGGATTAAGAACTGGTCAGTTTTTATGCTTACATGATGTTTGGAATTGTTTTGGAAAGTTTTGGAATTATTTTGAAAGCTTTGAGTTAGGGACCATTTACTAATGTTTGAAGAGCAAAATCGAATTCAATCAAGCTTGTAATGTCGATTAAGACCTCAATCGATTACAAAGGCTTTGCTAAGCGCTCCAAGCAAAGTCAGAGAGCGTGTAATCGATTACACATACTATGTAATCGATTACAACGTCTCCAGAACTCATGTAATTGATTACACCAAACATGTAATCGATTACATGGATTCCAGAGGGCTGGTAATCGATTACACACATATTGTAATCGATTACATAGGCTTTAAAAATGGTTTTAAGTGCTGGAATGACCATTATCACTTAAAATTGTCTGTATATCATGAAAGCATGCATATTATTAGCTATGTGCTTAATGATAATTGATTATTTACATTTGTTGTGCTCAAATTACATACTATGGAAAATTTGATATTTATGAGAGCATAATGGATTAATGATCAATGACTAACCCCTATGGATCCAAAATTAGTGGATACCAAAGAAAATGCTTTGAATTATATTGTAGGGTGACTATTAGCTCAAGCATGCAAGTGAAGTGAAAATATGCTACTTGAGTTTCAAAAACTTGAAATGGTCCAAGTTTTCCAAGAGTCATGAAGACTTGAAGCTTGGAAGTTGGAATCACTTACAAAAACTCAAAGAGCACACTTTTGGTGATATCAATTTCTTATTCTTATTTATGTTTTAATTTGAATATCATGTTATATTTGAAAAAGTCATATTTTTTTTTTGCATAATGCCATTAATTTTGCTGCATTACATTTTTGCTACATAATCTAACTTTTACTGCATTATTTTGAAATGAATTTTTTTTCAATGGATATTCTGGTTATATAATGCTGATTTGGTTGAATTCCTTATTGAATATTCATTATTTAACGATGGTTTTGCTCTATCACTTCTCTCTTTGTCAAAATCTATATCTTGTATATCTTTTTTATCATGACAAAAGGGGGAGAAGTTTATGAGTCTTTGAGAAAAGGTAAATAACAAGGTACAAATTCAATGATCTTGAAATTCCAAAATTAAGGGGGAGCTGTGCAATCTCTGATCTAATCACCTCTTGAAAAATAGATGGGGAGTAAGTCTCTAATACACCTTTTGTGAATTCCAATTTATTTGAACTAACTCTTTTCTCAAATGAATATTTGTCATCATCAAAAATGGGGAAAATGTAATTGGCATTGACTAAAGTAATGATTTTGATGATAACAAACAAGAAAGGATTGGAAGTGCAAAGATCAAGTCTCAAGTCTCTTCAAGCTTAGCTTATAGGACTTAGATCTTGTGTAAAGGTAAAAAGGAATCACACTAAGCTCAAACAAGTTTTAAACATATTTATAAGTGTTTCTAAAATGTTTAAATGCCCAACAAACTGTTTTGGAAAGCTAGTTATGGTAATAGTTCAAATCTATGAAAGATAGTCAAGTTTGTGTTCTATAAAACTGACATATAGTTACCCTTTTGATCATAACTTTCAAAATACTTTGAGTTTTACTTTGAAACTTATCTCATTTGAAAATAGACTTAAAGATCTTTCCAATGACTGGTCATTTGCTTTAAACGGATAAGAAACGAAAAAGTTATGACCAATTAAAGTTTGAGTTTTGAAAATTTGACCTTTGGTTACTATTTTGATCATATCTTTCAAAATATTTTGATTTTTGTTCTAAAACTTCTTTCATATGAAAATAGACTCAAATAGCTTTCCAATGAGTGGTCATTTGCTTTAATTGGATAAGAAATGAAGAAGTTATGACCTTTTAAAGTCAGTTTCGAAAACTAGAAATGGTGTAATCGATTACACGAGTCATGTAATCGATTACAACGTTTGGAAAGTCGTGTAATCGATTACATTATATGTAATCGATTACAAAGTACTAAAAAAGCTTCATGTAATCGACACACAAAGTATGTAATCGATTACAAACTAAGCTTGTAATCGATTACATGAAGCTTGTAATCGATTACAAAGTGCCCAGGAACGTTTCTAACGGCTATAAACGGCTAGTTTTCATAGAAAATCATTTCTAAAACCCTCCAACGGCTCTAAAACTCATTGGGCTATAAATACAAGTGTTTGGGCATCAAAAACAAGTTGGAGAATATTCTGAAAATTACCCTTGAGCATTGAAAACGAAATTCATCATCTTTTTCTCCAAATCTTTGTTTTGAGCTAAGTGTGTAAATCCTTTATACCCATAAGCTTCAAGTTGTATTATCTACTCTTCAAGAGAGTTTCTATCTTCCACACTTTGTGTAATCTATAAAGAGAGGGTGAGGTATCCCTCTAGAGTAAAGGGTTAGGTATCCCTAGAGAGTGAGGCATCTCTCAAAGTTAGTAAAGGGTGAGGTATCCCTTGAGGGTGAGGCATCCCTCAAAAGTTGTAAAGGGTGAGGTATCCCTAGAGAGTGAGGTATCTCTCAAAGTTAGTAAAGGGTGAGGTATCCCTTAAGGGTGAGGCATCCCTCAAAAGTTGTAAAGGGTGAGGTATCCCTATTTGAGGCTCAAGCACAAAGGTGAGGTATCCCAAGGTG
The DNA here is from genome assembly GCA_029884595.1 of Ormosia semicastrata. Lineage (NCBI taxonomy): Eukaryota > Viridiplantae > Streptophyta > Magnoliopsida > Fabales > Fabaceae > Ormosia > Ormosia semicastrata. Next base: position 65,448,665 of record JAQQTO010000062.1, read on the forward strand.
TGTTGAGTACTCTCAATTGTAAAGGTTATCAAGCACCTGTTGAAGCTTGAAGATAGTGAAAAATCTCTAGCGGTTGCTTGAGAACTGAACGTAGATCACAAGTGGATTGGTGATCGAACTAGGATAAACTATTGTGTTTGATCTTCTAAACTCTATCTCTTTACATTTGCACCTTAATTTTATATGCTTGAGTTGAACTTGATATTTAACTTATTTGCTTGATTTATCCTATATCTCAAGTTGTAGTTGAGTATCTATAATAGTTGTACATTTATTGTGTATATTCCACTGCATTTATTTATTGAGTGATTTAAAATGCATAATTTGTCAAAGTTGCATTAAAACAAGTCATCACCCAATTCACCCCCCTCTTGGGTAATGGTTGCCATGGCTAACATAGTTTTCATAAAAAAAATCATTTCTAAACACTACCAACGATTATTTTATCACTTGTGCTCTCTATATAAGTGATATTTGAAGCTTTTACAACTCTTGAACACTTGATTTGATCCTTGAATCATCAAAATCATATTTTGAACTCTTTATTAAAAAAATTCTTCTATTCCTTTGTTCTTCAAGTTGTATATTTACTCTTGTGAGAGTTTCTAATCTTTTTCTTCATCTTGAAATCATTGTAAGAGAGTGAGATATCCCTTGTAGTGAGACTCAAACACAAAGGGTGAGGTATCCCAAAGGTGTTGTGAGTTTTCTTGAATGTAAAGGTTTTTTCAAGCACCTATAAAACTTAAAGAGTTGGAGGCTCTAGCACAAGAGTGAGGTATCCCAAGGTGTAAGGAGTGCTCTTGTTTGTACAAAGGTTTTTCTAACACCCATGAAGTCTAGGAGATAGTGAAGAAAATATCAAGTTAAGCTCGAGGACTGGATGTAGGCCACAAGTGGTTGGTGGCTGAACTAGGATAAATTCTTGAGTTTGATTCTCTCTTCCCTACACTCTTTAATTTCAGTATTTAGTGTAATATATTTATCTATTGCATATCTTGTCATATTGATGTTTTGATTCTAAGAACTTGATATCTAGCTTATTTGCTTGATTTATCCCATAACCTAAATTGTATTTGAGTAATCTACAATAGTTGTATATTTGTTAGACTTATTCCGCCGCATATGTTGATTGAAAATATCAAAATGCATAATTTCTCAAAGTTGCTTTGAAAATTTGTAATCACCCAATTCACCCCCCTAAGAAGTGGTATCAGAGCTTCGGGCTCTGTTGAAAGCCTAACCACTTAAAGTTAAATATCCTTATTTGTTGGCAACCATTAAAAGTTTTTCAATATGGAAGATTTTGAAATTGATAAACCACCATTCTTTGATAGTGTGCATTTTGTTTATTGGAAAGCTAGAATGAAATTTTATATGCAATCTATTGATCTTGATTTATGGGATATCGTGCTTGATAGATTTACTTACAAATCAAAACAAACTTGGAATGCTTATGATAAGAAATATTTTTCCTTGAACATTAGAGCAATGCAAATCTTGAGAAGTAGTTTGAATGATGATGCTTATACTAAAATTAAGAGTTACTCTAATGCTAAATATATATGGGATGCTTTTGATACTCTTTATATTGCTAACAATGATTTTGTGTATAAAGTTGTATATAAAAAGCAAGAAGAGAAAAAACCATTGAAGGAAGCTTGTCGTGAAAAATATCCTCAAGAAGATGTTCAAAGTAAAAAAAATGAGTTCAATACCTCTTAATAATGATGATGCTCAATTTGAAAAAGAGGCAATACAAAACAAATTTGAGAAGGAAGATGTTCTTGAATCCTTGATGGACAACAATAAGGAAGATGATAATTCCCTTAAAAAGTTAAGTATGCTAGAAATTGAGACTACTTCCTATATGGCTAAAAATGACTGAGGTAAATAATTCTAAACTAGAATATAGTCCTTTTTATTATGAGTTATAATGTGCATATGATGAATTATATGATGGTTTGTTAAAGTTTGAAAAGAAAAACTTGTCTTTTTGGAAAACATTTCCTCTATTGAAAATGAAACTGAGACTTTGAAAAATGAATATGCTTTTCTGGATGAGAAAATGCCTTTGGAATGTGAAACCTCAACTTCTTGTGAAAAGTGCATTGATTTAGAAAATTAAGTTGGGGACTTATCTTTCGAATTTGTTAAAGCTAATGATTTTAATTGCTTACATTCTATGTTTATTAATGAGAATACAATTAATGTTATTCCACATGAAAATTGAAGCAAGGCTTAAGGTAAAAATAGTTTAGAATGTAAAAAAAACAAAAAGGCTTAAGTTTTCTAAATATGACCTTCAAACGACCAAGCCATCATTAAATTCAATTGTTTGTAATTTTTGTGGTCATTTTGGACATATTTCTCATTTGTCCAATTATAGAAGAATTCCTCATATGAGAAATAACATGGAGTGGGTTCCTAAAAGTCTTAAAGGCTCTTGTATTAACATTCAAGGACCCAATATGAAGTGGGTACCTAAACATCCTCCTAGTGTTTCAATTATGCAAAAAACTTCTAAAAAGGATGGACTAATTGGTCAAAGGAAAAAGGAATCATCAAGGAGAATGCTTCCAAAATCCAATGGTAGACTTCTTGGTCATGAAGACAAGGATCCTTCAACTAAAACTTCTCACATGTATAATGTGGAACTTGCAAAGTTCAAAACATCAAAAGAGAAGCAGTGGGTGAGAAAAAAAGTTTCATTGATTACCAAGACCAAGGTATCAAAAGTTTTTACCTCTTATGCACATTCACTTAAAAAGACAATGAATATGAGGTATATTCCTTGTAAGCCTTAAGTAAAGGATAGAATCATATGTACTTGGTAAAAGTTAAATATTATATATATCACATAATTATGTTCATTCTTATTATATCATAGCTCATTAATTTGTTATATATCTTGGTACATAAGGTTCTACAATGCCTAGGTATGCTTGCTATGATTTGAATTATCTATATATTATGAAAGTAAGCATGTTATTGGCTATGTGTTTAATGGTAATTGATTATTTAATTTGTTGTACTTAATTTATGAAATATGAAAATTCACATGCCCATAAGTAGTTCTAATGCTTTTTCTTTGATGTTTAATTATCTTATATACTTACTTAGAGATTAGAAAGTTAAAAGTTATATGTCTTCTTATTTGAAATTGTTTGATATGTTCATATTTTGAAAACAAGAAGTAAATGATTCATCTTGTGCCTTGAACTTGTCTTTAAACTTCAATGTAAGAAACTTGCATCATGTGTGCATATTAGAATTTCTTACTCGATATAACATAGCTAATATGATCATTGTTTGCCCAAAATGCCTATATAAGTTTTAATGAAGACCATGTATTTCTTGATCAACTTGAATCATGCTTCAAATGCTTAAACATATTTTTGGATTTAAGTGCATATGTACTTCATGCATTCTTGTTAGAGCTAACATTGCATGGTTGATAACATATACTTTAACCTAAATTATGCTCGTCAATGGGCTTAAAAATGATATTTGATTCTAACCTATGTTTCAAAAAACTTTTAGAGTTAACATTGCAAGTGTCTCTATATATTTCAAATATAACCATCAAATATTGAAATGTCAAACATAAATAGATAAAGAGGAGAGTGGAATGAAGAGGGACATGAGGAGACTTTCTTCAAGTACAATGGAATGGAATACCAATGGAAGAAAGTTCAAACTCAAAGGACCAATAATTGAAGAACATTCTAAAGAAACACCACTCTCTCAATAAGTATATCTATCCCTAAGCTATTGTGGAATTCGATATACTATGTGGATTGTATCATACTTGTTGATAATTTGATCTTAAATGATTAGATGCTTTCTTTATATGACAAGTATGCTTAGCATTGACAATGAACCTAATTAAATATTAACTTGCTAATTCTTGTCATTGCATATAGGTTGAATGATATTAATTCTATCCATACTTTGATCCTTATAACATATTTCATCAAGGTGAATGTTTGATATCTATGATTCTCTTGATCTATGGTTTCTTAGTGGTATAACACCTATGAGAATCATGCTCTTGTTTTGAAAAGAATTTGTGGTTTGATTAAAAAAATTTTGTTAAAGCAAAATCCCTTATCATATTTGAAAGAAGCTTTCCAAGTTCCATATCCTTAAGAATCTTTTGAATTTGTCTTAAGAACTTGAAAATATTTTTATCTCCTACTTGTCTTAAAAATTTTGAAATCTTTGAATATGTGCTATAAATGTAGTACTCTTTTCATTTGCTTTGAAAAGTTTTGTTAAATCTTAAGAGAATGTTTAAAAAAATTTTCAAATAAATCTTCTGAAATGTTCTACAAAGTTCATCTTAATAATTCAAAAGATAAGCCTTGTTCTTCAAAGTATTTTATTTTCTCAAGGCTCTTGATCAATGAGAAAGAGAGGAGATGTACTTTTAGATGTTCTTTTGATTTGGCTTTGATCACTCTCAAGGAATATGTGTTTTTAATATAAAACCTCTCAACCCTTCTAAAATGCTTTTGAAAATGTAATGTGTTCTTATGAAATTCTTTTTGAAGGGGGGAGAAATCTTAAAATGGTTTTTGATTGATGGATCAAGAATAAGTATCTTTTGCCTTGTTTTACTTTATGGTAATGTTTTTACTATTGGGAATCGCGGATACATCACGCAGCGAAAAAAATTCCTACCAAGAATCTATGCAAAAATGCTATAATCCAAGTTTTAAGAACGTTTACCTCTTGAAGCGTAATCTAAGGAAGTGACGTAAATCACCAACATCGTAACAGTGATGATGTCTCTGCGGTGTCTACACGAACAGACTCTCAAACGTCCAACATTCGCAAAAAGGGGAGCCTCGCGTCTCACACACAGTGCTAGTTGTGAAGAGAAGAGAAGACACCTGTCATTCTCTCACTCACTTTTACTAAGGTGTGGCTAGGGTTCTGTAATGTACATCTTAGCAACCCCCTTAGCAGTACTATTTATAATAGTGACTGCCTTAAGTGAGTGTGAGCAGCAACAAGGTAAGCTGTGTAACCCTAGACTCATCTGTTATGAGTCTGGTCCACATTTGAATCCAAGTCCAACTTGAATCTATTGCTCCAATTTTAGTTTGCTCTATGTGTGTGACTCTGCAGGTTCTCATTACATTGGTAGTAATATTAAAATCTCATTTAATATTACAAGTAGTGAGTGGTATTTAGCAACACAATGCTACTACCCAAGTAATGAGAATGTCAGTGATTTGATATAACCTTTCTGTGACCAATGTTTCCGCGTCATTTAGTCCATTTGTCATGATATCTAAATTAAACACAATGCATAGAATGCGTCACCTTTGTATAATCCAATCCTTTATTTCCTGATACTCGAGTAGACTTTGTAACAACAAATGAAATCAATATCTCATATTGACTCATTTGAGCATGGCCATGCATTTCGTAGTCTCACTCAATCAAGGGCCCTGAAGATATCGCTCCTATTATGTAGGAGTGATAAATCCCATCTAGGTCACTTACATCCCTCTACATGATTCGTGGTATGCCCAATAACCAACTTTATAATCACCTTGTTACAGATGACGATTGATGGCATTAAAACACATAACTCCTCATGTAGGAATCATAGTGATTTCAAGTCAAAGGACCACAGACACCATTGTCACTATGAGAATCACTTATGACACTCACGTAATGATCCATGTAGCGTTCTCATGATAGGTCAGTCCAGTACATCATTACTCTAATATGTACCCATGTGAAGACTTGATATCTTATATCCATGACCCGTGAGATGTGATCATTAGTCTATGCACATACTAGTCTCAATGCATTATTGGTGTCCTAATTAACAATAATACTTGATTAGGGACATTTAAGAATAATGTTCTAATTTTATCCAATAGGATCTCACGATCAAGTCAACCATTTGATGTCCTATAGCATCAAACTTACTATTCTAAGGACTTTATTATGTTTATTTAAAAAGAATATAATAAATGAAATGCCTCATATATTAAAATTAGCATAATAGAATGTATATAAATACAGACAAATGTATTAGCCTCTAGGGCATACACCAACACTTACATGGTCTTAGTATACATACTTGTCTTTATCGATCTTGTGCTTCAATAAGGGGGACCCTAGCTCTTAAGTTATTTATATCTCTTGGTATACATTCTTGTTTGATTACATAAAGTGATTTAATATTATCATATGTGAAATGTTGATGTACCGGAATATGACAAGCATTGCACGAATAATCTTTTATATCTTGAAAGCATACTTGTTTCATCTTTCTATTCTTGAATCATATGTAGAATAAAATAGAGGGAGATAGATATGTTTTTGAATAACTTGAAGAAGTTTTTAGTTTTGATGATCATATTCTTTTTGGCAACATGATTTTTATCTATAGGGGGAAAGACAATATTATCTTTCTTTCCTATGCCTTTTTGTTGCTGTCAAATAGGGGGAGTGAGAATTAGAAAGAAAAATATATTCTTGTGCTTATTGTTTGATATGCTTATATTACTCAATATATTTTTTCATTGGTGATTTGTCATCATCAAAAAGGGAGAGATTGTGGAAATAAGTTTGCCCAAATGATTTAGTATGTTAAGTTTTAATGATGACAAATACAAGATAAAAAGAATGATAATTATGCTTTATATATGTGCTTAATAAATGCTTATGCTACATAGATGTGCTTAATAAATTATATTGGATCATGCATGATCATGTAATCCATCTTGTTATATTTCATATGAGAATCATACAGATTATTTATAGCATCTTTTGTAGAATATATCCAATAATATGTTAAATGAGTTGTATTAAATTAATATTAGATTTGACTCTATTTAAATAAAAATATGCTAAGTGTTCTTTGTTACATCCTATGTAGAGTATATCTATTAGTAATTGATAAATATCTTATTTGACTGTGTCCATGAAAGTCTTATATGCATGTTAGACTAACTAGAGTTATATATTTATGAATCATACATATGAAGATATTGAATTACGAATTTGGACTAACTATGTTTGTTTTAAGTGAGTAATACTTTGTAGGATAGTCCAAGTATCAAAAGTGAGCATTGCAATAAGAAAGTAAAAGATCACAATTATGCTCAACTCAAGAAGAATGAGAATGATAAGATGTTCCAAGCATTTGTAAAATTTGAAGAGAAGAAATTTATGGAAGCTTGGATTACATCAAGAAGCCTAAAGACTAGAATTGATATATTTTCTTTTTAGGATTTCTCTTATGTAAAGATAGAGGATTTACCAAAAAAAGAGCTCAAATATATTTTTAAATCTTTAAAAATGATTCTTACATGCTAAAATGTTCAAGAATCATGTTTTGAAAAGCTAGTCATGGTAGCAATTCAAAAGTATGAAAAAAGTCAAGTTTGACTTTTGAAAAACTGACCTTTGGTTACTCTTTTGATCATAACTTTCAAAATACTTTGATTTTTATTGTGAAATATTTCATTTGAAAATAGACTCAGATATCTTTCCAATAAGTTGTTATTTGCTTTAAATGGATAAGAAATGAAAAATGATCATTTAAAGTTTGAGTTTTGAAAAGCTGACCTTTGATTACCCTTTTGATCATAACTTTTAAAATACTTTGATTTTTATGTGAAACTTCTTTCATTTGAAAATAGACTCAAAGATCTTTCCGATGAGTAGTCATTTGCTTTGAACGGATAAAAAATGAAGAAGTTATGACCATTTAAAGTCAATTTTTGAAACTAGAGAGTTGTAATCGATTACATAAGCCTTATAATCGATTACACCCTGCCCAAAAAAGTCCCTAACGGCTAGTTTTCATAAAAAAAATCATTTCTAAACACTACCAAAAACTATTTTATCACTTGGGCTGTATATATAAGTGATATTTAAAGCTTTTACAACTCTTGAACACTTGATTTGATAATCATCAAAATTATATTTTGAACTCTTTATTGAAAAATATTTTTATTCCTTTGTTCTTCAAATTGTATATTTACTCTTGTAAGAGTTTCTAATCTTTCTCTTTATCTTGAAATCATTGTAAGAGGGTGAGGTATTCTTCAAGAGAGAAAAAGGTAAGGTATCCCTTATAGTGAGACTCAAACACAAAGGGTGAGGTATCCCAAAAGTGTTGTGAATGTTCTTGAATGTAAAGGTTTTTTCAAGCACCTGTGAAGCTTGAAGAGTTGGAAGCTCTAGCATAAGGGTGAGGTATCCCATGGTGCGAGGAGTGCTCTTATTTGTACAAAGGTCTTCCTAGCACCCATGAAGTCTAGGAGATAGTGAAGAAAATCTCAAGTTAAGCTTGAAGACTGGATACAAGCCACAAGTGGTTGGTTGCTGAATTAGAATAAATTCTTGAGTTTGATTCTCTCTTCCCTATACTCTTTAATTTCAGTATTTAGTGTAGTATATTTATCTATTGCATATCTTGTCATCTTGATATTTTGATTCTAAGAACTTGATATCTAGCTTATTTTCTTAATTTATTCCATAACCCAAGTTGTATTTAAGTAATCTACAATAGTTATATCTTTGTTAGACTTATTTTGCTGCATATGTTGATTGAAAATATCAAAATACATAATTTCTTAAAGTTGCTTTGAAAATTTGTAATCACTCAATTCACCCCCTCTTGGGTGATGGTTATCATGACTAACATATCTATATTTACTCATTGTGTATGATTGATATGAGTTTAGTTTGTTGTTGTATGATAGAAACGACATGGTCAATATTGATTATTCATTTATATGACGATATATTTGGATAGTAAATATTGAGATGTTACATTATGATATCAGAGCAGTTCATCTTGTTGAACCGGGGTATGGATTGACTATGCTTATGCATATGTAGTGATGGATATGTATTTCTTGTCTCTTACATGTGATTGTTTGAGTGGAATTGCATGTTTTGCCTTTGGTATGTCTGTTTTAACAACTATTGCATGGTTACATGATATTGAGCCTAGCTAACTCAATATGGATTGTTTTGTGTTTACAAAAAACTATGGCAACATAAGGGCGACCGGCAGCATGAGGGCGACCACGTGAGAGCCAGAATAGGGATTTTGGTAATGAAGGTACAAAGTTAGCCGCAGTTATGATGGCAATGACCAATGCCATGAGGCAACAAACTAAGCAAGCAGCGGCGACTGCAAAAGTGTTAGAGAGGTTGGCACCTCAGTAACAAGCACCACTACAGGTACCATCACCAGCCCAGGAGGTACAAGTCGGGAGAAATAATAATTTTCTCGACATTTCAGAGTTCAGAAAGATGAATCCTCCGATGTTCTGAGGAGACTACGATCTGGTAAAAGTGGAAGAGTGGTTGACCGAATTAGAGAAGATCTATGAGGTCATGGTTTACTCTGAAGAGCAAAGAGTTTCCTTTGCTTCCTTCATGTTGGGAGGGGAAGCGAAGCAATGGTGGCGAAGTACCAGGAAACTACTAGAGACACCAGGGACTTTGATCACATGGGGAGTGTTCAAGGAGATTTTTTTGGAGAAATACTTTCCATAAAGTTTGCAAGATGATAAAGAAAGAGAATTTCTTAGTCTTCATCAAGAGGACATGACAATTGGACAATATGAGGCTAAATTTCATGAGTTGTCCTAGTTTTCTTCTCAGTTTAGGCATAATCCAAGTGAGAATTGGAAGTGTGCCAAGTTTGAGTCTGAGCTGAGAGGGTATGTGAGAAGGGTTGTGAGACCCTTGGAAATCAGAGATTTTCCATACTTAGTAAAAAAATGCAGAATTGTGGAGTCGGATAATCTATAACTTCAGGAAGAATGGAATTTGCAAAGCCAACAGAAGAAGAAAAAGATGGATGGTGGATACGGGAAAGGTGCTCCTAAATCCAGCTACCCACAAGAGAAAGACGAGTAATTTTAGAGAGATGATCAAGCTCCGAGGTGTACCAAGTGTGGTAGACACCATGGAAACAAAGTGTGTATAGTGGATTAGATCACCTGTTACAAGTGTGGTAAGAAGGGACACTACGCCAAGAGTTGCTCTCAAAGGCAAGAAGACAAGACAGATAGACCTATCGCTCATGGTAAAGTCCACAATCTGCAAGGCGATGAGGCATCACTATCTCCTGGTTTGGGAAAAGGTGAGTACATGGTTGTACATGCTTAGTAACTTTGTTTTCTTAAAATTTGGTTCTATCTGTGGTTGTATGTTAGTTGTTAGGACTTTATACATAAGGTAAACCAAATTTTAAGGAGAAAATTCTAAAAAGTAGGGGAGAATGTAACACCTTAGATAATCATGATAAACTCATAGATGGTTATGGAGATAACCTAGTACTAGTTTGTCATGCTTATTTTTTTTTTTTTGTGATTGTCCGAGCATGTTTAGTCACTTTGTTGTAGCGTTATATGTGAAATATAACTGTTTTTAGCCTTGGTTTTGACTTAAACTGCTTAGTTAATAGAAATGAGTGTGGAGAACATGTTTCTAGGTTACAAATGTGTGGAAGTTGAAGTGGTTAAAGTTTGAGAATTACTGGAGTTAGTTTCGTATTTTTAAGCATACTGGTTGTGTGTTTTAGTGTCAGATTGACTCCAAACAGATATGAAAAATTATTAAAATGGTGGAACAAGATTTTAAATGAATCTTAGGATTAGTTTTAAACTTGTTGGAAGTTTGGAATCTTGGTTTGGTGAAATCCAAGCGTTCTTAACAGATTGAGGTAAAGTAGTGTAGTCACTTAAATTACCAAGTGACCACACAACTGTTAGAGACTATTTTAGTCTTTATAAATGAGCAAAGTGAGACTTTTCTCTTATTTTTCTCTTCTCTTTCACGGCTGCAGTAGGGAGGAACAAAGGGAAAGGTAAGAAGCAAGGCAAATGTGGAGAATCAATCAACGAAGAGGAGGAAGAGTTTATTGGAGGAGAGGAGTTACTTTTAGACTTCTTTTCTGGTCTTTGAGGTAGGGGGAAGTATTAGTTTGTATTTATTTCTTTCATGTTTTTTCTTGAGATACTTAATGAAGAAATAGAGGTTTGAGAGTGATTTTGTGATTCTTGAGTTGAATCTTGATGTGGTTAGTATGGTTAAGTTAAAAACTAAATTGTGGATGTGTTATGATGAATATTTCATCAATTGAGAGCCTTAATTCCCTTTAGGTCAGTTTTGAGCATTTAGGTTGGATGTTGGATTTTGATTCACAAAAGTGTTGAATTAAATGAAATTGAAGTGGATTAAAGGTTACTATGTGTAGTTGAACCTTGTTTGATGTTAGAGAATCACTTAGAAATGAATTTGAGTGATTGGAATATCACTTGCACCCAATGGAACAGTGATCATTCCTGCAGAATTATGTAGAAACTGGTTCTGTGTGTGAGCGCTTAAGCGCTGAAGAGCTAGGCGTTTGAGCGCCCAGTGCCTAGGAAGAATCTGTTATACGTGTAGTGCACTTGAGCGCGCATGAGTGGAGCGCCTGAGCGCCCTTCACTGGACAAAACAAAACAGAGTCCTTATTTAGGGGAATTGAAGGTGATCACTTGTGTGATACTTTCTTTTATACTTCTTAATGAGTAGTGAGACTCTTTTAGGAGTATTTGATGAAGTGTGTGAGTGGAATGAGTTTGATATGCATATAAATCAATTGTGATGCTAATTATAGAAGGTAATTAATTATTATTTTGCATGAGATGTTTGAGAAACATAATGAGATGTGTAATATCCTTGTTATGTTGTTTGAAGCATAGATCGGTGAGTAATATCATCTCTATGTGTTTTTTGAAGAGATTGGTGAGTAATATCCTCTCCATGAATTTAAATAGACAAGGTTATATACATGATTATATGTTTTGCCCTTTTTGAAAAGTGTGAGCCCCGTAGATGTGGGTGATTGCTTTTAAAATGTGTGAGCCCTGTAGATGTGGGTGATCTATATTAGGTAAGGTGGATTGTATCCTTCTTATTATAGTGGTTTCAAGGATGAATTTTCTTGTTCATTATCGATAACTGTGTAGTTGATGGACTTCACTACCTCGGGGGGGGGGAATGGATTTCCTTTATGATAATAATGTTTGTTGGATGGACTTCCAGTGCTTATTCAAAGTTATGGTTGTGATTTCCATTACTTTGTTCAAGACTCATGCATTCATGACATTACCAAAGCATTGAAGATTCCTGGATATGGTATCATACATTATTCATTTCCATGCTTAGGAAATTGCATAGGCATAAACATTAGACATAACTGGGCATAGCATGACGATTGTATAGGCGGTTGCTATCATAACATTATTCAAGCATTGCAATTGTATGGGTGATTGCGTGTCTCTGAAATGGAGATGTTTTTGCTTCTGTGATTAAAGTGTTAATTGATGTGTGGATAAAATACACACCTCTTGTGCTTGATTTGAGGTAGATTTAGGTGTGCTTTGATGATTTATGTTAGAATTTATGCCATATTTAATTTAATTATCCTTGGTGTCTCATTATTGGTCTTTCTATATGTTTTTAGGTCCAAAAAAGGTGTTTTAACATGGCTATATGAAGCTTTGGATGGATTCATTGCAATGGAGTTGAGCTCGGAATTTATATGGCCAAGATTTGCAGAATTTTTGACTTTGTACGATAAAATGAGCATAACTTGAGTTATAGAAGTTGAAACGAGGTGATTTTAGTAGCATTGGGAAGCTAAGAAAAAGATATACAACTTTCATGAAGATCATTTCTTCAAAAAAATGACATTTTAAGAGATTAAAGAGTTAGACACGGCTGTGTCTAACTTGAAAAATGCTTCTGTCAAGCTCATAGGGCCTTGTCTAACTTAAGAAAAGCTTTTGACAATAAGACACGACCTTGTCTCACTTAAAATCCTGAAACGCATATTTAACAAGATACGACTGTGTCAAAGGGAGACACGACCATGTGAGGCTTCCTGACATGAAAATTAAGCTGTTTTGTACCCAAATAATTATAAATAGGGTAAAAACACTAAACCTAAGGGGACTCTTGGCTAGAGACTTGTGTGACGACAGGTTTTGAGAGGAGAAGCACAAGGATTCAAAGGTGAAGGCTTGAAAGGCAAGAGCAAGAGTCATTGAAGATTAACCATTGAAGTCTTTGCCCCCATCTTCATCTTCTCCATATTCTCTATTTGTTTTGGAATCATGGTTGTTTCTTTGACCTTTGTTCTTATTTGTGCTATAGTTGCCATGAGCAGCTAAACCCTTTTTCTAAGATTAGGATAAACCTCTCTATTTCCTTATTATGAATTGTTAATTTAATTTTTTGTTAATGAAAATATTGTTCTTGATTCATTCTTGGTATGTTTAATGCTTGTGATATGTTGCGCACCATATTTATATGATTTTAGGCTTTAAGTGAAGGATCGAAAGATGAAATTTAATTGCTTGATAATCCAAGAATTAAACTTAGGAATTGAAATTTAGACATAGGCTTAAATCCTTCGAGGGGTTAACGATTGTCATGAATCTTAATGGGTTGAAACTTAGATTAATTGCCATGAGAACGAGGTTAGTGAAGTTTTAGCACGTTTTTAGTGTCAAAAAATTGGGCTTTAAATAATTTAGGACAAATTGTCTTCAAGAACATAATTGAACATTAACAAAGATAGGATTACAATTTATCGTAAAGGGGTAGTGTAGTGGATTTCGAATCCTAGAGCTTTAAATCCTTGTTAAATCTCATCTTTTTTAGTTTCAATTGTTTACTTTATTGCTTTACTTTTCATATTAATTTTAATTGAATCTTCTCTATCGATTTTATTCGCTTAAACAATCAAAATAGCCATAAGAGTTAGTAATCAATTGATCCTCGTGGGAATGATCTTTATTTACTACTTGTACGATCCGTACGCTTGCAGAAAATTCACAACATTAATTCGATAATTGTGAATATTATCTTATTGTACACACACACACACACACACACACACACATACACACACATATATATATGCTGGTATTGGAATACTTTTACTAAGATATAATTTCTCCTCCCGATTGTGTTACCATGTAAATCCAAGTGCGAGTTCTTCGAAAGGGAAGAAGAAGATATTTGAGGACTAGCATAGTATAGATTCTGTTTTGAGTTGAGCTTATATGTATGTTTTATATTTGCTTAGTTGTTTAGAGTAATGTATAACAGTATGTCCTTTTGAAGCTGTGATGTATATATATAACTTTTGTTATCGTGACTTTTCATATTTATTCATTGTGTATGATTGATAAGAGTTTAGTTTGTTGTTGTATGATATAAGTGACATGGTCAATATTGATTATTCATTTATATGATGATATATTTGGATAATAAATATTGGGATGTTACAATAGGGATTGCAATCCTTAGCTATTGTAGGCTAGTATGCCCTTTGTCTATGTAAAACCCATTTCATTTTTTCACCAGCTTGATGAGCACCACAATTGCCTTCATGTGCTTTTGCTAAGGCTATGTACACTTCATTTTCACTTACACATGTCAATAAATTTCCATCTACTGACTTCTTATAAAGTGAATAACCCATTATAACATAGTGTAGGACTTTAGATTTTATTTTCCTTTCGACTAGCGAACTTGGGTTTCTTAAATAATCGACAATTGACTTTCTCCAATCAAAGTTATCCATATTTTTGATTGAACATTGTGAACACCTGATTTTTTTCAGGTCATTAAAGAAATTCAAAAAATGAGAAAAATATAAAAGTTCAAAATTACAATTACAAAGCTCAAGTCTCCTAAAAAAAATATAATAATAATAAAATAATATATAAAAATTTGACCTATACCCATGAATGAAAAAAATGAGAATAATTTGGAAATTCAAAAAAAGAATAAAAGAAGAATAAATCAATAAAACAAAATGTAGAGTTATGAAAATGAAATAAAAAAAGGAAAGGGACCCAATCCTTATAGACCCATGTCAAGCCCAAATCTCTTCATAACTTGCGTTCTGGGCCTAAGCAGACCCAAATCTTCCCACCCATAACTTGGATCCGGCCATCCATGACCCAAACCAATCTCCTCCTTCCCTTCCAAGCCCTAGCCGCACGTCACCATCTTCCTCCATGCGATGATTTCACGTTCAAGCCTCTACCAGGATCAAAAACAATCTCACCTTACCTCCTTCTATTTTTGTTTGTTGTGGTTTCAATTAGGATCAAAGGTAATGTGGGATTTGAAGGAGAGGGGCGTGGATTCAATTCTCATCCAAACCCTAGCCGCGCCACCCTCTCCATGACGCTCCAAAATCACCCCGGATCAAAGTCATGCCTAGGAACCTAGATTCTTTCTTTTTTTGGTCATACTCCAATCCCCAAAATCCCAATCACATTTCAGGATTAAGGGTATTATAGGATTTGGAGAGATTAGCAGCAGGTATATGCTGGTTCAAGCTCTATAAAAGCGCAGAGCAACACACACTGAGAACAGACACAAACAGATTGATACTCATAGTGGCTGAGAGCGAGATAGAGAGTGAAGTCTGAGTGACCAAGACGCGAGCAGATGGATGAGACAGAAGGGCGGTGTCGAGTTTCTCGTGGGTTTCGGGTAAGAACGGAGAAAGATGAATAGGCCGAAACTGCACTTGGCAACCCGTAACCATTTCAATTTCACTAGGGGTAACATAATTGTTCTTTTGTTTCTACTATTGAATATTAAGTTAATTGTAATGGGATTCTAGTTTTTTTCATTTCAATTGGTGTATATTAATGATTCTGATGGCTCTATATTGATTATTACACCCCAATTTAAGTTAATCAATTCGATGATATTGCTTATCCACACGAGTATTAGTTGCCTGATGAAATGCCTAGGCCAAGTTTATTTGTTCTAATGTTGATGGCCAAAAGAGTTTGTTTGATCTATTTCTTTAAATGTTAATCTTATGATTACTTATTAAATGACATGTTCTCTTGTTTGCCTATTGGTATGTTTTTACTTGGAAGGGTTTGGGGTTCTGGTTCTATGCCTTTTTTGGAACTTGACCTGTGCTCTCGCAATTGAATAAGATGTCTCATATCTATTTTACCCTTTTGTTTTTTTTATTAGTGTGACTTTTTTCTTGCATAGTGGTTATGGATTGGGCAATATGTCAATTAATTTGTCGTTCTGATCTTTGAATGAATGAAGTTACATGCTAAGTGATGCTTATGTTTTGCACTTTCTTGATACTAGTTAATGTGTTGATTTATTACTCAAATAATGAGATAATGATGCTGGTTTATGTCTCTGATGCCCTTATCGCTAACCATCATTATGTGTTTTTCTACACCTTGATGCTTAAGCCCATTGTGGTTCGATAAGAGAAATGTTTGTGAATGAAGACGTGGTATTGCTATTGACCATTAAAATTATGATTTAAGAAAATAAATAATATGTTGGATGTCTTGTTTTTAAAAGTATAAGCCTTGGATTAAATGATATGTCAAGTGTTAGATGAGTAATCAAATTTGGTTGATCTTTTATCAACATGTTGTTTGTCGTTTATCACCATGTTTGATAATTAATAGTAATGAGAAATTGATCATGTTTTAGTTTAAGCATTTGGGTGTTTCCTTGCTCAGTCATAAGCTTTGCCATGGTATCATTTGTCTTGGTTTTGATATAATCTCATGAAATGTTGATATCTCAATTGAACTTGAGCATTTGGGTGTAAATAATTGATTTTTGGTCTTTGGGCATTGCTTGATGGAAGTCTAAATTTGGTATGTGGTCATTCAATTGCTAAAATGTTACTCTGTTGGGTTAGTAATCATGTATGGTGGTTATTTGAATTATGATTTGTTTCATTAGAAGTTTGAAATATGATCTTATGCAGACTTTATCAAATGCTGGAGTTGCCTCTTGAATGTGGTTTTCTTTTATAAATGATCTTTTTTTAAAAAATTAAGAATTCAAATGCTAATCTTTTTAGGGTGGTTTGTGTTGGTATTGCAAATGATTTTTCAGTATGTGAGCAATAAGTAAAGATAAAAATTTCTTTCTTTTTGACTTGAATGATGAGCATAGTATACTGCCATTAAAAATTGTTTGAGAGCGTTCTTGATCATCATGTTTTTGTATCTTTTCATTTTCACATTCAGTTTTTGTTGCCTTTCAATATATGCTTTAGGCTATAATTTTGGAAATGTTTGTAGCGCACAAGAGCTATTGAAGGTGAAAATGGGAAACATGTCTTGAGTTGGTATAGGTTATGTGATCTGTATTCTTTCGGGTTCAGATTTATTGGTTGCATTATTTAACATATGTTAAACTAAAAGCCTAACAAAAACAGTGAAAAGCATGCCTACCTACTATATATTTAATAAATTGTTATAGTGCGCGTCAAGGGATCCTCACCAACTTTGCTTGTAGGTTATTTTTCCTTTTAAGTTTTTTTTTGTTGGCATTACATCAAAAATGCAGATAGACTGAAATAGTGAATCGCTCCTATTCACCTATGTGTAAAGTCTTTAGTATGACGCCAAGCTTTACCTATTTAAGTTTTATCTAGATTAACTAAGTTGTGACGAGTTGTTAATCCGAGTTTTCAAATTAAATCAAGTAATATTATTTTCAAAATAAAATAAATCACTATTTTAATAAAATATTAAAACTTGTTTTGTTTCAAATAATTTAAATTATAAAATTTCATTATAGCGTGACACCGAGCTTTACCTATTCAAACCTTAACAAGATTAACTAAGTCACGACGAATTGTTAATTCAAATTTTCAAAATAAAAAGTTAAATTGAATTTTTAATTAAAATCAACACAACACACAAGTACTTTTTAAAAGAACTATATGGTTTTGAGTTCTCCATTGCATCAAGGGATACATAGGTGCGCAAGTCAAGTCAAAATTTAATTTTACTTAATTTAGTAATTATTATTTTATTTTATCTTATTTTACTTTGCTTTTATTTTATTTTATTAAAAGGGGTAAAATCGACATTTAAAGATTTTGAATAGTTACGTAATTATCTTAGGGTAACCTTCTTAGGGCACATGTATTAACGATGCCGTGGGGTTAAATTTTCACATTTCTCTATGCATAATTAGACTCTGAATATGAATTTTTGAACGTAGATCATTTTTCTTAGGTTTTCTAATTTTTTTCTAATAAAAAAATAATAAAATTGGTGGTGACTCCAAAATTTTTTTATTCTGCCGCGATTACATTCGCAACGAACATATTTCTAAGTTTTTGAATGGATACAATTTTTCCTTAATTTCTACTAACTTGGCCAAAGTTTCACTCGAAATCTTATATCCTAAAGCTATTTGGGCTAGTTCATTAGCTTCATGATTTTCCTCTCTTGGAATATGTTGCATTGTAACCTTATCGAATTTACATAGTAATCTTGCTACAAAAGCAAAATATCTAAATAGATTTTGGTTAATGCGTTTATATTCTCGAGTCAATTGTTTAATGACTAATTGGGAATCACCCATTATTTTAACATTCTTAGCTTTAAGTGAAATTAATGTTTCTAAGTTAGTTATTGTTACCAAGTGGCTTTCAGTACTCAAGAGGGGGGTGAATTGAGTATAAAACTTTTTCGCAAACCCTTTTAAATAAAATATAAATATTAAAACTTAATAAATAAATGCACAGAAGGAATGAGACGAAGAAAAGATCAGCAGAAAATAAATGTGCGATAAAATAAATTGCATAAAATAAAGAGATAAAGAGAAGAAGAGCAGGCACGATATTTATCCTGGTTCGACCACTAACCCACTTGTGGTCTACGTCCAGTCCTCGAAAGCCGAGATTTTTCACTAAGTATACAAGCTTCAATAGGTGCTTGCTACCGTTACAAAATAGAGCACTTTTCACACACAGGGACACTCTACCCTTGTGTTAAACTCTCAGCCTGCAGGGATACCTCACCCTTATACAAACCTTGAGGGATGTCTCACCCTCGATACAGAATAAAAAAAAGTAGATGAAGAGACACTCTCACTCAGAGTAAATTATACAAATTGAAGCACTATAGAACTTTCTAAGAATATCTCATAATTTTACCAAAAGAGCACAGAGAGAAAGAGAGAATTATGTAAACAGTGTTTTAGCGCAGCCAAAAATAATTTCAAGGATTTGTGTGTTTCAGCCGTGAGGTAAAGTCTCTATTTATAGAGCCTTTGATAAGAAAATAACATTGAACGAATTAATTATCATAATAAATACAAATCCATTTACGTATCAATTCAAAATTTAAAAGCAGAAACTCGTGGGTTATTCGAATACCACTTGATATCAATATATAAAAAAAGTTTAAACTTGGGTTATTTGAATACCATTATGAGGTATTTGAATATCTCGATATCAAGATATAAAAAATAGAACAAACCCACTTTATTCGAATACCATATCAAGGTATTCGAATGCAACTGCTTGAAACATGTTTCTGAAGGCATTTTTAAAAGGGTTGTATTCGAATGCCTTTAATGGTATTCGAATACCTCTGCTAAAATTATGAAAAATGCTTCTAGGAACCAGATTATGTAGGTTTAGAAAAACCACAAACTTTTTGATTATCAAAGCCTCATTAAAACTTTAATTCAGTTTGTAGAAAACGTGTTCTTAGATCTTTTTAAGTTATACACTGAGATATCCTATGAGAGCTCTGTACAAGAGAGATCCTAAGTCCTAAAGCTAAACTTGAAGAACTTGGACTTGATCTTCTCATCATCTCCATATTTGTTATCATCAAAACTCATCATCAATGTTGCATGGTAATCACATTCTCCCCCTTTTTGATGATGACAAACTATCATTGAGAAAAGCATTAGTTCATATAAATTGAAATTCAAAAAGATAGGAGACTTACTCTCAGAGGTAATAACAAACAAAACAAGCATATTCTCCCCCTTTCTTTTGGAATCCAAGAGCCAGTGTTAATCCAATTTTAACCTGTCTTTTCTCAAATGAGATTGATTATTTTTCTCCCCCTTTTGACATGATCAAAAAGGATGCATTCATTCAATAAAGCACAGTGATAAAATATATATGAGATAAACAAAAAAAGTGATTATAATTAACAATAGATTAATGAAAATACTCATTGCATTAAATGAAAGTGGCCAAGTGCATATACAAATGTAATTAAAAGGCAGTCAATACAATAAACAGCCAAAAACATAACAGAAGTAACAGATCCTAAGACTAAGCAAGCCCTAGAAATAGGCGTCAGGTGGTGGAGGAGGAGAGGCAGGGTTATTGCCAGACAGCAGAGCTCGAAGGGCAGCCTATTCATGGTCAACACCAGCGATTCTGTCAAACAGAATAGTGAAGGTGTTCTCCATTTAGGTTCTGTTATCCAACAGAATAGCCAGGATTTGCTCATTCGTGACAGGAGCAGGAGCAGGGATATCAGCAGCAGGAGCAGGAGCATCAGGAACGCCTTGAGGGTCGTCCTCATCATCATCAACTTCCACTTGGAACACCCAGCCTTCATCGGTCCTGATCATCTTCATTTTGTTAAGGGTAAAGGACCCAAAAATATAATGATGGGTTAGCGGGGTCGCTCGCTTGGTTTCCAGAATGTGTGGATACTTGCCTAAGAAGGCAGTGATGATCACGCCGTAGGGAAATTCATACCGCTCTTTACCTCTTACCCTCATCATGTGTTTCATAATGAAGACGGGCCAATTAATCTGATGGCCTTGTTTTAGAATCCATAGCATGAACACGTCATCTTCACTCATGTAGGCGTAGTTCCCACCTCTAGGAGCGAGGATGTGGGCATAAGCATAGTGGAGGAGCCTGTCTTGGCTCTTCATCATGCCCCCTTTGACTCCCTTTTGAGTCGAAGGTAAAGCCAACCTAGGGCGAAGAACATCTTCAATTGCTCTGTTCTTGTCGAAGAGCTGGAGGAGTGAATCTTTGTCAGCAAAGTGGCCAGTTAACTGCAAGCCAAACATCTGAACCCAATCGCTTGGTGTGATCACAATGTTTTGATCGCAGACACTGGAGTGTAGCTCCTGACCTTCAATCTTCAGGTTGCAATAGAACATCTTAACCAGGTCGGGATACAGAGGTGCTGAGTAAGAGCAGAAGCAAAGCACGCCTTGATGATTTAGCCGGTTCAGAAAGTCAAAACCACCTTATCTTTCAAAGAACCCCAAGTCGAGGTACTTTGGATGCACCAAGTTACGCTCTCGAAAGTGTGTGACAAAGCGCCCAAGTTGTTGCTCATTGGAGGAAAGCCTGCGAAGATCCAGCAGGTTGTTGCATGAAGCCGTCTTTGTACGAGGACGCTTAGAGCGAGAGGAAGATGAGGCCATGGAAGGGAAACAATGGAGGAGAAAGAGAAAGGAGGGGTGGAGACCGTGAGAAAGGGAAGTTTTTGGAGGAGGGAAAGCAAAGAGTTTTTGAAAGTGGAGAGAGAAGAGAAAGGTATTCGGATACGCAGGAGGGGGGTGGTGTATTTAAGGAAAGCCCAGACCTTATTCAAATACCATGAGTAGGTATTCAAATACAGCTTTAGGGTAAGCTCAAAAGACGCAGCCTTCAGACAGAGGGTATTCGAATACCACACTAGGTATTCGAATAGATTACCAGATTAGGCTTGGCTACTAAACGATGGTATTCGAATGCTTTTAAAGGTATTTGAATACTCACAAAGTATTCGAATACTCCAGAGAGGAACTGATGGTATTCGAATATTCCAGAGACAGAAGAGAAGTCCAGAGGAGCAAGTATTTGAATACTTCATAAAGGTATTCGAATACTCCAGAGAAGCTGAGTGAAAACTGAAAAGGATCAGCCTCAGGGTATTCGAATGCTGCTTAGGTATTCGAATACACCAGCTTTTAGAAAAGCTGTACTAAAGTAAAGTATTCGAATAACCATGATGGTATTCGAATAGCCTTGATAGAAAAACACAGGTTTTCACGTGTAGCATCAAAGGTATTCGAATACCATATGGAGGTATTCGAATAACTAAACAAGAAAAACACATATCTAAGACCAGAAAATGCATTTTTTAAGAAATAAAAGCATGCCTGTTGATGGAGTACCTGCAAAAAAGATTTCGGGATAACTCCAACACTCAAGTCAGTAATAATTCAGGAAGGATTAAAAAAAATTAAGCAAATAACAAGCATTTATAAGTTGGATTGATCAATTATGCCTAATTCTCCTCTTATATAAAAGAATGCTTCTTTTGCTAAGGGTTTAGTGAAGATATGTGCAAGTTGCTTAGATGTTTCAACAAACTCAAGAATGCAATCCCCTTTTTGTACATGATCTGTGATAAAGTGATGTCTTATCTCTAGATGCTTTGTTCTGGAATGTAGAATGGGATTCTTAGAGATATTTATTGCACTAATGTTATCACATCTTATCGGGATGTGATCAAGCTGAAGACCGTAGTCTAAAAGTTGTTGCTTCATCCACAGGATTTGAGCACAACAACTCCTGGCTGTAACATATTCAGCCTCAACGGTAGACAAAGCCACACTATTTTGTTTCTTGCTATACCAAGAAACTAAAGAACTACCAAGCAAGTGGCATGTCCCACTAGTACTCTTTCTGTCCAATTTGCACCCAGCAAAATTAGAGTCAAAATAGCCTATTAGGCTACATGAGGCACCTTTAGGGTACTACAAGCCTATTTGTGAAGTGCCTACAAGGTATTTCATTATTTGTTTAACAGCACTTAAATGAGATTCCTTAGGGTTTGCCTGATATCTAGCACACATGCATACACTAAACATAATGTCTGGCCTACTAGCAGTAAGATAAAGAAGAGATCCAATCATACCTCTATATTTCGTTATTTCTACTGATTTACCTCCTTCATCTTTGTCCAAGTAGCAAGAAGTGCCCATCGGAGTAGTCATGTGTTTAGCGTTTTTCATTTCGAATCTCTTGAGCAATTCCTTGCAGTATTTGGTTTGACTTATGAATGTCCCTTCGTTTGTTTGTTTGATTTGAAGTCCGAGAAAGAAATTTAATTCTCCCATCATCGACATTTCAAATTCATTCTGCATTGACTTAGCAAATTCTTTGCACAGAGATTCATTAATAGCACCAAATATAATATCATCCACATATACTTGCACAAGAAGAATGTCATGCTTTTTATTTTTAATAAAAAGAGTAGTATCGACTTTTCCTCTTGAAAAACCATTTTCTAAAAGGAATTTACTCAACCTTTCATACCAAGCTCTAGGAGCTTGCTTTAAACCGTATAAAGCCTTTTTAAGTTTAAAAACATGGTTGGGTAGTTCATGATTTTCAAAACCTGGAGGTTGTTCAACGTATACCTCCTCTTGAATGAAACCATTTAGAAAAGCACTTTTGACATCCATTTGATATAATTTGAAATCCATGATGCAAGCATAAGCAAGTAACATTCTAATAGCTTCTAATCTAGCTATAGGTGCATAGGTTTCCTCATAATCTATTCCTTCTTCTTGATTATATCCTTTAGCAACCAATCTAGCTTTATTTCTAGTTATTAACCCATTTTCATCAAGTTTGTTTCTAAAAACCCATTTAGTTCCAATTATGGGATGATTATTAGGTCTAGCAACTAATTCCCAAACTTGATTTCTTTCAAACTGATTTAATTCTTCATGCATAGCTAAGATCCAATGTTCATCATCAAAAGCTTCAATTAAATCCTTAGGTTCAATTTGAGAAACAAACGCTAAGTGATTACAAGTATTTCTAAGAGAGTTACGAGTACTTACACCTTTAGATACATCACCGATAATCTGATCAATGGAGTGATATTTTGAAGTTTTCCATTCTTTGGGAAGTTCCAAAGCTTGCGAATCTTTTTGTCTTTGTTTATCCTCTTGCTCCTTGATTTTTTTGTCTTTATTATCCAAATGTGTTTCCGCCAAGACCTTTGCAACATCATCAATAACAAGATCCTTTCTCGATCCATTTGGGTCAGTTTCATCAAATGCAACATGTATAGATTCTTCAATAGTCATAGTTCTTTTATTATATATACGAAAAGCTTTACTATGATTTGAATAACTAAGAAATATACCTTCATCAGACTTAACATCAAACTTGCCTAAGTTATCTTTTCCATTATTTAAAACAAAACATTTACAACCAAAAACATGTAAATGTGAGACATTAGGCTTTCTTCCCTTATACAATTCATATGGGGTTTTCTTTAAAATAGGCCTTATAAGGGCCCTGTTCATTACATAACAAGCTGTACTTACAGCATCCGCCCAAAAGTATTTAGGAAGAGCAACCTCATTAAGCATAGTTCTCGCCATTTCTTCTAAAGAATGATTTTTCCTTTCTACAACTCCATTTTGTTGCGGAGTTCTAGGGGCAGAGAAATTATGATTAATGCCATGTTCATCACAGTAATTTTCAAAAACATTATTTTCAAATTCGCCACCATGATCATTTCTTATAGAAGAGATTTGAAAACATTTTTCATTTTGAATGACTTTGACAAGTCTTTTAAAAGCTAAAAATGCATCATTTTTATTTGCAAGAAATAAAGTCCATGTAAACCTAGAAAAATCATCCACAATCACTAAAGCATAGTAATTCCCACCAAAACTCATAGTTCTAGAAGGTCCAAACAGATCCATGTGCAAAAGTTGTAAAGGTCTAGTAGTTGAAACTATATTTTTTGCTTTAAAAGAGACCTTTATTTGTTTACCCTTTTGACATGCATCACATAACTTGTCTTTTATAAAATTAAGCTTGGGTAGTCCAATTACTAGCTCTTTAGAGACCAACTTCTTTAAGTGATCCATGTGAATGTGTGCAATTCTCCTATACCATAACCATGAATCATCATTCTTACTTAACAGGCATTTCGCATCATTTGAAGATATATCATCAAGACTAACCATATAGATATTGTTCACTCTATGACCAATGAATTTAACATGCTTGTCATTTTTATCTTCAATTATGCAGCAGTTTGAATCAAATATTACCCTATTTCCTTTATCGCATAATTGGCTAATACTAAGCAAGTTATGTTTCAAGCCTTCAACAAGCAACACATTTTCAATAGAGGAGTTAGGGTTCTTACCGACTTTGTCGATTCCAAGAATTTTTCCCTTGTTGTTATCACCATAAGTAACATGTCCATGATTCATGGGAATAAGCACGGTGAATTTTGAATCGTCCCCGGTCATCCGCTATCAATATACCAATTTGAACTCCTAGCTTTCAAGCACACCTACAACACAAGTTTAGTTTTTAACTTTTGGTACCCAAACTTTCTTGGGTCCTTGTGTGTCAGTTTTGGGTATAGTACCCTTGGGAACCCAAACCATTTTTGTTTCAACTTTTGTATTTAAGTTTTTCCTTGCATTACATATTGAAGCACTATGTCCTTTCCTTCCACAGTAAAAACATTTAATAAAAGGACTACTTGAAACACTAGAATGCACAAAGAAATTTTTATAGAGTTTTTGTTGATTTTTCGGGTTATAACCTATCCCGGCTTTTTGAAAAATCACTTTTTGTCTTCCTAATAAAATATTTAAGTTATCCATTCCAAAGGTGAATTTAGAAAGAGTGTTCTTTAGGTCTTTGATTTCTTTTTCAAGTATATGACATGAAGAACAAGATGAAGAAGTAGAAGCATGTGAAGAATGATTTGTGCACGCATCAATGATTCCTAAAGTTTTATTTTCAATTCTTCTATTTCTTTATTTAAAACAAGAATTTGATTTTCTAAAGAAGAAATTGTTTTCTTAGAAGAAGAAATAATTTTTATGAGTTTTAAAGATTCTTCATGTAGTTCCTCAAAAACATCTTGTAACTCATCGTAGGAAGGCAATAAAGTAGTATTAGAACTTACCTTATTTTCGATTTCTTCTTCATCTCCTTTTGCCATGAGACATAGTTGAGCTTCCTCGCTATCTGAGCTGTCAGTTGAGTCCATGTCGTTTTCATCCCATGCTATGTAGGCTTTTCTTCCTTTTCTTTCCTTGAAGGGCTTCTTTTCAAATTTCTCATTCTTCTTTTGATAAACTGGGCACTCCATTTTCATGTGACTAGGTTTGCCACATTCATAGTAAGTTGGAGTCGATGAAACTCCTTCGCCTTTGAAATGTGTCTTTTTCGGAGGGAAGGGAGATCTTCTTTGCGTTCCCTTTTTCCTGAGAAATTTACCAAACTTTTTAACTAGCAAACTTAGATTTTCTTCACTTACTTCGATGTTTAGATTTTCTTCACTTACTTCGATGTTCTCTGAGCCTTCTTCATTTTCTTCATCATCATTGTCGATTAATGAAGAAGTGGCTTTGAGTGCTATCCTCTTTTTCTTTTTATCGTTCTCTTCGCTTTGACTTAGTCTGCTCAGTTCGAGTTCGTGCTCATGAAGTTTTCCAAATAGGGTAGCCAAAGTCATTGTAGACAAATCCCTTGATTCTGATATGGCTGTTACCTTGGGTTGCCAAATCCTGCTAAGACATCTCAAAACCTTGTTAATCAAATCTTCATTAGAAAGCTTTTGCCTAAAGATGCAAGATGATTAACTATGTGGGTGAACCTCTTTTGCATTTCTTGAATGCTTTCTCCTTGGTTCATTCTGAATAATTCATATTCACGAGTTAGAGAATTTATTCTCGACCTCTTAACTTCACTAGTATCCTCATGGGTAACTTGCAAAGTATCCCACATTTCTTTAGTAATTTTATAATTTGAAATTCTAAAAAACTCATCATATCCCAAAGCAGTAGTAATAATATTTTTGGCTTTTAAATTATATTAAACTTTTCTTTTGTCTTCATCAGACCATTTATTTCATGGTGTTTCGGTCCTTACGCCATCGACCTCATGTGTGGGTATAAAAGCGCCATTTTCGACAACATCCCAAACATCTAGATCAATAGCTTTGATGAAGATTTTCATTCTTTCCTTCCAATATGTGTAACCATCCCCATTGAAAAATCGTGGTCGGTTTATGAAAGATCCTTCTGAAAAACCATTTGAAGAAGTCATATTCTCTTGAAGCGACTAAGCTCTTTATACAAGAGTCTAGCTCTGATACCACTTGTTACCAAGTGGCTTCCAAGACTCAAGAGGGGTGAATTGAGTATAAAACTTTTTCGCAAACCCTTTTAAATAAAATATAAATATTAAAACTTAATAAACAAATGCAATGAAGGAATGAGACGAAGAAAAGATCAAAGAGAAAATAAATGTGTAATAAAATAAATTACATAAAATAAAGAGATAAAGAGAAGAAGAAGCAGGCATGATATTTATCTTGGTTCGACCACTAACCCACTTGTGGTTTACGTCCGGTCCTCGAAAGCCGAGATTTTTCACTAAGTATACAAGCTTCAATAGGTGCTTGCTACGTTACAAAATAGAGCACTTTTCACACACAGGGACACTCTACCCTTGTACTAAAGTCTCAGCCTGCAGGGATACCTCACCCTTATACAAACCTTGAGGGATGCCTCACCCTCGATACAGAATAAAAGAAAGTAGATGAAGAGACACTCTTACTCAGAGTAAATTATACAAATTGAAGCACAATAGAGCTCTCTAAGAATATCTCAGAATTTTACCAAAAGAGTATAGAGAGAAAGAAAGAATTATGTAAATAGCGTTTTAGCGCAGCCAAAAATAATTTCAAGGATTCGTGTGTTTCAGCCGTGAGGTAAGGTCTCTATTTATAGAGCCTTTGATAAGAAAATAACATTGAACGAATTAATTATCATAATAAATGCAAATCCGTTTACGTATCGATTCAAAATTTAAAAGCAGAAACTCGTGGGTTATTCGAATACCTTATTGTGGTATTTGAATACCACTAATATCAATATATATAAAAAAGTTTAAACTTGGGTTATTCGAATACCATTATGAGGTATTCGAATACCTCTGATATCAATATATAAAAAATAGAACAGACTCACGTTATTCGAATACCATATCAAGGTATTCGAATGCCACTGCTTGAAACACGTTTCTGAAGGCATTTTTAAAAAGGTTGTATTCGAATGCCTTTAATGGTATTCGAATACCTCTGCTAAAATTATGAAAAATGCTTCTAGGAACCAGATTATGTAGGTTTAGAAAAACCACAAACTTTTTGATTATCAAAGCCTCATTAAAACTTTAATTCAGTTTGTAGAAAACGTGTTCTTAGATCTTTTTAAGTTATACACTGAGATATCCTATGAGAGCTCTGTACAAGAGAGATCCTAAGTCCTAAAGCTAAGCTTGAACAACTTGGACTTGATCTTCTCATCATCTCCATATTTGTTATCATCAAAACTCATCATCAATGTTGCATAGTAATCACATTCTCCCTCTTTTTGATGATGACAAACTATCATTGAGAAAAGCATTAGTTCATATAAATTGAAATTCAAAAAGATAGGAGACTTACTCTCAGAGGTAATAACAAACAAAATAAGCATATTCTCCCCCTTTCTTTTGGAATCCAAGAGCCAGTGTTAATCCAATTTTAACATGTCTTTTCTCAAATGAGATTGATTATTTTTCTCCCCCTTTTGACATGATCAAAAAGGATGCATTCATTCAATAAAGCACAGTGATAAAATATGTATGAGATAAACAAAAAAAGTGATTATAATTAACAATAGATTAATGAAAATACTCATTGCATTAAATGAAAGTGGCCAAGTGCATATACAAATGTAATTAAAAGGCAATCAATACAATAAACAGCCAAAAACATAATAGAAGTAACAGATCCTAAGACTAAGCAAGCCCTAGAAATAGGCGTCAGGTGGTGGAGGAGGAGAGGCAGGGTCATTGCCAGACAGCAGAGCTCGAAGGGCAGCCTATTCACGGTCAACACCAGCGATAATCATGTCCTAAGAAATAGGCTTCATACTCAGCCTCGTTATTTGAACATTCATGTCTCAGTTTGAACAAAAACTTGGTTGGGATTCCAATAGGTGAAATAATCAGAACCCCCAGACCAACACCTCCAATGTGTTTTGATCATCAAAATATAACTTCCATGTCTTTAATCCCACGTAGTTAATATCATTTTCTATGACATCAACACAAGAATAGTCAGTCAAAAAATATGCCAACACTTGGCCTTTCATAGTCTTCAATGACATATATTTTAAAGAAAATTTAGTTAAAACAAGAGCCAATTTCCCTACCCTACCATGCAAGATAGGTTTTGATAACATGTACTTTATTATATCTATTTTTGAAATTACAAGTACATTATAATGCTTTATATAATACTTTAACTTAGTACAAAAGAAATACAAAGCTAAACATAACTTTTCTACTACACTATATCTAGTTTCAGTATCAATTAAAACTCTACCAATATAGTAAATGGCTCTTTCGATTTCATTCTCATTTTCTTAGGCTAGCATGCTCCCAATGGTTTTATCTTATGCTAGAATATATAGCTTCAAGGGACGTCCTGGAGTTGGAGGAGCTATGATTGGAGGATTGGTCAAGCAATTCTTAATCTAATCAAAGGCCTCTTGGTGTTCTTTCTTCCGTAGAAATTCTTTTTTAGCTTTAAGCTTCAAAAGTGGGGAGAAAACCTTGGTTTTTCCAGATAGGCTCGAAATGAACCTTCTGAGGAAGTTTATCTTCCCTAATAGAGACTGGAGTTACTTCTTATTCGAAGGAGGTGATGCTTCAAGTATGCCTTTAGCCTTGTCTTGATCAACCTCAACTCCTTTCTTATGGACCAAGAATCCAAGAAAATTTCCTTGTGGTTTGAATAAACTTAGCTTTTAATAATCTTTCAATTTCCTCTTTAATCTTGAGAACCATATATGGTGCAAACTTTCTTGGGGCTTGCTTAACTAGCCTTTGTCCTGCTCGAATTAGTAGTCTATGTTCTACCAAATTTCGACTGAGTCTAGGCATTTCTTAATAATCCCATGCAAAATAGTCCTTGAACTCTTCAAGTAATTTGGCTAACTCCAATTTGAAGCTATTATTTAATAAACTACTAATATAAGTAGGTTTTTTAGTTACATCATTTCCTAAGTTAATCTTTTTTAAGGGGTCTTGTATCTCTATCTTTTTAATTTCTTGAGATAAAGGGGCTTGTTCGAACCCCAAAGAAGAGTCATCATAAATACAATCCAAGTTAACACCCTTTGTGGTGCCAAATTTCTCAACTATAGAGGCTGAAATACGAGTTAATTGACTTGCAGTTGCACCTTCAATGGTGTGTTTGTTAGCCATGTAGGTTGACAATCAAGCCAAATGGCTCTCAAAAGTCATTATTATTACAAATTTGAGGTTGAATTAGATCGGCCTTGGGAATTAAAGAGAAGCCGGTATGGCTTAGAGCCACCATCTTGACGATCCTAGTGTCAAAGGCTCCTGAGTCCCAAATATTGAAAGGTGTCACCTTAAGGACAAATATCTTGAGGTCCACGTGGTTTCGCTGCTCGTAACACAGGGTGTCATTTGCTTCCACCATCTCAAGTTCTCTTTATTCGTTCCACAGAAGCATCTTCTGATGAAATGTTGATGGTACTACTCTCACTGCATGTATCCGTTCTCTTCCTAGAAGCATATTGTAACTTACTTTTGAAGGTACCACTATGAAAAGAGTGGACCTAGTCACAAATGCTACCTTGACATCGAGAGCCATAGCTCCTTTGAAAGTCGAAGACTTTCCATTAAAATCAGTCACCACTATGTTATGGGGCAGCAGGTCTGTCTCAGTTTTTCCAGATTTCTTTAGTAGACTTTTGGGAATCAGATTAATGGCGACTCCTCCATCTATCAGGACTTTTACCTACCAGCTTTCCATCTACCACCACTTGAATAATGAGAGGACGAAAGTGGTCTTTCATCTCCTTTGTAAGTATATCAAAGATTGCAGAGTTTTCTTTGACTTCAATTGTGTCCTCTTCGATGAGATACCATCCTGCATCATCAGAGTCATCTTCGAAGTCCTCATCTGTGTCAATGTCTTCATCAAATAAAGTAGAAAAATAAAATGGCAGCACGAACACCACATTAACTTCAAAAATAGCCTCCAACTTGTCATTAAATCCATATTCAAATGAATCTGTTATCATGTCCTCATCCATAGAACTTAATTGCTTTACTTTTCTAGCTTGGTTCACCAGTGATCCTTTCATCACCTTCGCATAAGGCCTGGGCTGCATCTATATCTGTGTCGTAGCTTGTTGATGTTGTCTCAACCTCTAGGCTATTCTCCATTGGATCTTGGACATATAAGGGCTTTGTCCTTGGTTTGAAGCCTGACCTGCACTTCGATTCCAAGTATTCGGCTTTCGAACACTTCCTATCATATGGTATTGCATCCGAAACTCAAACTTATGCCAATCGGGCTTGTAACTCTAAGAAGGCTTCTGGAAATTAAGGTTGTTCCTCACCCACTTATTAGTAGCTACATTTGTAAGCAGCAACCTCATCTTTCCTTTCCTCAATTTTTCAACTGAATCACCTATCACTATAGCCTTCTAGTAAACAGGTTGATTATAGATCTTGATCCTGTCAGAGCTTTTCACTGGAACCTTTCTATTTTTGCTTCCTGACAGCTTCGAAAGATTTAGTAGCCAATCTTTTGAAGACTGCGCTGCATCTTGGGCATTGGGACACCTCCCTCTCCCCTTATTTCTTCGTAATCAAGAACTCCACCAGAGTCTCTCCAACCTTGGGATACACCTTTTCCTCGTTGGCTTCAAACAGGTTGAGATCAACCTAATATTGACCTCAGGGACACTCTCTTCTGCTACATTGACCATATTGTCCTGTATGAAACTGACAGGCTTGATATAGCTTGCTTCACTTAAAAGGGATCAGTGTCAACCTTCATATATTTTTTCTTCTATTTGAAGCTTAATCTTCCTTCCTTAGTTCCTCTCAAGATCAAATCCCTGAAATGAACATAGTTATTAGTCGAATAACCATACTTATGATGGTATTTAAAATATTTTTGACTTTTTATTTCTTCCAAAGAGGAGATTTTATGATCATTAGGAAGTTTAATTTGCTTATCTTTTAATAATACAACAAAAATATAATCAGCCAAAAGCATATGATTGCCTATTTGAGAATTTCATTTTAGCCTTAACTCAAATAGGCTTTAAAGATGGGCAGATATAAGGATAACCAGATTTTAATTATGCAATATTAACTTCATTTTCCTCATCATCTTCAGCCTCATCTATTTCGACATAGGTAACTTTATCTTCTTTCGATTGTGTGAAATATTTTTCTTGCATGTCAGGTGTTTCAACAAAAGTAATTTTCTCCCCCCCCCCAAGATTTTTTCTGACCCTTTCTTTTTTGAGTCTTAATTGCTCAATCTATCTCACCTTGTCAACAAGTTGAGACATATCCAATAGTTACTAGTTTATAAATTTCTTTCTAATGGAATAATCCAATCCACCAACAGTTATTTTGACCACTTCAGATTCTGGAATTACTATAAAGCATCTAGCCTTCATTTGTCTGAATCTTGCTAAGTAGTCATCTATGGATTCACTATTATTTCTTTTAATGTTAAATAGATCCACTAGACTTACCTTTTCTATCCTCTAAAGAATTGTTCATGAAAGTTTCTTTCAAGTTGGTTCCAAGAATAGATCGAATTAGGTGGGACAATTGTAAACCAAGTAAATGCATTCTTGGTTAAAGAACTAGGGAAATATTTCATTTTAAATATTCATTAGTGGCTATATCCCCTGCTTCGACTGTGTATCGAGCAATATGTTCTATGGTTGACTCTTTACTCTCACCAATAAGTGTAGTTGAGATTTATAGAGCTTTCCATCCCTTAGGCAATTTTGCCTACTGGATAAATTATGGGAATGCTGACACAAAATAAGGTTGGTTTGCATACCCTACATTAAAACCACACCTATTCAATACTTGCTTAACCACTTGATTAATATTTTGATGCCCCCAAGATTGTGTTGTCTAATTCTTTCTAGGAGCTTGTCAGCATTTTGGTTTCAATTAACTAATCAAAGTCCTGCATTTTGGCCAAGTTGGTTTTCTCTTGGTTAATTATCATCAGTTTGGTTATTAACATTTGGGTTATTTACCAATTGATTATTATCTTAGTATATTGGTTGAGTATTTCCCCCTCGATTGCCAATAGATTCGTTTGGATTCCCAAATGCATTAGCAATTCTACTCATTTGTCTAGCCAACGTTGTGTAAGTATTATTTGTTGACTCTATGAGTGGGGCAATGACAGTGGTCATCTGCTGAGTTTGCATATGGATCATTTGATGATTACTCTCATCTACTTGTAGTCTGATACTATTAAGGGTTGTATTCGTGTTCCCAAAAGGGATCGATGACATATCCCTTGGCAAATTTGGGAAGATAGGTGTTATTCCCATATTCAACCTATCAGTTCTAATTACACTGGTTCTTGCTCCCTAGCTATTGGTACCTATCACTTGGTTTCTTGGTAAAACATTGAGTGTTGTGCTTGTATATGTAGCCTGGACAATTCATATACTTTGTGTAAAATTTTGGGGTGTGAATCCAGGAGGCAACCCATATAAAGGTATTGTTTGATTCACCCCAAGACTCTTATTTTTCAAGTTAGAAACAAGAATCCCTGCAGTTAATGTGATTTCACTCACCACAGGATTTAAAGTTTGTGGCAAAGTTCCAAACACTAAAGTGTCTCTATTGCTATTCACTTTATTATTCCTTACCTGAGGGCTTTAAGCACTGATTGATGTATAGTCTGACATTCTTGACACTATTTTCCTACTTCTTAATCACATAGACAACTAAAAGGATTATTATATGTACCAGTCTCTTGACTAAGTCCCACCAAGCGTGCTAATTTGTTTAGTATGATTTATGTCAAAGACAAATTCAATTCTAATTAGAGTATTTGTGTTTGTTCAAGTTCACAAATGTAACTCATGATAACTTAGTGAATATCATTCACACTAAGCTTTCGGATACACCTCAAAATTGTGTAAATCGAAAAGTATATTTTTATACCAACAACTTGACTTTTCATGGTTTTGATTCAGCTAGCATGTCCTCGTTAAATCTGCTAATCTAACACCTTATTACATATCCCCTGGATCCATTTTTCTCGTGAGTTTGTGAGTATGATGTTTGCTTAGTTTGGATTGATTTGAATGCCACGACCATAAGGCTACGAATGATTAGAGTAATGGACAGAGTTAGACCCTGACTTGGGAGTTATTAGTTAGCACTCGTATCATATTCATAGCAAACAAGTCCCACATTGATAACAAACGAAAATGCATGTGCTCCAAATTCTAATAAAAGCTTAGCTAAATAACAATTGAATTTATCTTTGCACTTAGGGCAATGACACATCTAATGAGGTTCTAACTGAGGAGAGTCTATTGTCAGTTGAAAACTATTTTCAAACCCCCTCTTAGGCCTGGGTTTGGCTCAGGCCTCTAAGAATTTTTGGAAGTGCTTCCCCTGCAGGGTAAAGCCCTATAATCTTAGCTCAAAAGTTTTCAATAATTTGAGTTTGATTTACCATTTTATAAACGTGTGAAGTATTATATATATACCAGTAAAGTAAAAGATTTTATTGGTAACAGTGCTATAAACAAAGGCTATTAATTACTTGTATAAAAAAATTAAAATTAGAATATTAATGTTATAAGAAATGAATTTGTTAAATTAATAAATAAATTGAAAAAAATTAAAGAATTAGTAGGACTATTTATAATATTCTTACATAATACTTAAATATATTTTGTATAGTAAAAATATATTTAAATAATAATTATATAAAATATATATATTAAAGTTTTTAATATATATATATATATATATATATATATATATATATATATATATATATATATATATATCTTCACATTTCTTTTAGATAAATAACTCACTCTTCACTTTCTTCAAATAACTTTAAACTCATGAATAATAATGTCATTCATAAGTAATTATGTCATTTAATTTCAAAGGCAATCACCTAATTTAATAAAGAGATAATATTAATTTTATTTGTAAAGAGAGAATATTAAATGTTAGCATTAATAAAGAGAGAATAAAAAATATAACTTTAATGAAGAAAAAGTTTTGATTATTAACTCTAATTATTAATAAAAAATATATAAAATATATATATATATATATATATATATATATATAAATTTAGGAATTATAACTTTGATGTACTAATTGTATTAGGAAATATAACATTAATCAACTAATACTATTTTAAGTTTAATAACGTTATTCAACTAAAAAATCCACTTTTACATTTCACAGGTAAATCTCTACTAAAAACTTCAGTTTTACAATTCAATGTAAATCCACTAATAATGTTATATTTTTAATATTTTTATATCTATTAATACTATTTTTTAATTAATAATTAGAGTTAATAATAAAAAATTTCTCTTTATTAAAGTTATATTTCTTTTTTTTTTTCTTTGTATTAAATTAGATGAGTGTGTTTAAAATAAAATAACATAATTACCAATGAGTTTAAAGTTTTTTAAAAAAAAAAAAAAATGAGTTTTTGGTCCAAGTTTTGGTATTTCTTACCACACACAATTTCCTTTCTCAAATCCATAAATTTCCCCATGGGATTACACAAGTTTCCAAAAATCTGGTAAGATAAGAAAGTGGAAAAGATTGACCTAAGTTTGTTTAATATGAATGTCAAAATATATGGTCCATGGACCAACAATAATAAACTATTGATTTATTAATTAAAAAATTAACTGTTGAGATTGATTACTTAAAATTTTACATATTTCAACTAGTAACACTCATATTTGTACATAAATTTAGTCAGATTATTATTTTTTATAAATAACTGTACATAAACTTACAGATTTTAACTGATAATATTTACATACACTCAGATCTGTATATAAATCCTATCAAATAAAAAAAAAGTGGTGCATCCATAAACCAAAATATAATAGGTCCACAATAGATACTTCTCCATTGATGGGATCATTTCATGGGTTATTGAAGCACGAAAGCTACTCTAAATAGGAATTTGGATACCATCGAAGTTCCAGCTTCAATGCCAGTTAGTATAGTACACTAGCTACTCTGAACAGGAATTTGGATACCATCGGAGTTCCAGCTTTGGTGCCAGTTAGTGTAGCACACGAGCTTCTTCTAGTGGAGAATGCTATCATAGACCCATTTTATTAGGTCTATGGATGAACCACCCTCTTTTTTTATCTGATAGTATTTATATATAGGGTAAAAAAATTATCAATTGAAATTTGTAAATTTTTTATATGTATAATTATTCATAAAAAAAAATATAATCTAACTAAATTTATGTACAAATCTGAATAATACTAATTGAACATAACCTTTTAGTCTCAATCATTGATTTATTTTAATAATAAATTAATGACTGATTTGTATTTGGCCCATCCATAGACCACTTTAGGGTGGTCCATATTAGAATTCCCCTCTTCTATTTGGGCATTGTCATTTTAGATGTGAGGTATGCACTTGTTTATCACTATCAATAACGCATAGAGTGTGTTTGGAATGCAAAAAAATGAGAAATGATTTCATTTATAAATTAAATTTAATTAAATTTTGTATTTAGAATGTTAAAAAATAAGAAATGATTTGATTTTTAAAATCCATAGATTTTATTTTTTTATTTTTTAAATTTTATCAAATTTGATAGGATTTGTTAGGAATTGATTTGATTTGAAATAAATATACTATTTTACCCTTAATAACTATCTCTAACAACTTCTCATAAGGGTTAAAATGTAAAATGATAAAATTAAATCAAATCAATTCTCATTTTAATAAATTCCAAACACAAAATTTGATTTCTAAATCAATTCAAATCTTTTTTTTTAAAAGTTCCAAACACAAAGTTTGATTTCTAAATCAAATCAAATCAATTCAATTCAATTCAAATCAAATCATTTCTCATTTTTATTCATTCCAAACACACTCATAGAGTTACAAGGAAATTGGAATTATGTTATAGAAACAGCCAAAACTCCATCTTTTCCCTTGTTTAGTGTGCAGGACTCCAGAAGAGTTCAATGCCGTTAACATACCTTACATGTACAAAGTTGGATCAGGTTCAGTCTCTCTCTCTTTATGTATGTATGTTGTCTTCTCAAAGAGTATGAAGCATTTTATTGAAAGCTCACATTAAAATATTAAAAGTGGTGGTTGCAAATGCAAGAGAGGGAGGGATTAATTCTAATCTTAAAATTAATTTGGGTACCCCACGAGAGTCTTATGGTCCTAAGGAAAGTTTTCTCCTATCTATTGATATCTTCTATTATCTTGACATGGATTATGAGAATCCCCATTCATGTTATGCGGATTTGGATCCTCTGGAGTTCTTTTTTGAACTACACCAATCTAAGCCCTTAAAATTGTTGTAGAGTTTGACAAAATATTGATAAAAAATCTACTTAAGAAATTCTTAATAGTTAGATGTTAAACTGCACTCCTTGCAGTTATTTTTGAAATTGCAGGAAATCCAATGTGATGCAGGGATGACAAAAAACACAAACTTTGTTGCAGAAGTCTCATCAAATTTTAGGAAAGATGATGAAATTATTATTGGTGAGTGCATATCCTCTTAAACTTTCGTTTGTTAAGTGTTAGTGATTTGATTCTAAGTATGTTGTTTTTATGTAATACTTCTTGGTTCAGAGATAGAGACAGAAGTATGTAATAAGGAGACCGTAATTTGATTCTAAGTATGTTATTTGATTCTGGTTTGTGTCAGCTTGGTTAAAGGTCTATGATGGCCGCTACTGGCTTATTAGCTGCTGTAAGCATTCCTTCTTCAATGCCTATTAACTTCATATTTAGGAAATTTTCATTTATTGGAGTTGAAAACAAGCATCCTAGTTTGGTTGAATGTCAGAATCAAGTTTGTTCTTCCACAGTAAGGCATCATTTTAAGGTTGTCACTTGTTGAAAAGTTAAAAACTCATTTTTACA
This sequence comes from Ormosia semicastrata, assembly GCA_029884595.1. Lineage (NCBI taxonomy): Eukaryota > Viridiplantae > Streptophyta > Magnoliopsida > Fabales > Fabaceae > Ormosia > Ormosia semicastrata. The sequence goes on from JAQQTO010000062.1 coordinate 65,486,559, forward strand.
AGCTTTTCCTGAGTAATTATTCTTGGTTTTGCCCAAGAATATTTGGTTACCTTTCAAGCATACCAAGTGCTAGAAGATTGCTTAGAGTGATTAAAATTTATCTCTATTGTAGGGATTCACTGGAGTTACAGACATAGCTGGTGGTTATGCTGTGCTTGGACCCAAAATGAACTTCCAACAGAACCGTGAACCATGCTAACTTAATGAAAATTCTCAAAGCCAAAACCATACTGCAATACATATCTCTATGTTGATGGCCCCCAAACAACCAAAAACCAGAAGACAAATTGAAATTATTAAGAGAGAGACTTCCACATGTCACACAAGCCTTCCCTCTTTAATGCTGAACGATGAGTTGAAAGATATAATAATAATTATTATAATTATTATTTTGGTGAGAGTTGAAAGCAATAAGTTAGATACGGAATTTATGATAGAGACAGTTTATTTTATTCCCAGAATTTTATCCATTGAGTTGGTTGAGCAGTTATTTGTCACACTGGACTGGTCAGAAAGAAAATCTTCCAGCCACGTTTTTATTTTCAGAATTTTTTCCTCCCATCAGAGCAAACATGATGCCCACAACTCTCCCCTTTCTTTACGCGACTTCTTCCCAAAGCGTTGAGAGCGAGACACATTTAAATCAATCAGATCACATGTGTTCCATTACAAACTAAAGACAAAAGAAACAAAACAGTAAAATGGGTGTATCCCACAAATGGTTGAGAATTGTTCGTAGGAAGTTCCTCCGATCATCCAATACAGACATCATTCTCCCTCCTTCAAGTACTTGCACGAATCAAAGTGAAGAAGCCAAACTTAGAAATGAAGCAACCACCATCATCGAAGACTTCAATTTGCCAATACCAACTTCCTCCGCGAACATATTCACCAAGGAAGATGTTGCCGCAATTAAAATTCAAGCTTATTTCAGGGGTCATCTTGTATGCTACCCAAACCCAGATCATAATTTGTGGCAATCTTTATTTATTTGCTAGGACCTTACTGACTCATGTCTACTTGACTTAATTATTCAACAGGCAAGACGAGCATATCGAGCTCTTAGAAGCCTGGTGAAGCTGCAAGCATTGGTTCGTGGGGTGTGCGTAAGGAGACAATCGCGTCTAGCGATGCAATGTATGCACGCACTTGTCCGCTTACAAGTCAGGATTCGTGCAAGGCAGCTCCTCGGCAGGTTTGATAATGACTAATTACCAATTTGTAATATTTTCGGCTGGCCAAAGTGAAGGTTTAGTTGGTGTCTAACTCATACCAAAAATCATTCTTTGTCCATGGAATGTAGCCGCTAGTCTTTGGGCTTGATCTTGGTGAAGTTTTCTTTTGTTTTTTGCTTTTTGGGTTTTTAACTAATCTTTCTGATATCATATCGGCAGTTAATCTTTCTGATATCATAACATAGTTAAGAATCTCACACTATTTTTCTCAATTTTTCGCTGTGATTTATATATGTGGGGCTAGTCCACTTAATATAAATTAATTTTAAGTTAAAATTTAATATAATATCAAAGTGAAAGTCCCATTTCAATTATCTACTTTGTTAAGTTTATTCTCACTTATTTCAGTTATTCCATCCTAGTCCCATGAAAGAAAGAAGGTGTTAAGAGTCCGACGTTACTTTAATCTTTTCATCTTTCAATTTGAAGGAAGGTTTTTGTGTTGATAAATTTAATAGTATCTGTACAAAATTCACTATAACTGGTAGATACTTCGTCCCAGAAAAGGAAGTAAAATGACTCCACCCGTTCTTCCTCCAACAAAGATTTTTCTTTCTTTCTTTTTTGTTTTTTGTTTTTGTAAGACAGAGAGAGAACGCGGGGAAGGGGGGGGGGGGGGGGAGTGTTATTGTGAACCTTGGTTATCAACTTCATGGAAAAGCAGGGAGCAAGGAGCGAAAATTAAAAAAGCTTCACCACTCTTGCTTCCATCCTATTAACGTTCACTGGCGAATAAGAATAGTTTGGGGCACGAAGTGGATGAAAGGGAGAGAGACAGAGATTGTAAGAGGAATTTAAGTGGTAACCCAAGTACAATACAACAGAACCTTTCAAGAGCAGAAACAACCAACTCGGTTGATCTTTGGTCAGATTACCGTACAGGAAAAAAAAAGGGTATACTGTTATATGCTTATGATATGATTATGAGGTGTCTCAATAATCAATATCAGTGATGGGCCCGTCTAAGTTCTGAGAGAAAGCCATGGGATGACTTGTCTTTGTGTCAATCTGTTTTTTCATCAATAACCCTTTTTGAAACATGACATTGAGAATTGCCTAATAAGTCCTACTTCTTGTTACATTTTAAATTTCAGTAATAATATTTGACCTCTTGAAGCCAGCAGCGCTCTTGGGTGTGCATTATTGGGAATTGTAGGTCGTAAGCCCTAATAGCAACATAAATCACATAGAATTATCATGCATAAATATGAAGAAAAAAAAATGTCAAATCTGCAAAGAGGACAGAATGAAAACCTTCTGCACCACACCGGCTGCTGCTTGTAATGGGGTCAACTAAGAGTAAGGCAGCTGGGCAAAGAATATGGTAAATAAGATGAATAGGAGTAGAAGAAGCCTGGATCATCATTTTAGATAAGAAAACAATAAAAGTTAAACAAACAAATCCCACTGCTTGGCATTAAAGTACATACTTCTCCAGTTAAAAGCTCCCAAAGAGCTATTCCAAAACTGAAAACGTCTGCCTTCTGGTCATATGGTTTGTGTTCAATGACCTTCAAGTAACAATCAAATGAATGGAAAGAGATCTGAAGCACCATCTCACAGCTTAATTTAAAAAAGTAACAACAAATTGTAGCAAATATGATGATCATGCAACCACTCCAAACATTTAAGGGGTGCTGGTTGGTAAAGAAAATAGGAATGAAACTGGGAATGGCTACCAATGCATTACACGCTTGGTAAGAAAATGCTCAAAATAGCCAAGAAGGAATGAAAATAAAGTGGCTACCATGTTCATCTATTCTTAATTTTTAAAAAGAAAAAAAATCTCAAATTTTAAATGAAAAATGAGAAAAATTGCAGTAAAACCGTGAAGTGAAACGGCCAAACTAATAAATCATTATCAATATGACAAAATATTAATATTTTAATATTTTAATCAAAATAAGCTTATTATTTTTACTATTTTACAATTTTGCTCCACTTGGATAATATCAAATAATAATTCATTAACAAGCATAAGTGTGCCATGTTTTTCTTCCTCTCCACTTTCATATCTCTACTCTAGAGAATTAAAATATTTCAATCAATCTCTATTTTTGATGACCTATGTATTTTCCACTTTTCCACCAAGCAAACCCTGTGTATTATAAACAAATACTGATACTGCATTTGTATTTGCACATTTGCATAATGTTGTAACCGTAAGAAATCAATCAGGAAAATAAAATGATGTCCAAGAAAATCCATACCTCAGGATCCATCAAGCAGTATGTTCCAGTTTCAGCTGTCATCCCTCCAGATTGAGTTTGCACTCAGGCAACCCCCAAATCAGCAACCTTTACCAACTGTTGAAGAAGGAAATGCTATTTTAGTACGCATGAAATGATTATGTTGGAGATGCTTTGGTTCTTCTAGAAAGGTATTAAAAAAAGCAACTCATTTCCTCTCATTTCTGTGTACAGAAGTTCATATTTTACTTTATCCTGATAACAAGAGTCCAGCAGTACACTACTACCCATCTTTGTCTTTTTTGTGTACATACTACCCATCTTAACTATGAGTGACTATTGTGATTCACAATGCCATACAGTTTTGGTTCATTAATGAATAGATGTGCAGCCGCAGATTAATATGAATGAGACAATAGTTAGAATCCAACATATACCACCTCCAAAGGGTAATCTCTTTTCTTTTTTGTGGGAGGCATGAAATATCAAGGACATAAGAGGTACCTCATGATAATGAACACAGAAATATTACAATTAATCCATTAAACTCAGAAAAAAAATAATTTCACACTTATTCAAAGAAATTCTACAAAATTATGAATTAAAAATGGGAGCAAAAATAAAACCCTGAATCAACAAAATGCAATGACCCAATGACAGAATAAAGTAATAGATCGATGATACTCTTAACAGGAACATAAAATAATTGTATATAGAAGAAAGGATTGCAACCGGAAAAAATAAGATCAATATAATCCACAGCTCCACACATTCAATGCATTCATTAACAAACCAAATACACAGAGAAGCAAAACATGACCAGTAATATATTGAAAATGATACAGGTAATAACAATGTGCACATTCATAGAAGCCTCTTACTTCATTTTCATCCATGAGAAGATTGGCAGTCTTGATGTCCCTTTCAAAATAATATTATTTTGGTGCAAATAGTTCATACACTTGGAAACATCAATCGCTACTTGTAATACAGATGGAAGCTTAAACACACCCCTTTGTTCGTTCAGAAAGTCATATATGCTTCCTCTAGACATGAACTCTGATGAAGGCATAAACATGAGCATATAAGCATCAAGTTAAATTATTAGGTGATGAATGAGGCAGCCAAATAATCTTAGAAATAAAATTACATGATAATTCATAAACAGGTAATTAGAGATATTATGTAGATTCTAAAATTAGTATAACTTCAAGTATAAAATAACAATGTGAATATTTGGCATCACAAGTTCTCAGGGCTCTTCTATATACCAGTAACAATACAAAGATTTGGTGGCCGAGTACATGCATCAATGAACTGAACAACATTCTTGTGTCGAATCATCCTGCAATCCAAGATAAGTCATAAAAGGTACGTAAAGAAAGAATCATCACTCAGACTTACAAGGAAACATATGATTAAATCAAACTAACTAGCATAAAAAGAAATTGTGTTATACAAACTGTTGAAATTGTAAGGAAGAAAACATTACAAGATATTTTCAGAAAATATTAGAAGCATTCAATGTAGCGAATACCTGAATGGTCGTAGCAAACAAATCAAATAATTTCTTTAATACTAAGCTACCTCATACCCCTGCCGTGATTGTAATTAAGCCAAAGTTCATGACTCTTTGAGCAGGGCATTTTAACAGTCTATATGCTAAAATGCCGAGTCCAGGGAATCAGTCAGCCATAAAATTTGAACGTGTGGGGATTTTCAGAATTTAAATATTAAAAATAATATTGCAGCCAAAGTATCCTTCACTTTGAACATTCAAGCAGCCCTGAAGGCAGAACAACTTTGTGTGTGTATGAGGGAAAAAGGGCGTGATGGAGCATTATTTTCAACAGGAGCGCACGCAAATTAGTATGAGGCTTCCAGAGCCCGTTGGTTTCCAAACAAAGAGATTAAAAAGAAAAAAGAAAAAGCCATAAATTTATAGTCCAAGCAGTTTCACGTTTGAAGTCAGGGACTAGGAAGAAAAGGGTAAACCCTCCCATAGACAATAAGACTCTACTGGCATTCTGGCAATATATATCAAGATAGTTTATCTACCAGCATCAAATCCTTCTTTTTCTTTCCTGCATCATAGTTAATCGTAGGGCATGCAAGACAAGATTATCATTTAATACAATATTGAATAACAATTATAACATGTAAAGGGAAGTTAGAGCACAACCTCCATTGCTAAAAGCATTCCCTTTTCCATTCCCAGATAGAAAGGAGAAAGAAAGAAGGAAAGGAATAAAAGCAGAGGAGAAACAAGAATCTCAGTAATGGGAAATAGAAGCTCTACCAATAACATTCAGTTATGTAAACAAACCTCAAGCTATAAATTTCCTGTGCAAACCCTCTCAAAATCTCTGCACTTATACGTTCAGGTTTGAGAACTTTGATTGCAACATCTTGACTGCAATATATACCTCTGCGAGAGATATATATGCTTAGTGCACAAGGATCCCCCATTCTGGGATATGGGGACGAAGGAAAATGCTTAAAAACAAGGTATCCATGAAAGATGGTCGTTAGAAATACCGTTGAGGCAGTATAAGCTAGCATATATTACAACAATAACAAATCATTTTCCCACTAGGTAGGGTCGGCTTTATGAATCAAATAACGTTATTATGTTCTATTGTAAATCATGTCTTTAGAAATGATATTTAAATCTAAGTTCTTTTTAATAGTTTCATCTATAATTTTTCTTAATCTTTCTCTACCTCTAACTATTGGGTTATTTTCCACTTGATCTACTCTTTTTAATAGGACTTCTAATGTTCTTCCTTTTATATGACCAAACCACGTAAGACGAGATTCTACCATCTTTTTCACAATAGGTGCAACCCCTACTTTCTCTCTAACGCATTCATTTCTAATCCTATCTTATCTTGTATATAAGCTAGCATATATTATCTAGAGGAATTGCAAGGTAAGCATGTCAAGAAGAGATAAGAAAATTTTAAAGTAAGGTCTTCCATAATTTTTAACAAAATTAAAATTGCAACTTATACTCATAGCAGGATGTTCAAGGCACACAATAAGTGTTAGTTGATGTCATTGCTTAGCTATTTTCACCATACCTCATTAAGTCATCCCCCAAGGACAAATACATCCAAGGAAAACCCATCAATGGTGGAAAAATGCATGAGCTTCCCGAATGCTCAATCCAATTGATGGGCTTCATCATGGGCCTCTAATTAAGGTCTACCACAGAAGGGGGAAGAGGAACAAGGGTAGGCTAGGAAATGACATGGGAAATGGAGGGGAGGAGTCTGGTATACCAGACTCTAACAAACTGGACATGTGGCAGCAGGAGAGTGGAGAAATGGGTGCTAGAATTATTGAGAATATGAGAGGAATGGAGGGTAGTAGGGAGAGCAGGAAATCACTCGGGTAGTTTTGGCGGTGGCTATTGCCATAGGACAGAGAAGCTACCTTCTCTGATATCTTTTTCTTTTCCAGTTTCTATAATTTTCTGCACATTTTCATTGTAATCAGAGCTCTATTCTCTGAGTTTTCTTTATCATTTCTATAGTCAATTCCAATTCCTATCAGTTTGGTATCAGAGCTCCCAATCTTGGGAGCCTCTAGATGGTGTCGACAAGAATGGAGAGTCGTTTGGAGAGTGTTGAGTGTCAGTTGGATGGAATGTAGGCCTCCATCCAAGAAGCTATCAGCCGAAAGATGGAAGAGATGATGAGGACGTTGACGAATGGAAGCAATGATGAGGAATATGCGAGGGGGGATGGAAGATAAAGACAGTAACCATGGTGGAGGGAACAACGGAGGTGGACCTAATGGCAGAGAAGAGACGAGAAGGAAAGAACGGGTGAATCGGGTGGAGGTGCCATATTTTATGCGTGAAGATCCGCATGGAAGGTTGTACAGGATGGAGCGTTACTTTGAGATTAACTGAATTCCAAAGGCAGAAAAGGTTGATACAGTAGTGGTGTGTTTGGAGGGGAAGGCCTTGAATTGGCTCCAATGGTGGGAACTGAGGATTATGTTTGGATATATGTCTTTGAAGACTTGTTTTGATGATAACAAATGTGAAGACTAAATGAAGATGATGGAAAGACCAAGTTCAAGACCTTATAAGAATAGCATTAGGACTTAGAGTCTTTTTTGTATGGAGCTCACTTTAATATCTCTCTGTTTTGAAAGAAAAATAAAATTGGCCTTTTGAAATGAATTATCTCAAAACTGCCTTTTAATAGATTTATTCAAATAATGTTCATGCTATTCGAATAAAACCCTTCAACATTTCCTATTTCCTAAACTACTATTCGAATAACCACTTAAGTTATTTGAATAATGCCTTTTTAATCTTGCTAAAAGATTCTGTTTTCTAAAATGGCTATTCGAATAATACATTCCCTATTCGAATAAAAGGGTGTCCAGAATTGTTTTGCTTAAATGAGTTATTCGAATAACTCAGTCGTTATTCGAATAAATCTTGGTTTTTCAAAACTCTATTTTTAAAGAGTTATTCGAATAAACTTCATGTTACTCGAATAACCCATATCAGTTTGTTTTTCACAATAGTTTCATGAACAATGTTATTCGAATAGCAGTTTCATTTATTCGAATAAGCACGTCTTTTACGAACACTGATATGGAAATAAGTTTTGGAATTTATGAGTTTTACATACACCCAACGACCATTTCTTTGAATTTTCTCTATAAATAGGAGCCTTGGGTTACGTCTAAAATTGCCTAACACTCTGAATTATTTTCTACTTGCTCTAACTCTTGAAATTATTTTCTACGCTCTATTTTCGATTAAAACTTTGAGATATTTCTGGGAGAGTTCCATTAGCACTTCAATTTGTATAATTTGCTCTGAGTGAGAGTTTCTCTTTATCTACTTTCTACTATTCCGTATCGAGGGTGAGGTATCCCTCAAGATATGTATAAGGGTAAGGTATCCCTGCAGGCTGAGACTTTAGTACAAGGGTAGAGTTTCCCTGTGTGTGAAAAGTGCTCTTTTGTGTAACGGTTGTAAGCACCTATTGAAGCTTGTATACATAGTAAAAAATCTTGGCTTTTGTTTCGAGGATTGGACGTAGACCACAAGTGAGTTAGTAGTCAAATCAGGATAAATACTGTACCTGCTTCTCTCTTCTTAATCTCTTTATTTTATGTAATTTTATTTTATTGCACATTTATTTTCAGCTGTTCTTAAAGTTTCTTTTCTTCATCTCGTTCCTTCTGTGCATTTATTTAATAAGTTTCAATATTTGTATTTTAATTAAAAGAGGTTTTGTGAAAAGTATTATACTCAATTCACCCCCCTCTTGAGTACTGGAAGCCACTTGGTAACAAGTGGTATCAGAGCTGGACTCTTGTATAAAGAGCTTAGCAGCTTCAAAAGAACATGACTTCTTCAAATGGTTTTTCAGAAGGATCTTCCATAAATCGACCACCATTTTTTAATGGGGATGGTTATGCATATTGAAAGGAAAGAATGAAAATCTTCATCGAAACTATTGATCTAGATGTGTGGGATGCTGTCGAAAATGACGCTTTTATACCTACGCATGAGGTCGATGGTGTAAGGACCGAAACACCAAGAAATAAATGGTCTGATGAGGACAAAAGAAAAGTTTAACATAATTTAAAAGCAAAAAATATTATTACTACTACTTTGGGATATGATGAGTTTTTTAGAATTTCCAATTACAAAACTGCTAAAGAAATGTGGGACACTTTGCAAGTTACCCATGATGGTACTAGTGAAGTAAAGAGGTCGAGAATCAATTCTCTAACTCGTGAATATGAATTATTCAGAATGAACTAAGGAGAGAGCATTCAAGAAATGCAAAAGAGGTTCACCCACATAGTTAATCATCTTGCATCTTTAGGTAAAAGTTTTTCTAATGAAAATTTGATTAACAAAGTATTGAGATGTCTTAGCAAGATTTGGCAACCCAAGGTAACAGTCAGATCAGAATCAAGGGATTTGTCGACAGTAACTCTAGCTACCCTCTTTGGAAAACTTCATGAGCACGAACTAGAACTGAGCAGATTAAATCAAAGCGAAGAAAATGATAAAAAGAAAAAGGGGATAGCGCTCAAAGCCACTTCCTCAACAATCGACAATGATGATGAAGAAAATGAAGAAGGCTCAGAGAACATCGAGGTAAACAAAGAAAATCTTAGTCTGTTAGTTAAAAAATTTGGTAAATTTCTCAGGAAAAAGAGAATGCAAAGAAGACCTCCCTTCTCTCCGAAGAAGACTCATTACAAAGGCGAAGGAGCTTCATCAACTCTAACTTGCTATGAATATGGCAAACCTGGTCACATGAAAATAGAGTGCCCAATTTATCAAAAGAAGAAGAAAAAATTTGAAAAGAAGCCTTTCAAGGAAAGAAAAGGAAGAAAAGCCTGCATAGCATGGGATGAAAATGACATGGATTCAACTGACAGCTCAGATAGCGAGGAAGCCCAACTATGTCTCATGGCAAAAGGAGAAGAAGAAGAAGAAAGTGAAAATAAGGTGTGCTTGAAAGCCAGGAGTTCAAATTGGCATCTCGATAGCGGCTGCTCTAAGCACATGACCGGAGACGACTCAAAATTCACCTTGCTCATTCCTAAGAATCATGGACATGTTACTTATGGTGATAACAACAAAGGAAAAATTCTTGGAATCAGCAAAGTCGGTAAGAACCCTAACTCCTCTATTGAAAATGTGTTGCTTGTTGAAGGCTTGAAACATAACTTGCTTAGTATTAGCTAATTATGTGATAAAGGAAATAGGGTAATATTTGATTTAAATTGTTGCATAATTGAAGATAAAAATGATAAGTATGTTAAATTCATTGGTCATAGAGTAAACAACATTTATATGATTAGTCTTGATGATATATCTCCAAATGATGTGAAATGCCTTTTAAGTAAGAATGATTATTCATGGTTATGGCATAGGAGAATTGCACACATTCACATGGATCACTTAAAGAAGTTGGTCTCTAAAGAGCTAGTAATTGGTGCAACTATTACTTTTGAAATGTTCTATAAAACTCATCTTGATACTTCAAAAGATAAACATTGTTCTTTAAAGTGTTTTATTTTCTCAAGACTCTTGTTCAATGAGAAAGAGAGAAATGTACTTTCAAATGTTCCTTTGACTTGGGTTTGATCACTTTCAAGAAATATGTGGTTTTAATATAAAATCTCTCTACCCTTCTAAAATGCTTTTGAAAATGTAATATTTTCTTATAAAATTCTTTTTGAAAGGGGAAGAAGTTTTAAAATGGTTTTTAATTGATGGATTAAGAATAAGTATCTTTTGTCTTTCTTTACTCATGGTAATGTGCTTGCATGGTCTTAACATACTTATTTCTTTTTATCTATCTTGTACTTCAATAAGGGAGAGCTTATCTTCTTTTCTTATAACTTCTCATAATTATTTGTTGATTTGTAATGGTTGTTTATCCTTTTCATCTTACATATTTTTCTTGCATGTCCTTATTGACTATAAATATATGCATGACTATATTAAAATATTAAGTTTTATATTTTGATAATATGCATATTTTGAGGGGGAGCCTTACTCTTAAATTATTACTTATATCTCTTGCCTTATATCTTTGTTTGACATAAAGTGTTTTATTGTTAATACTGTCAACATGTCAACGAAGACCATCTCTTATTCTCTTTCCTTCTATCAATGAAAGAAGGTAAATATTCTTAAATTTCATATCTTTTGATTCTTTTATTGAAAAATACTTAATATGTGGTAAGTTGTATGATCTTTCATTTGAAAACCTTAATTTCATGACCTTACATGGATATTTTGTAACTTTCATCAAGAGGTACTTATTTATCATGTGGTATGCAAGATATTATATGTTAGACATAATTTCTTAAGTTTATTGCTATCATACGCTAAATGTTGACGTAACAAAATGTGACAAGCATTACATGAATAATCTTTTATATATTGAAAGCATGCTTATTTCATATCTCTATTATTGAATCATATGTAGAATCAAATAGGGAGAGATAATTATGTTTTGAATAACTTGAAAAAGTTTTTAGTTTTGACAATCCTACTCTTTTTGTCAACATGAGTTTTATCTATAAGGGGAGAGAAAATATTATCTTTCTTTCCTAAGCTTTTTTGTTGATGTCAAATAGGGAGAATAAGAATTAGAAAGAATAATATGTTCTTGTGCTTATTGTTTGATATGCTTACATGAATATCTATTCTTTTATATTGCTCAACATATTTTTCTTTAGTGATTTTGTTAGAATTTTTTTATTTATGGACTAGCATAAATCATATTGTAATTTTATAAAACTCAGATTAATTGAATGTCAAAATTATTAGATCATTTGGTTTAACCCAAATTATGATCAATATTGTTAATGGTCCTATTGTTGTTAAAGCACTGCTCATATATGGGTTTTGTTTTATGGATCCTGTATATGAGTTTGCCATAGTGGGTAGGTTTAACACATTTTAATTATTCTATATATACAAGGAGAAACTCCTATTCCTAGCCACTTAGTGCGTATAATTGCCCTATTAATACTGACATGTGAGCGACTATTATGGGATAGGAATAGTATTTCACCCTCATCAAGTTTTGCTTTTTAGGATTTCAACAATGACTTCCTTATTGACGCTTTTTTAAGGTAATCCTAAAACTTTTATATGTATTGATATGTCATAAATATTGGGATTAATAGATTCGATAAATTACTATCAATTAGTATCAGAGCCAATGTTCTTAATTCTAATTATGACTATCTTTTTTTGTTTTATTATGAGGTTTGAAAATTTAAGAAACCCGAAATCTTAATATATGTGATGTTTAATTCCAAAAAAAAATTAAAATTAATTTCAAAAATCAAGTTAGGGCTTTTGTATATTGGGTTGTCCTTAATTCAGAAACATGTTTATTGCATTTTGATATTGTGAATTTACAAATAATTTCACTCAAACCCGTGGAACCCTAAAGGTTTAATTTTTTTTTTACGATTCGTTTTCTTTTGGAGATTATTTCAAGAAATTGATTTAGGACTATTACAGGCCCATTTTTCCTGAATCTAACAACATCTAGGTCATGAGTTTTGGTTGAGAAACAACCTCGAATTTCTTAGAAAACAATTCGCGGTGTGTTGCACGTGTTCTTCGTTTTTGGTTGAGAAAACCTAGAATGTATGTGCAGTTGTTTTGAAAATTTTTATAGGGGTTTTAAAAATCATAGTTTTTTGAATCTAATGGAATAAAAATCCCCAATTTTAATGGAGTATCAAGAGAGAATTTTGACGCGACCCATTTCTAGGGAAAACGGGTCATGCGACCTGATGATAGAGAAACGGGCGAAAAAGGAGACCATGGTCTCCGCGCGTTCACCACTTGTGCAGATGGCGCATGTAGGCGCGTAGTGGACTCATGGAGCATGGTTTTCAACTTTTGTTTTTTGGGTTGTGCTCCACACGCGTTTTCCTATTTTTCTATGATTTTTATTTATTTTTTCATGCCCATTTACTATTTATTTCAAAATTTCTAGAGATGAAAATTGTTAAAAATATATGCTACTCTCCTCTTTTGCCTCTGGAATTTTTTGTGTATTATTGTGATGTTGTTAAACATGATATATATTACGCACTCTCAGAGTTGATATTGTTTGGTCACTGAAATAATTTTTGGTGTTATTTTATGCATAAATTGATATATAATGTTTTGTTGTTATTTATGCGATTTGATTCTGAGAGTTGCTGTTTAAAGTATTGTGGCATTGTTTTGGGGCACTTTTCATGATTGTGAGCTTGTTTTCACGGGACCAATTATGTTAAGGTGTCATTTTGTTGATATTTTGTTAATAATGTTGCATTAAGAATTATGTTGATAATGCGCTTACCCTATCGATTTGCCTTTATTAATGTAATTTTTGATAATTTGTTAAGTGGTACTATTTTGGGCACTTTTCATAATATTGAGGTCGCCTTCGCGAGACCAATTATGGTAAGGTGCTATTTTATTGATAAAATATTCTTATGATGTGGCTTTGGGGATTATATTGATAATGTGCTTACCCTATTAGTTTGCCTTTATTAATGTGATTCTTGATGATTTGTTAAAGACATTAAAGTTCTAATCTTAGAGTTCTCAGTATCCTTTCAGTACTAGCTTTAGGGACATAATTTTGATGTCTGTGGGAGTCTACTCATGTGTTGTAATTCGGGACTCTTAAGCGGGATTGCAATTGCATAGAAAAACTCCATTATGGTTATTTGCTCAAATATTGTACATGATAACATGCTTGACAAAATTTCTCTTTAATGTATCATTCTTTGAGCTTCATCAATGCAAATGAGTGCTATAACAAAATTGAATGGGACTAATTTTGAGGATTGGGTGGATTCTGTGAAATTATTCCTTGCTGTCTCTAATGTTGATGCTGCTCTCACTGAGGACGAACCTCAGAGACCCACAAATGCATCTTCCCCCACAGATAAGAAGAAGCATGAAAGGTGGGTTCAATCCAATAAAGTTTGTTTCATGACCATGAAGTATAGCATGGAAAAGACTATTAAAGAGAGTATTCTTGAAATAAATAATGCTAAGGAGTTTCTCAAATCTATTAGTGAGAAATTCAAGAAGTTTGATAAAATTGGAAAGGCCTACCATTGCTCTTTGTTGACAAAGATTACATATGATGGTGTGAGTGGTGTTCGTGAACACGTTTTGAAGCTTGTGAACTGGTACTACAAGTTGAGGTCCATGAAAGTGGAGTTAGGAGAGGATTTCCTGGTCTGGTAGGTATTTGAGTATCTTTCGGCTAGTTTTGATGTCCTGAGGACCACTTATAATGCTCGAAAGGAGGAGTGGACTATTGATGAATTTATATATGTTCTTACTCAAGAGAAGCATACCATGAAGAAAGGCAAGGTCCATAATGTTCAGTTTGTTTCTCACAAGAATGGTGACAAGAAGAAGAGATTTTCTAAAGGGAAGAACAGTAAGCCTCAGTTTAAGAAAAAGTGAAATGATAATCCTGGATATCCTTCTAAGCCATCTTCTGGTCCTGGTGAGTCTTCTAGTGTTAAGCTTAAATATCGATTTAATGGAAATTGTAAGTTTTATGATATATATGGGTATAAGCAGTCTGATTGCTTAAAGTTTAAGAGCTGACTTGAGAAAAAGAAAGGTAACCCCAATCTAGTTGATGTTCCTTCAAATACCTGGTGGTTGGATACTGGTGTAACTATTCATGTTACAAATTCATTGTAGAAATTCAGAAGCAAGAGGACACCAAGTGAAGGGGAGTTGATGATCATAGTAGGAAATGGAGCTAAAGTTAGAGCAGAACATATAGGAGTGGTTTCATTAAAGTTACGTACTGAACATGATTTAGTTTTGAAAGATACAATTTATGTGCCTTCTATGAGAAGGAATTTGATTTCAGTTTCTGTTTTGGATGGTTGTGGCTACTCTTTCCATTTTAGTAATGCAGAAGTTTCTTTATATTATAATTCTGCTCTTGTGAGTTTTGGAGTCTTGTCTAATGGTTTTATACATGTTGGATGTTGATTCTCTTTTTATTGATCAACGAGATTCAGATATTAATAATGTTGTTGGGAACAAGCGTGATAGAGTTATAGAAAACTCTTCTTTGTTATGGCACAAACATTTAGGACACATCTCTAGGGTAAGAATGGAGAGGTTGATCAATGAGAATATTCTTCATGATTTGGATATCTTTGATTTTGATACCCGTGTTGATTGTATAAGATGAAAACTTACAGTTGGAGCCAAGAATAGTGGGGTTGCAAGGAGTGAAGGAATACTACAATTGATTCATATAGATATTTGTGGGCTCATTACTCCTATTACTATGGGTGGTTTTAGGTACTTTATCACCTTTATTGATGACTTCTCTCGATACGAGTGGATTGATTTATTGTGTGAGAAATTTGATTCTTTAGATGCCTTTAAAGCATTCAAAGTCGCTGTTGAATTGAAATTTAGTAAGCAGACTAAATGTGTAAGATCTGATAGAGGTGGTGAGTACTATGGTAGGTAGGATGAAACTAGTAGAAATCATGGACCTTTTGCTAGGTTCTTACAAGATTGTGGTATTGAGGCATAGTACACCATGTCTAGCACTCCGCAACAAAATGGAGTTGGAGAAAGGTGAAATCGTACTCTTATGGATATGGTGAGATGTATGCTTAGTCATTCTACTCTTCCATAATTCTTGTGGGAAGATGCCTTGAAGACTGCTGCTTATATTTTGAATCATGTGCAAAGTAAATCTATGTTGAAGACTCTACATGAGCTTATGACAAGCAAACGGCCTACCTTAAGGCATTTCTGTGTTTGGGGTTGTAGGGCAGAGGTGAGACCTTATAACCCACATTTAAAGAAGCTTGATCTCAAAATCATTAATGGTTTCTTCATTGGCTATTGTATTGGCTCACGAGATTCTAGGTTCTATTGTCCTCTTCATACTACTAGAGTTATTGAATTCGATCAGGCTGTTTATTTTGAAGGAGACTTAGAATGTGGTGGAACTTAGGAACCACACATTGTTGATTTTAGTGAGGAGCATGTTGTTGTTCCTATTCTCATTGATCATTTTTTAGGGATAATGCCATCTCCTTTGATCCATAATGATAATGTTGATATCTCTTAACAAGTCAAAAATAATGTATAGATTCAGATGTTGTTGTGACTCTACTAAGAAGATTTGAGCGGGTTTCTATATCCACTGAGTCTACTAGATTCAGGGGTTATGTTGTATATCTACAGGAGCATGAGTTTAATTCAGTTGAGAATTCTGATCTTATTTCCTTTCAAGAGGCCATACTTAGCCTTAATAGTCCACAATGGCTAGTGGCTATGGAGGATGAGTTGACTTCTATGAGAAAGAATAGTGTTTGGGAATTGGTGGAGTTGTATATTGGTTATAAAATTGTGAGTAGCAAATGGCTCTTTAAGACCAAACATGATGCTAGAGGTGAAATTGAGAGGTATAAGGCTAGACTTGTTGCTAAGGGATATAACTAGAGGGAAGACATTGATTATAAGGAGACTTTCTCATTGGTCTCCACTAAAAACTCTTTTTGTATTGTGATGGCCTTGATTGCTCATTTTGATTTGGAGCTTCGTCAAATGGATGTTAAGACTGCCTTCCTAAATGGTGATTTGTATGAGGATATATATATGGATCAACCTGATGGTTTTGTTGAAGATGGTAAAGATCATATGGTATGCAAATTGAAAAGATCTATTTATGGATTGAAATAGGCTTCTAGGCAATGGTATTTGAAATTTGATTATATTATTGGCTCTCTTAGTTTTAAAGAGAATACTAATGCATTTATCTGAAGTTTAGTGGGAGCAGATTCACTATTCTTGTTTTATATGTTGATGATATATTGTTGGCTAGTAATGATATTATTTTTCTGAATGAGACTAAGCAGATGTTGACAACATATTTTGATATGAAAGATCTTGGTGATGCCCTTTTTGTATTAGATATTGAGATTCACCGTGACTGATCTCGTGGTATTCTTGGCTTGTCTCAGAAAGCTTATATTGAAAGGATTCTGAATAGATTTAATATGAAATCTTATAATCCTTGTGCTGCACCTATTCAAAAGGGTGAAAGACTCTCTAATACCCAGCGTCCTCAAAGTGATAAAGATGTTGCTGAAATGGAGAAAGTCCCATATACTTCTGCTATTGGCAGCCTTATGTATGCTCAAGTTTTGTACACATCCTGACATTATTTTTGTTGTTAGTGTACTTGGGAGATACTTGAGCAAACCTGGTATGGCTCATTGGTAGGCTGCAAAACGAGTTATAAGGTATCTATAAGGTACCAAAAATTATATGCTGACCTATAGGAGGTCACACTGCCTTGAGGTGATAGGCTATACTATTTTTGATTATGGTGGTTGTCCAGATGACTACAAGTCCACATCAGGGTATATCTTTATGTTAGCAGGAGGAACTGTTTCTTGGAAGAGTGTTAAACAGACACTTACAGCTACTTCTATGGAGGTAGAGTATATGGCTTGTTATGAGGCTACGCGCCAAGTGGTATGGTTGAAAAATTTGATTACTGAATTTCTTATTGTGGAGAGTATTTTCAGGTTTCTTACTATTTATTGTGATAACTCTGTTGTAGTGTACTTCTCTCAAATTAATAAAAGCTCTAAATGATCAAAGCATTTTGATACAAAATTCATGTTTATTAGAGAGAAGATTCAGGAGTTTCAAAATTGTGTAGAGCATATTCCTACAGAAGTTATGGTTGCAAACCCACTAACCAAAGGTTTAGCTGTTAAAGTTTTCATTGATCATATGACTCGTATGGGTATAGTGAGGTCTTTTGATGTTTTTGATTAGTGTGAGTTTGTTTTGTAATTTTGTTGTGACCTCATTTTATTATATCTCAAGAACTTATACAATTATATTGTTATTATTATCATTTCCATATAATATTATTATCATCTGCACAATTTTGTTTATTTATGATATGACATATTATGGAGACATTTTGGACCCAGTCTCATTTTATTATTGTGCAGAGATGTTAAATCTCAGAAAGCATCTTGGGCGGATGCTTGGGGCAGTTTTGTTAGAAAATGCATTTTGATCACATATTGGCATGTAATTTTTTATGTGCTTTCCCATTACCCATATACTACATTTTGATGGCTCACCAAGATATGAGTATGTTGCATGTATGATATTAGTACTCCTTCAAGTATGATTTTCTGCGTTGTTGAGATACTTGTAGTCTTATTTTGGACTAGTTATTGAGAGTGTTAACTTGATTTTGACATCATGTTGTGATCACATATTATTTGATTAATCTGGAGATTTTTTTTTCTTATTAAAGTGATATAATATGACTTATAAGTAGGAGAATGTTAGAATTTTTTATTTATCGGTGGCATAAATCATATTGTAATTTTATAAAATCCAAATTAATTAGATGTCAAAATTATTAGAGTATTTTATTTAGCCCAAATTACGATTAATATTGTTAGTAGGCCTATTATTGTTAAAGTACTACTTATATGTAAGTTTTATTTTATGGGTCTTGTATATGAGTTTGCTATAGTAGGTAAGTTTAACCTATTTTAATTATTCTATATATATAGGGAGAGGCCCCTATTCCTACCTACTTAGTGTGTACAGTTGTCCCATTGATACTGACACGTGAGCGACTATTGTGGGATAGGAATAGTATCTCTCCCTCATTGAGTTTTTCTTTTTAGGGTTTCAAGAATGACTTCCTTATCGGTGCTTTTTTAAGATAACCCTAAAGCTTTTATATGTATTGATATGTCATAAATATTGGGATTAATAGATTTGATAAATTACTATCATATTTGTCATCATAAAAAAGGAGGAGATTGTAGAAATACGCATGCCCCAATGGTTTAATATATTAAGTTTTGATGATGACAAATATAGGACAAAAAGAATGATGTTTATGCTATATAAATGTGCTTAATAGATTATATTAGATCATGCATGATCATGTACTCCATCTTATTATATTTCATATAAGAATCATGCATATTCTTTATAGTATCTTTTATAGAATATATCTAATAATGTGTCATATAAGTTGTATTAAATTAATATTGAATTTATCTCGATTTAAATGAAAATATGTAAAATGTTCTTTGTTGCATCCTATATAAAGCATATATATTAGTAATTGATAAATGTCTTATTTGGATGTGCCTATGAAAGTCTTATATGCATGTTAGACTAACTAGATTTATACATTTATGAATCATGCATATGAAAATATTGAATTATGAATTTGGACTAACTATATTTGTTTTAATTGAGCAATACTTTGTAGGATAGTTCAAGTACCAAGAGTGAGCATTGCAACAAGAAAGCAAAATATCATAATTATGCTCAACTCAAGAAGAATGAGAATAATAAAATGTTTCAAGTATTTGTAAGATTTGAAGAAAATATTTTTTTTTGAAAGCTTGGATTACATCAACAAGCCTAAGGACTAAAATTGATGATGACAAGATCAAGTCCAAGTTCTTCAAATTTAGCTTATAGGACTTAGATCTTGTGTAAAGGTAAAAAGGAATCGCATTGAACTCAAATATGTTTTAAAAATCTTTACAAATGTTTCTTACATTCTAAAATGCCCAACAAACATGTTTTGAAAAGTTAGTTATGGTGATAGTTCAAAACCATGAAAAATAATCAAGTTTGTGTTTTTCAAAACTGGCCTTTGGTTACTCTTTTGATCATAACTTTCAAAATATTTTGAGTTTAGTTCTAAAACTTATTTTATATGAAAATAGACTCAAATATATTTCTAATGAGTGGTCATTTTTTTAAACGGATGAGAAACAAAGAAGTTATTACCATTTAAAGTTAATTTTTGAAACTAGAGTGTAATAACTGATTATGGAATATCCATAACCGATTATTCACAAAGTCAGGAGTTTCATGTTTTTAAAGCTCTGAATAGGTTATGACATCTCAAAAACCAATTATTTGCGCACTATAGTATTTCCTGATGAAACCAATAACCTGTTATTGAATAGTAATAACATGTTATTTGTACGCTACAATGTTTCCTGATAAAACTATTAACCTATTATTGAACAGTAATAACCTATTATTGAGCAGTAATAACCTTTTATTTGGGGTAGTAGAAAATGTGTCTTAACGGCTCTTTTGGTGCATTTAATGCACCCAACCACCTCCAACAACTCTAAAATGCTTTGGGCAATAAATGAAAGTGTTTGGGTATCAAAGAAAAGTAAGAAAACAATATGAAATTCATTCTTGAAGCATTAAATATGAGTTTTACTATCATTTCACAGAAACCCCCTATTTCGAGCTTTAAGTGTGTGATTCTTTGATACCCATTGAGTTTCAGTTTGTATTATCCACTTTTGTGAGAGTTTCCTTTAATCCATTCTTTGATTATTCTATAAAGAGGGTGAGGTATCCCTCAAAGGATTGTAAAGGTGAGGTATCCCTTATTGTTGAGGCTCAAGCACAAAGGGTTAGGCATCCCAAGGTATGTTAAGTGCTCTTGGTTGTAATGGTTTTCAGGCACCTATTCAAGCTTAATGGTTTAGTGGAAAATTTTGGGTGGTTCACTTGAGGACTGGACGTAGGTCACAATGAGTGGCTGAACTAGGATAAATCTTAGTGTTTGCTTTTCTCAAATCTATTTCTTTGCATTTGTGCTTTAATTATATATGCTTGAGTTGAACTTGATATCTTGCTTATTTGCTTAATTTATCCTATATCTCAAGTTATATTTGAGTAATCTATAATAGTTGTACCTTTACTATGCATGTTCTACTGCATTTATTAATTGAATGCTTTAAAATGGTTAATTTCTTAATGTTGTTATAAAAATTTGTAATCACCCAATTCACCCCACTCTTGGGTGATGGTTGCCATGACTAACAGCTCGACCAACACCAACAGAAGGGGTACGGGATTTAAGAGATTAAATAACCCTCTATTTAATATTAGCATAACAATCTCTCTATCCCAAGATTACAAGCGGGAAAATAAAGTGAAGATAATTCCCACAACTAGTGTACGGATTGAGAAGACAGTACAAACCTATTGGAGACCCCCACCAAGAGGATGCCTAATGTGCAACATAGATGCAACCTATGATGAGCGAACTAGGAAAGCTTATGCAATTGTAATTGTAAGGATGAAAATAGCAATCTAGTCACAGGTTTCTCCTCACGCATTTTTGCCTCTTCCAACTTGATGGCCAAAGCTTTAGCTCTAAGGGAGGCAGTTGTGATGGCAACTAACTTGGACCTAAGAAGTACTTTGTTTGAATCAGATTGCTTACTTGTTATAGAAGCCCGTAGAAAGGAGAAGAACAAATGAGAAATTAGTGAGATAATTGAAGATATTTTAACTCTCAAGCCCATTTTCCAAAAATGTGGCTTCTTGTAGGTTAGAAGGGAGAATAATTAAGTAGCTCACCTGGTTGCTAAACTAGCCACTACGTCTTCAACTCTTCGTTGCCTGTCAATTGGTCACTCAACGGCTCTTGCTGATGTTCACCATCTGATAGTAAATAATAGGTATATGTTAAGTTCCAGACCTTGTGTGTGTTTAGGATAACTGTAAAAATTTGATTATTTCAATAATTGATTATTGTATAAAAGCTTTTTGTTATAATAGAATCAATTTTATGTTTGGATATGTTAGTTGAAAAGTGATTTTAAACTAATATATTTCATTTAAATGGTATATAAAAGAATGATTTTTATTCATTAAATTACCAAAATAATTATAGAATAATTAAAAAAGTTATTTAATTAAGGATAAAATAGTATTTATATCTCAAAGTGTAAGGAATAATTTATAATTTAGAATCATAAGCTGAAATTTCAACATTATAAAAAAAATTTAGAATGTATTAAATTTTGTATAAAAGCTGAGGTTAAATTTACCAAATATGTTAAGTTATTGTTACAACAATTTTTTTTTTTAGCAAAAAGTTGTTGGGGAAGGAAATAATCCTTCCCAAACACGATCCTAGTTATTTGCTTGTATAACTTAATATTGCAGTACTTGTGTCAGTAGTTGTATTATGTGTTGAGTTGAGTGTTTCAAGTATGCGTGTAAGTGTTTAGTTAGGCTCATATGTTGCACTGCTTTGTACTTGCTTAGGCTTGGCCCATTGTGGAACTTAATGAATTTTATCTTCAGACCAATAAGTGGTGACTACGAGAAGAGGGGTAAAGCGAGAGTTTAATAATAAGATTGCATTTGGTTTGGGAATAAAATAGGTAAAATTTTTAAGGGAGTAAAATTTTATAAAAAAATTTGGATGTTTGGTACACTAGAAGGAAAAAAAAAAGAGAAAATTTTAAAGGGAGTATAGTAATGCTTTCCCTCTTTTGGGAATTAAACTTTATCATAGGAAGAACAAGGGTAATCTTTTCCCCCCAGTCTTTCTCTTGTCACACACTCTCTTAAAGCACTCACCTAACCCTATGTTTAAATGTTTTTTCATTAATGGAATAGAACGAAATAGGTGGGGATGGACCAGAAAGGAAAGGGAAAAGAATGGAACATAATTACCATTCTCTTTGTTTGAAAGTTTCATTAATGGAATGGAACAAAACTTCATTACTCATGTGTTCCCCTCATTCCACCTCAATTTTGGGGAGAACAAAAGTTAGGCATTGTTAGACCATTTGTGTACTGCAAGTGCACAAATCATTCAAGTAATACAATGAAGAATAAAGTTCGTTCCCACGAGGATATTGGATTCCAAAACCAAGTACCAACTAATAGCTTAATTAATTCTATTCAAGAACATAAAAATAGATAAAGTGCAAATAAACTAAATCTAAACTACAAAACAATAAAAATAGTGTTTAGAACTTTAGAAAATCCTTCTTCACCTCCTATTTCAACTAATAACATACAATTCTTACAAGCAACATCAATGAAATAATTAAGTTAGCTTGAGAATTTGATTTAGTTAAAAGCCTATGTTTAGTGCAATTAACCATAGCTTCATTTACCGAAAACTCCTTAGTTTGATGCAAAATCTACTCATGAACGATCTATTCTCAATCACTCATTATGTATGACTAAAATGTATATTTATTTCCAGTTAGCGAATTAACTTATCCAAGTCAATTGAATGAAATTGAACATGCATCAACTATACATTAGATCTAAAATCCAAATTCCTATGTCTAGGTTCATTAGATTTTAACAAATCACTCAAAAGCTGATCAAACAATCAAGAGCATTAAGAACCATATGATTGAACAAAACCAAATATCAATATATACTCAACAGATTACAAAATCATTAATATCCATAGGAGGATCTAAAGTCATCCCTAAATACAGCTTAGCTAATCATTGAACATGAAAATAGAACTACAAAAATCATGCTCAAGATAGATGGAAGAGAGAAAAGAGAAAGGAAAAGGAAGGAAACTCTTAAGATGTCATCATTTATGCTTAAATCATCTTTCCTAAGGAAGATGGCCTCCATCCTTGCCTCCTTAGGCTCCCTTAGCCTCCAAACAGTAAAACCTAGCGCGCGCAACTTCTCTAAACTAAGTAAAGCTCTAACCTAAAATATAATAAAACAGTCTTTATAGGCGCAGAAAAATAGGGGATGCTGTGGCACAAACATGACAATGTTGCGGTGCGCATTCATTTAGGTCACAGACGTCGTGGCGTCCAATTCTTAGTGTTGCAGTGCCTTAGCCTTGAGTCTTTGTACTGATGCAGGGGAATACACCACCGCCGCGGCATTGAATTGGCCACGTCGTGGCGTTACTTGATCATTTGCAGAATTCTGCAGCAAATATCACTCCAATGCCACAACATTCATTTCCTACATTGCGGCGTTACTTGCTGAGATGCAAATTTGATTTTCTCTTCCACTTTTGACTCAAATGCTCCATATATAATCTTATTTGGACTCCTTCCTAATATAGAGAAATCACCAAATCAGTAACAGATACAAATTCACTCAATCTCTTACCAAAGAAGCACAATTTGCTTAAAATCACATAAGAAGTTATCTAAATTAGAATATGACAAATATTAGCTTAAAATCTTCTAAATATGCATTATACACAAGAACTAAGCATTATTTACTCACAGAAATAGGGTACAAATAACTACATTCTATGAATTTATCAGGCATTTGAGAGGAAGAGAGAAAAAATAATTTTTCATGTGTTCTGTTCTGTTCCTATGTATTTTAAAAATCCCAAATAAGGGAAGTTATTTCCCTTCCCCTCATTCCCTTTCCCTTCCCCTCATTATATATAATCCAAACATAGTGTAAGTCAGAGCTCCTCCTCCGCGGTTACCAATGGCAACATGGCTAGCAAGTTTTCACTCTGTTCCATTGAGTTTCGCCACTCAATCCACCACCATCCTCCGAATCGAAGCTGTTTCCAAATTCGAGACATGTCAACAGAAGAATAATGATAAATCTATTGCTCGAGTAGGCCACAGATCTCCTTGAAGCCTTGTTCTTGGGGCTGCCATGGAGGAGTTGTTGTTATGAGCATATTTTGGCAATGAGAATAGAGGAATTAAGGGACAGAAGAGTTGTTTTTGAGGTTGAGAAAGAGGGGTTATGGAATTGGTGGGCATAGCAGAGCAACTTTTGGTTTCGCTAGCAAAGAAACAAGGCTTACTACTCTCACTCGCACTGATAGTTTCTTAATTCAATCTGGTTCAATTTTTTTGGATCATGGTGTATAGCCATGATTAATTTTTAAGAGGAAAGATATTTTACTCTATTAACATTTATTCACTGAAAAGTTTTTTCTTAAATTCTTCTCCTATAAATTTTAATTGTGTACTAAACAGAAAAAGGTTCACCTTTCGCAACAAGTATTAATAAAAAGGGAATAATTTCTTATATAAATTTGATACACTTAAATTAAGTATATTAGGTTAATAAATTATAAATATATTATTAGGGTTTAATAATTAATTATTAATTAATTATAATATTAATAATTAATTAATTATGTATTAATAAATTGTTAATCTAATACTACATCATATTTATGCAAATATTTCTTGAAGGAGAAAGTCTAGTAGAAAATATCAACTTAACGCAATGAATTACTCTAGTCTACATGGTGCACAGGTATTGGTCTCATAATGTAAATAACATGTATAGTTAAGAAATTAAAAATAAAAATTATTAAATAACATGTACATGGAGGAGACAACGGAGAACTCAGCCACCTAGTGGTTAAGCTCTATCGTGTCTTCTACAGAAGCTGACAAGCTGTGTGTTAGTTTATACCACTTAGAGTTTTAATATTTTTCTTCAACCTTGAGCTCTATGGCGATGGAATCTTCGAGGCAGTACTCGAAATTTGTGGGGAGGATTCCATATTTGAGTCATTATGGTCATCGCTGAAGGAGACGCATGGCTAAGCTAGCCATTATAGTGGAGGATCTATTGCTCCAGCAAAATACTCCAGTGCTCCACAGATCTGGCCACCATGAGTTAAATCCGCCCACCGTGACTCAGAGGGTAGTGTGGTTGTGGTTTGTTGGGAAGTGGACATGTGTGACATGTTAGACATGGAAACCATCACCCAAGAGGGGGTGAATTAGGTAATTATAAATTTTTAAAAACACCTTTGAGAAATTATACATTTTGATATTTTCAATCAATACATGCAGCGAAATAAGTTTAACAAAGGTACAACTGTTAGAGATTTCTTAAATATCACTTGGGCTATAGGATAAATCACGTAAATAAGCTAGATATCAAATTCAATTCAAGCAAATATAATTAAGGCACAAATGTAAAGGAGATAGAGTTGAGAGAAGCAAACATAATATTTATCCTGATTCAGCCACCAACCACTTGTGGCCTATATCCAGTCCCTAAGCTTAACTTAAGATTTTCTTCACTATCTCCTAGACTTCACGGGTGTTAGAAAAACCTTTATACAAATAAGAGCACTCTTCACACCTTGGGATACTTCACCCTTGTGCTAGAGCCTCCAACTCTTCAAGCTTCACAGGTGCTTGAAAAACCTTTACAACTAAGAGAACTCAACACACCTTGGGATGCCTCACCCTTGTGCTCGAGCCTCAAAACAGGGATACCTCACCCTTTATAACTTTAGAGGGATACCTCACCCTCTTTACAAATAAGGGATGCCTCACCCTCTTTTATATGAAATCAAAGAAAGATTGAATGACAAACTCTCAAAAGAGTGGATATTACAAATTAAAGCTCAATGAGTATCAAAGAATCATACACTAAAGCTCAAAACAGAAGTTTTTGAGAAAAAAAAGGTTAAAACTCGTATTTAATGATCAAGAAGCTTGTTCAAATTGATTCTAAACTTTTCTCTAATGCCAAAATACTTTCATTTATAGCCCAAAGCATTTTAGAGCCGTTGATAGTGGTTAGGAGCATTAAATGCTCTTAATAAAGCCATTGGTCGTGTTTTTTCGTTGCCCAAATAACTAATTAGGGAATTGTCCTAATCGGTTAGGAGTCTTAGAAATTGGCTTTTGACTTATCAAATAACTAATTAGGGGAATGACTTAATCGGTTAGGAGCTTTAGAAATTAACTCCTGACTTGCACAATAACTAATTAGGGGAATGACTGAATCAGTTAGGAGCTTTAGAAATTGACTCCTGACTTACACAATGAACAATTAGAGAAATGGCCTAATTGGTTAGGAGCTTTAAAAACATGAAAAATGCTCCTGACTTGGTGAATAACCGGTTACGAAAAATTCATAATCAGTTATTGCACTCTAGTTTTGAAAACTGACTTTAAATAATCATAACTTCTTCATTTCTTATCCATTTAAAACAAATGACTACTAATTGGTCTTTCTTTGAGTCTATTTCCAAATGACAAAAATTTCAAAATCAAAATCAAAATATTTTGAAAGTTATGATCAAAAGAGTAATTAAATGTCAGCTTTTTAAAAACTATTTTTCATAGTTTTGATCTCCTACCATGACTAGCTTTTCAAAACATGTTTCTTGGGCATTTTAGCATGTAAGAACCATTTTTAAGGATTTAAAAACATATTTGAGCTCAGTATGATTCATTTTTTACCTTTACACAAGATCTAAGTCCTATAAGCTAAACTTGAAGAACTTGGACATGATCTTGCCATCATCAATTCTAGTCCTTAGGCTTGTTGATATAATCCAAGTTTCCAAAAAAAAAAAATTATTCTCTCCAAATCTTGTAAATACTTGGAATATCTTATCATTTTTATTTTTCTTGAGTTGAGCTTAAATGTGATCTTTTACTTTCTTGTTGTAATGCTCACTCTTAATACTTAGACTATCTTACAAAGTATTACTCACTTAAACAAACATAGTTAGTCCAAATTCATAATTCAATATATTTGTATGCATGATTCATAAATATATAACTCTAGTTAGTATAACATGCATATAAGACTTTTATAGACACATCCAAATAAGACATTTATCAATTTACTAATAGATATGCTCTATATAGGATGCAACAAAGAACACTTTGCATATCTTCATTTAAATAGAGTCAAATTTAATATTAATTTATTATAACTTATATAAAGCATTATTGGATATCTTATATAAAGAATGCTACACATATCTCATTGCATGATTATTAAATAAAATATAACTAGATAAAGTAAATAAGCATGCATGATCCAATATAATCTATTAAGTACATCTATGTTGCATGATCAATATTCTTTTGTAATGCATTTGTCATCTATTAAGCACAACTATGAAGCATAAACATCATTCTTTTTGTCTTGTATTTGTCATCATCAAAACTTAATATATTAAATCATTGGGGCAAAGACAATTCTACACTACGATAGGCAGCAACCCACCACCATAAGTTTGGGGTTCGAGTTGGCGTCGTCTTTAGAGCCACCACACACCACCAGACAACCACGGGCTTCAACCATTTGAGTATAGTGGTGTTCAACCAGCTTCGTCCCTAAACCAGCGTCGTCTGCGAACCAACAAAGCTTGAGGTTGAATGGTTGAAGGCTATGGTTAGGTGGTGTTCCATCCACAGGCTTCAACCAAGAGCGGACGTCATCCGGTTTGGGTAGTGGTGGCGTGCAATCACTAAGCCACCCCTTTCTCTCCCTTTGCCTCAAGGCAGCAGACTAGTTTTTCATCATTATTAGCAAATTGAAGAAATCAATCGCGGTGGTTGATGGTTGCAGAGATCGATCCATGGTTACATAGGTCCGCAAGCCACCAGTGGTCGATGGTTGATGGTTGATGGTTAGACAGTTGGGCAAAATGATAGTAACCCATCAGTCCTTTTTGCTGGTGACTGAAAAAATAGAGAAGACGAGGATGATAATTTTTTTAGGTCAATTAATTTGTCTAAGGACTAAATTGTAAATAGTTTTAGTTGAGGGATATCACATTAAATAACTAAAAACTAGTTATTGGAGGTTAGCTACAAGGTGTATCATACACCCAAAGATGAGAAGGTGCATATTAGTATCCGCCTTAAAACTCATTCTCGCTAACTTATTTCAATACTAGAAAAGCTTATGTTCCAACGCTCGTGTTCCATGTTTATGATGCAAGTAATTGGTTTTTGATGCATCATGCATCAAATGTTAAAAGTCATTGATTTATTATTAAAAAAAGGGAAGGGTAGTGATTAAAAATTAGAAACTTGTTAAAGAGGTAAAAAAAACACCTTTACAAGTGGCAAAACCAAAGAGTCAGTGCAGGTGGCGATGTCTGCTTGGATGACGACAAGATGACAGTAGGTGATAGAGTCGTGGCTTCGGCAACTGGCTATTTAGCTCAGATTTGGATGTTTGGCTTGGATCTAGATGGGCGACGTGTGGACAGGATTCTACCATAGAGGTGGTTATGATGGTAATTCATGGTGGTGATGGGTTGGACAATGATGATGAGGTGGTTTGCGGAGTAAGTAATGGCACGGATTTGTCAGTAGCGGGATGTCGAACGATGTGGCGTGCAAGGAGGAGACGTGATTTGCAGGTCTGGGTGGTTCACGGCTAAGGCTCGATGAAGATGGTGGTTGGTCATGGAGGAGCAAAGTGATTCAACGATGGCAAAAAACTGGTCAAGGCTCCGTCACTAGGGATGGGTTATAGGTTCAGTATCTTGGGTCAGAGTTAGATGGTGCAGTGGTTTTGGCTGGATTGACAAAGGCAATTCATGGTGGGGGCCTGCATTTCTAACGGCGGTAGCTGGGAATGGCAAACAGAGATGAGAGGTGGCTAGGTGAGGCAACAAAAGTGGTGGCAACGGAGGTGGTAGTGGCAATGACAGGGTAGGGTGGTGGTTTAGAGAGTATTTAAATAAAATATAAAACTGGTTAACATGCAATAGTAAGTTATTCTGAATGTAGCACCATACACTAAAACTTATTTAGGTGCACCATAGTATCCTCCATGAATTGTCATAGTCAACTATTTATCTAACCAAACACGAGGTATCAACTAATGCAAGCAATCTTACCAAATCCTCCAAAGAAGTTTCCCTTCATCCATCTCCCATAACCTCTAAATAATCAAATCCTCTAAAGTATGAATGAAGACCAAAGACATATTAAAGATATCACACAAATTTCCTAATTATATCAATCAGCTAAAAACTGTAAGCAAAATGGGAGTTGGATAAATTCAAAAGAAAAAAAAGTTGCAAGTCAGATTCTAAGTTTAAAAAGCTTATAGGGCTTTGTTCGGTTATGCTTGTAGAATATAGGATTCAACCCTATTAACAACCGCAAATTAAACTAGATTGAAGGCTTTAATTAATAGGAACTATAGCCTACGTTGTGTGGTTTGAGAGAGAAATATGAATTCAGTTGGAATAAGAGAAAAAAGAAAGAGTAAAAAATAAAATTTTAATTACAAATTTCAATTTCTTCTAATTCATGGGAGCACTTGTGTTGATAGAACATAATCCAGTGGAAGCAGTCTTAATGCAAGATGTGAACTAATGATTGAATCATTGAAAGATGAGATAAATATGTTGTTCTTGAGGTTATTTCTTGTCCCTGCTTCCCTGGTTATTCATAGAATCATAGTCAATGAAAGAATTCTCTAATGGCCAAAAATGAGTCCTCGAGAATTCCTTCTCCGTTGAGGAGAGTAACGGGCCATCCGCTATTGAATAATACATAACTAGATACAACGATAGAGAAGTCAAGTGTGTTAGAAATTTTTTTATATGAACTAGCATAAATCATATTATAATTTTATAAAATCGGGATCAATTAGATGTTAAAATTATTAGTGGATTTTGTTTAGCCTAAATTATTATCAGTATTGTTATTGGCCTTATTGTTAAAGCACTGCTCATATGTGGGTTTTGTTTATGGGTCTTGTATATGAGTTTTCCATAATGGGTAAGTTTAGCCCATTTTAGTTATTCTATATATAAAAGGAGACACTCATATTCCTAGTCATTCTAGTGCGTACAGTTGCTCCATTGATACTGACACGTGAGCAACTACTGTGGGATAGAAATAATATCTCTCCCTCATCGAGATTGGTTTTCAATTATGACATCCTCATCGGCAGTTTTTCAAGGTAACTCTATAACTTATTATATATTTTTGGGTATGTAATGAATTTGGAATTAATTGATCTGGAAGTTTTAGTAATTGGTATTAAAGCAGTTTTAATCCTAATTATGACTATTAATTTTATGGTTTACCTAAAGTCGTATGAGGTTTAAAATTGAAGAAACTTGAAACCCTAATATATATGATGTTCAATTCAAAAAACTTTTTAGATCATTTTCGAAAATCAAGTTAGGATTTTTGTAGATCAAATTATCCTGAGTCTAAACACATATATATTGCATTATAATATTATGAATTCACAAAGAATTTTACTCAAACCCATGGAACCCTAAAATGTTCAAATTTTATAATTCTTTTTTTTTTATGATCAATTTGAGAAACTAATTTAGGATTATTGAAGATCTCTAAATTTTGTTTTGATAGATATGAGAATCATGTCAAATGGTTGAGAAATCATTGAGTATTTCTCATTTTTCATCTCGCGGACATGGCCTCTTTTTGATCCAGAAAACCCAATTTTTGTGTTGTTTCTTTCATGAAATTAACTTAGGGAAATTATAGATCTTGTTTTTCTTATTCAAATGACCTATGAATTGCATGAAATGGCTGAGAATTGAGAGAAAAATTGCGTGCAACCCGTTCAACCATGAACCGGGTCACGTGACTCATTTAACAGGGAAACGGGTAAAGAAGACGAAGTCTTCCTCCCATACTCAGTCGCGCCCCAGGCATGTGGGGGCACGTGAGAGCCCAAACAATTTTATTTTTTAATTATGTTTTTTCTTGTACACTCCATGTGCCTGAAACTATTTTTGGGGTATTATTTTTTCATGGCTAATTTTCATTTATTCCAAAATTTCTAAAGTTCAAAATTGCTAAAAATATATGGTACTCTCCTCTTTTACCTCTAGAAATTTTTGTGTGTTATTGTAGTATTTTTGGGCATGATATATATTATGCACTCTCAGAGTTGATGTTTTTTAGTCATTGAGATAATTTTTGATGCCTTTTTTGTGCATAAATTATTATGAATTGTTTTGAAACCTATTTATCTTGTTATTTATGCAATTTGATTATGAGAGTTGTTATTTAAAGTATTGTGGTATTGTTTTGGGACACTTTGCATGATTGTGAGTTCGCCTTCGCAGGATCAATTATGTTGAGGTGTCATTTTATTAATATTTTGTTAATAATATTGCATTGGGGATCGTGTTGATGATGCACTTACCCTATCAGTTTGCCCTCATTAATATGATTCTTGATGATTTGTTAAAGACATTAAGGTTGTGCCCTTAGAGTTCTTAGTATCCTCTCGATACTAGCTTTAGAGACATGATTTTGATGTCTATGTGAGTCTACTTATGTGTTGTAATTTAGAACCCTTAGACGAGATTACAATTGCAAAGGAAAGCTCCATTATGGTTATTTGTTCAGATATTATACATGTTGATATGCTTGACAAAATCTTCCTTTAATGTATCGTTCTTTCATTTTTATCAATGCAAATGAATGCTTTAACAAAATTGAATAGGACTAATTATGATGACTGAGTGGATTCTGTGAAATTGTTCCTTGTTATCTCTAATGTTGATGCTGCTCTCATTGAGGATGAATCTCAGAGAGCCACAAATGCATCTTCCGCTACAAATAAGAAGTATGAAAAGTGGGTTCAATCCAATAAAGTATGTTTGATGACCACGAAGTATAACATGGATAAGAATATTAAAGAGAGCATTCCTGAAACAAATAATGCTAAGGAGTTTCTTAAGTCTATTGGTGAGAAATTCAAGAAGTTTGATAAAATTGAAAAGGCCTACTATCTCTCTTTGTTGACAAAGACTATATATGATGGTGTGAGTGGTGTTCATGAACATATCTTGAAGCTTATGAACTAGTATAACAAGTTAAGGTCTATGAAAGTGGATTTGGGAGAGGACTTCCTAGTCTGGCAGGTGTTTGAGTCTCTTCCAGCTAGTTTTGATATTCTGAGGACTACTGACAACACTCAAAAGGAGGAGTGGACTATTAATGAGCTTATATCTATTCTTACTTAAGAGGAACAGACCATGAAAAAGGGTAAGGCCCACAGTGTTCATTTTTCTTCCTATAAGAATGGTGACAGAAAGAAGAAATTTGCTAAAGGGAAGAATAATAAGCCACAATTTAAGAAAAAGGGGAATAATAAGCCTAGATATCCTTCTGGGCTACCTTCTAGTCATGGTAGGTCTTCTAGTGTTAAGACCAAATATCGATTTAATGAAAATTGTAAGTTCTGTGATATATATATATATAGGCATAAGCGGTCTGATTGTTTGAAGTTTAAGAGCTAGCTTGAGAAAAAGAAAGTTAACCCTTTGGCTCTAGTGTATTTTGAATCAAATCTAGTTGATGTTCCTTCTAATACCTGGTAGTTAGATACTGGTACAACTATTTATGTTACAAACTCATTGCAAGAATTCAGAAGTAGAAGGAGACCAAGTGAAGAGAAGTTGATGATCACAATAGGAAATAGAGCTAAAGTCAAAATAGAACATATAGGAGTGGTTTCTTTAAAGTTACATACTAGACATTTTTAGTTTTGAAAGATACAGTTTATATATCTTCTATGAGGAGGAATTTAGTTTCAGTTTATATTTTGGATAGTTGTGGTTGCTCTTTACATTCTAATAATAAAAATGTTTCTTTATATTATGATTATGCTCTTGTTGGTTCTAGAATCTTATCTAATGGTTTATACATGTTGGACGTTGATTCACTTTCTATTAATCAACGACATTTGGATATCAATAATGTTGTTGGGAGCAAGTGTGGTAGAGTTGCTGAAAACTTTTCTATATTGTGCCACAAACATTTAGGACACATCTCTAGGGAAAGAATGGAGATGTTGATCAAGGAGAATATTCTTCATGATCTAGACTTCTCTGATTTTGATACTTCTATTGTTGTATAAAAGGAAAACTTATAGCTGGAGCCAAAAAGAGTAGGGTTACTAAGAGTGAAGGAATATTATAATTAATTCATACTGATATTTGTGGGCTCATTATTCCTATTACTATAGAGGATTTTAGGTACTTTATCACCTTTATTGATGACTTCTCTAGATAAGGGTGGATTGATTTGCTGCGTGAGAAATCTGACTCTTTAGATGTCTTTAAAGCATTCAAAGTTGTTGTTGAATTGAAATTTAGTAAGTAGATCAAATGTGTGAAGTCTAATAGGGGTCGTGAATACTATGGTAGGTATGATGAAACTGGTAGAAATCCTAGACCTTTTGCTAAGTTCTTACAGGATTGTGGTATTAAGGCATTGTACACCACGTCTACCACTCCGTAACAAAATAGAGTTGCAGAAAGGCGAAACCATACTCTTATGGATATAGTGAGATGTATGCTTAGTCATTCTATTCTTCCAGAATTATTGTGGAAACATGCCTTAAAGACCGCTGCTTATATATTGAATCATGTGTCAAGTAAATTTATGCTGAAAACTCCATATGAGCTTACGTCAGGAAAATGACCTACATACATTTCCGTGTTTGGGGTTGTAAGGCAGAGGTGAGGCCTTATAACGCACATTTAAAGAAGCTTGATCCTAAAACCATTAATGGTTTCCTCATTAGTTATTGTATTAGGTCAAAGGGTTCTAGGTTCTATTGTCTTTCTCATACTACTAGAGTTATTGAATCCGATTGATAAGCCTGCAAAAATTCATATTTTTACAGTTCAAAATCTTAGGTTTTCATCCTCTTTTAATCTTTTTGATTAAGCTTTGTTATCAAGTTTTGTTATGTTTTTATTATTTTAAATTTTGTTCTTATTATGTATTTTATATGTTTTTGATAGTTAATTGTACATGGAAAGAATTGGATGTTTGAATGAGAAAGGTATAAACAAGAAAAAACCATCAGATGTCCAGCACCTCGTGCGTTGCGCGCAAAAGATTTCAAATTAGTATCTCAGTGCTTAAGCATTGAGAAGGCAACGCTTAAGCACACATCTCGTATCAAGACATTTAGGAAGAGCGTCTAACGCTTGAGCGCTGGAAAGTCAGCGCTTGAGCATTGAACGCGTAAATAACAACGTTAACTTTTCTATAAATGGAAAAGTTATGCCAAATTGAACACACCCTTGGTCAGAACGCAACAGCCGTCAAGAGGCATAAACTCTAAAGTGGTGTGGGCGTAATTAGACTTGAAGATAAGGAATTTTCTTCAACCTTCCACTTTTTTACAATGGAGTTTGTCGTATTCTTCCCTTTGTGTTCTTCTTTTTTCATGTGTAACTAAACCTCTTTTGTTAGGGTGATGATGGATCTTGTTCTTGAATGATGTAAAATCTTTTATGGGTTTAATTTATGTTTTTATTTCAAGATTTACATGTTTATCTTTTCTCTTAATGTTTTTCTAAACCTGACTAATTTTGGAATGATTTTTGGGTTAATGTATGATTTGAAAAAATTTGCATGAATCTAGAACTTTTGATAAACACCATAATTTTCGCAATTGCTAGGAATAAACATTGTGGGTTGTGTGGTCTTTCTTTTAATTCCCTCGTTTATGATAATATCTTTTCTATTTGGGGTTAGACTAAGAGATTAGTTAATTCTAAATAATATAAATAGGATTAATATACCAAGGGATTGGATATTGATTAATTTTTGGAATTGACCATGAATCATTGAAATAGAACTTGATTAAACCAATATTTGGTTTTGCATTAAAATAGTTCAAGTGAAGTATCAACCCTAACATTTTAATCTCATCATTTTTTTCATACTTGATCTGATTCTTGATTTATTTTTAATTATTTTTCTGTTTATTGTTTTCTTTTATTTTTATCAACTCTTACTTTTTGGTAGCTTAAATAGTGTTTATTTAACGAAATTAGTAATTAACAATATAATCCTCGTGGGATGATACTTTTATTCACTCTTTATTACTTTTGCGATTTAGTGCACTTGCCGATATCACAACACCGATCGGGCTATCTATTTTGAAGGGGACTTAGAGCATGATAGAACTCTGGAGCTGCGTATTGTTGATTTTAGAGAAGTGCATGTTGTCGTTCCTATTCCTATTGTTCCATTTCTAGGGATGGGTCATCTCCTTTGATCCATGATGATGATGTTGATCTTGTTGATAATGTCAATATTCCTTAACAAGTCAAAAATAATGTACAAAATCTAAAAGTTGTTGTAACTCCACTGAGAAGATTTGAGTAGGTTCTTATATCCACTGAGTCTACTAGATTTAGGAATTATGTTGTGTAATTGTAGGAGTATGAATTTAATTTAGTTGAGAATTCTGATCTTGTTTCCTTTCAAGAGGCCATGCTTAGTTCTAATAGTGCACAATGGTTGGTGGCTATGGAGGATGAGTTGGCTTCTATGAGAAATAATAATGTTTGGAAATTAGTGGAGTTGTAACATCCTAATACCGGTACCTTAGTATATCTGACATATACCTGGATAAGCAGTATCAGTCATACTACTTCTAACTTATACATAAACTAATCCACAACATTTAAACAAATAATTATGGAAAGCTATAACTAAAAGTCATACATATAACTTTTTACATCCTCAAAGTAAATATAAATAATTATATAAGCTTTGAATTGAAAACATTAAAACTAAACTAAACTATTTCTTCTGTATCTTCATCTTCTTACCCTTTGGAGGACTTTGACCTGGATTTACATGGAAATACAAATGGGGTGAGAAATCATAATTCTCAGTAATGATATTCCAAAACCAAACATCTATAACATATAAATACAACCTTATCACATAAGAAGTAAAACATGTCATAAGTTTCCTCTCATGCCCTACCTTTACTCATTAAAGTAGGCATACTATACTAACATCTCTGGTCTAGTTATTTATTGACATGATATAAGTATTGTACAAATATCAACTCACAATGAATAACACTACTAGTATTGGATTAACAATTGCAGCAGGTAAGTGAGACTATACTCACTACCACTAGAACATTCATATTCTGGCTTTATGTAAACATTCATCTAGCAACCTTATAATCCAACACTAAACTCATACTCT
Source organism: Ormosia semicastrata (assembly GCA_029884595.1). Classification (NCBI taxonomy): domain Eukaryota; kingdom Viridiplantae; phylum Streptophyta; class Magnoliopsida; order Fabales; family Fabaceae; genus Ormosia; species Ormosia semicastrata. The sequence goes on from JAQQTO010000062.1 coordinate 65,523,133, forward strand.
TAACTTAGCTATTTCCAAGAACTGTGTTCCCTTGTATTTATTTGGTAATGAGTGGATTATTCCATCCCACAATAGTGAGTGTACTGTACTACTTCCACTACATACCTGATGATGAGTGGACTATTCTATGTACTACTTCCACAACATACCTAATAATGAGTGGATTGTTCCATGTACTACTTCCACAACATACCTAATAATGAGTGGATTGTTCCATGTACTACTTCCACAACATCAAACTAGTAACCCTGGCCTTATTAATAAGGACTATTGTGGAAAAATACTTAATTCATCCTTCGTATGGCTTAGAACTTAACTCATCCTTAGCCTAGCATAGGACTTAACTCATCCTTAGCCTAGCATAGGACTTAACTAATCACAACTCCACCTTTAGCAAAGTGCTTGCCTCACTACTTTGTAAGGTCAAGGACCTTATCTTGCTCCCTTAGTTAGGAATTATGGTGAACTATGGTTCAACCTTAGTAAATAAGGGATCCAACTCTTGCTCACAACTCCACCCTTTTCAAAGTGTTCCTTAGCAAGGTCAAGGGGCTTGTCTCGCCCCCTCAGTTAGGAATTGTGTGCTACTCTTGCTATGGTTCAACTATATTGCATAAGGGAACCAACTCTTGCTATGGTTTAACCTTATTGCATAAAGGAACTAACTCTTGTTATGGTTAAACTTTGATAAACAAAGGAACCACACTTACTATGGTTCAATTTTGATAAACAAAGGAACCACACTTGCTATAGTTCAATTTTATTGCATAAGGAAACTAACTCTTTCTATGGTTCAACTTTGATAAACAAAGGAACAACACTTGTTGTGGTTCAACTTTATTGCATAAGGGAATCAACTCTTTCTATGGTTCAACCTTATTGCATAAAGGAACCAACTCTGAACTCTTAGAAAGGCTAATTTTCACGAATGCACCAAATATACATCCTAACTTCTAAAATTATGGAATTTTATAGCAAAATAATCTTATCTCATATTTTTCAACTGAAATAAGCCTCACTTCATTTGACTTAGTATAACTAAAGATATGCCACAAAATGTAGTAGTTGAAACAGGGCAATTAGCTAACTCACCAGATTATGGCCTTACTTTAAATAGAAAATGGGAATGCAATAAGAGTGATAAATTCTTGAAATTATTACCACTCATAGTCTTACATGTTAACTTTAAAATGTCATTGGTCTCATGCAAAAATGACTTAGGAGCAGGAAGTTATGCAATCTAGTTTAACAGGTATCAATCTGCTTGTTTCTACAAAATCTGACCCAAATTCAAACCTAAACTGGCCTAACTAGGTTGTAGTAAAAATCTGAAATTTTTATCACATGATGCCTTGTATCTTAGCTTTCAAATGCAATAAGAAGTAGGTCATTCCGATGACTACAGCTCAAGTTACGCTACAAACACTATAAGTTGTCAGGATGCTGCCCTATCTCATGCCTAGGCATGAGCTTCTCACGCTTAGGTGTGGCACTCTCTGGCTGGTCCTGGACTGAAAATTATTAGTCCACACCTGCGCTTAGGCATGACTCTACTACAAAAAATTATGCAGAAATCGAGCCACTGTTTCATTTGTTCCCAATCTATTTTCAACCATTCCAAATCAGTTTCTATATAATTTCTAACATCAAATACCACCTCTAAACATTTTGTAACATTAATACAACCTATTGGATAACTTAGGAATGGATTCATGACCTAAATTACACTATCATATACCTATTTCCTAAATTTCAACTCAAGAAACTATTTGACCATGTCTTAAGATAAAATCAAACAACTTGCATTTGCTAAAGTGAAATTAACTCTGTTTCATCAAAGAAGGCAATAACTATCAAAGAAAATAGATTTTTGCATCTCAAACTCATTTTCTCCATCTATGTGACCTAGCTTCACACAATGGGAAGGAAGGAGAAAAAGATGGAGTAAAAGACTAGAAATCCCCTACCTCTTGTGGTAGATGAAGATCTTCAAGCTTTCCTCTTAATCTTCTTCTTCTTTCTCTTCCTATTCTCCTTCTTTCTTTCTTCCTTTTCTCTTTTTTCCCCTTTCATTTCTTTCTTTTCTTTGTTTTTGGCTGTGGGCTTTGTGAGAAAGTAGAGAAAATGAGGATAAAAAGTCAAGCTTGGAAACTTAAGTTTCTGTGCTAAAACTTATATTTGCTAAAGACACTTGAATTATACTAATTCAAGTTTCTTAACTTCTAACAAATTTAAAATAAATACTAGGATTCATCTAAATTGTTGTTTTACCTTTATTTTTTTTCATATCTGCTGTTAGTCAATTTGGCATTAAAGCACACTCTCAATATACTTAAAAATACCAAATTAACTCTAATTATTCTCAAATTTTAACTGCTTCTTACTTAACTCATTTGTGACCTAAAAATAAGTTATCCATACATGTTTCCCTCAACTTAGCCTTTAAAGCCATTTTCTGAGTTATTTAAGGCTATTTTTCATCTTCTATATTACAATAAAGTGTCTAAACTAACTCGATTTATCACAAATTTAAACTAGAATGTCAAGCAAGTATTAGGCTACCTCTGTAACCATTTACAAGCCTAACATGTTATTAAGGGTGTTACAGGAGTTTCCTGCTAGTTGTAAGACTGTTGGTTGCAAATGAGTCTTTAAGACCAAACGTGATGCTAGAGGTGAAATTAAGAGGTATAAAGACTGACTTGTTGCTAAGGGATATAACTATAGGGGAGACATTGATTATAATGATACTTTCTCACCGGTTTCCACTCAAGACTCTTTTGGTGTTGTGATAGTATTGGTTGCTCATTTTGATTTAAAGCTTCATCAAATGGATGTCAAGACTGCCTTCCTAAATTGTGATTTGTATGAAGATATGTATATGGATCAACATGATGGTTTTATTAAAGATGGTAAAAATCACATGGTATGTAAATTGAGAAGATTCATTTATGGATTGAAACAGGCTTTCAGACAATGGTATTTAAAATTTGATTATATTATTGACTCTCTTGGCTTTAAATAAAATATTATTAACCAATGCTTTTTATCTAAAGTTTAGTGGGAGCAAATTCATTATTCTTGTTTTATATATTGATGATATATTGTTAGTTAATAATGATGTTAATAATGATGTTAATTTTCTGAATGAGACTAAGCAGAAGTCGATAGCACAGTTTGATATGAAAGATCTTAGTTATGCCTCTTTTGTACTGGCATTGAGATTCACTATGACAGATCTCGTGGTATTCTTGACTTGTCTCAGAAAGCTTACAATGAAAGGATTCTTAATAGAGTTAATATGAAATCTTGTAATCCTTGTACTGCACTTATTCAAAAGGGTGAAAGACTCTCTAATACCTAGTGTCCTCAAAATGATAAAGATGTTGCGGAAATGGAAAAGATCTTATATGCTTCTGTTATTGGCAACCTTACGTATGCTCAATTTTGTACACGTCCTGATATTGTTTTTGTTGTTAGTGTACTTCGGAGATACTTGAACAAACCTAATGTGGCTTATTGGCAGGCTGCAAAATGAGTTATGAGGTATCTACAAGGTACCAAATATTATATGCTCACTTATAAGAGATCAGATCACCTTGAGGTGATAGGCTATTCTGATTCTGATTATGGTGGTTATCTAGATGACCACAAGTCCATATCAGAGTATATCTTTATGTTGATAGGAGGAGTTGTTTCTTGGAAAAGTAGTAAACAGATACTTACATCTACTTCCGCTATGGAGGCAAAGTATATAGCTTGTTATGAAGCTACGTGTCAAGCGATATGGTTGAAGAACTTGATTACTGAATTTCATATTATGGAGAGTATTTACCAGTCTCTTACTATCATTGTGATAACTCTACCGTAGTATGCTTCTCTTAAATTAATAAAAGTTTTAAGAGCTCGAAGCATTTTGACACAAAATACATGTTTGTTAGAGAGAAGATTCAGGAGTTTTAGACTCGCGTCGAGCATATCCTATAGAACTTATGGTTGTAGACCCTCTAACCAAAGGTTTAGCTGTTAAAGTTTTTGTTGATCATGTAACCCATATGGGTATAATGAGGTCTTTTGATGTTTTAAGTTAGTAAGAGTTTGTTTTGTGATTTTATTGTGACTTTATTATATTATTATGTCTCAAGACCTTAAGCAATTATATTGTTATTATTATCATTGTCATATAATATTGTTATTATTATTATTTGTGTAGTTTTGTTTGTTTGTATTGTGGCATGTTATGGAGACATTTTGGACTCAATCTCATTTTGTTATTATGCTGAGATATTTATTAAATTTTAGAAAAACATCTTAGGCAAATGCTTGGGTCATTTTGTTGGGAAATGCACATTGATCACATATTGGCATGCAATTTTGATGTGCTTTTCCATTACTCATATATCACATTTTGTTGGGTCACCAGAATATGAGTATCTTGCATGTATGATATCAGCACTCCTTTGAGTATGATTTTTTGTATTGTTGAGATACTTGTAGTCTCATTTTGGACTAGTTGTTGAGAGTGTTGGCTCAATTTTGACATCATATTGTGGTTACGTATTATTTGATTAATCTAAAAAAATGTTTTCTTATTGAAATAATGTAATATGACTTATGCTGTCCAAGTGAGAGAATGTTAAAATTTTTTATATGGACTAGCATAAATCATATTATAATTTTATAAAATCCAGATTAATTAGATGTCAAAATTATTAGAGCATTTTGATTAGCCCAAACTATGATCAGAATTGTTATTGGGCTTGTTGTCAAAGCACTGCTCATATGTGAGTTTTGTTTATGAGTACTGTAAATGAGTTTGTCATAGTGGGTAGGTTTAACCTATTTTAATTATTCTATATATACAGGAATAGACTCATAATCTTAATCACTCTAGTGCGTATAGTTGTCTCATTAATACTGACGCGTGAGCAACTACTGTGGGATATAAATAGTATCTCTCTCTCATCGATATTGCTTTTAAAGTTTTCAATCATAGTATCTTCAACGGCGCCTTTTCAAAGTAACTCTATAACTCATTATATATTTTTGGGTTTGTCATAAATTTGGAATTAATTGATCTGGAAGTTTTAACAAAGTGAGGTAGCATAAGATAGAAAAGGAGAGGATAAAAAGAGTAGGTAAGATGAAGTTGCGAACAAGATGTGGATGTTGGCAACATGAAACAGAGCATGTGATAAGGAGAGAACAATAAAGATAACAGACACATATCTCCAAAAATTAAATTGAACGGCTAAGTACTCGATCACTCTGGCGCTCAAGTGTTGAATAACATCACTCTTTTTTTTTTTATCATGGTCAAATGATGTCTAAATCAACTTACGTGTACTTAAATTATTCCACTTTTTTAATCTTGTCAAAGGTATATCATCCATGTCAGGATTAGGGAATTCGCAAAAATATTCCTTGTGACTTGACTCTAAAAAATTGGCATAATTAATATTCGAACCTATAACCATGTGTCTAATCATACATCACATGCATATCTATCACTAAGCCAACTCCTTAGGGTTAGCATCACCCTTTAATATGTACTTAGACGACTCACATTAATAAAACCCGTTAAAAATTTGAACACGGATAATTTGAAAAAGTGATATATTTTGATAAATAGTTTATAAATGTAAGTTATTTATATTAAAAATCCTAATTTTTTTTTTTTGCTTTTGAGTATGCTTGGAATCGCGAATTTCATGAATTAATTTGATTTATAAATCAAATTTTTGTATGGAGAATTTTAAATTAAGAATTGATTTAATTTTGTAATCCTTTTGTTTTAAGTTCGTGCATTTGAAAATTCACTTGATTTGGCTGGATTTAGAGAATTTGATTTGATTTTAGTTTTAATTATTTGAGTTAATAATTTTGTTCTTATGTATTTATCCATTCTACCTATTTTAATAAAGGGGAAGAAAGTAAGATTATTAAAACAATAAATTCAATTCATTTTTAATATGTTCCAAACATAAAAATCAATTTACAAATTAATTCAAACTTATTTTTTATAATTAATTCCAAATATGAAAATTGATTAGTAAGTGAAATCAAATCAATTGAAATTAAATTGATTCTAATTTTAAAATTTCCAAACTCAACATTTGGGTTTAGATATCATCTCTGCCACATTGATTTGGTAACAAAAGACAGATTACGATCTTGCTTACAACTCATCGGGCAAAGAATTTGGATTGGAACTCTAGTCCACACCCAAACTTGCGGTAATGTTCTCCGGTCGAAAACTTGTCTGGGAGAAATTATTATATGTTCTTAAAATGTCATGTAAAATTGAACTTATATTATTCAAATTTTAATATTTCAGCATTTATTAATAATAAGACTTACCATTAACTTGTATATTTATTTTTTTAAAAATAAAAAAATAATAAACATGCACGTTAGTGGTAAGTCTTATCATTAACAAATACTAAAATATCAAGATTTGGATAGTGTGAGTACAATCCTAAATTACACTATAAAAACATGCAATAATTTCTTCTAACGTTGTAGGTCCATCAATTAACTATATTTAATTTGTTTTAGAGAAAAAGAATGGTCAATTGACTCAATGCAACGAATTCAACCATTTCTTCCATAAAACGATTCACATTGATGATAATGAATTGATAGAACAGACAGACAGAAACCCAAAGGCAAAAAATTCAATATATATATTGATCACAACCATTCACTATTCAACAAAGAGATATGTTAATTACACAAAATGTATAACTTAAATAACTCATGTAAAATGAGATGGACCATTGATTTTAATGAAGCAAAAGGAGGGAAAAAAAACAAGAAATAAAGTAACAATGTTTAATTCATGTTATGTGACTTACAATAATAAAATATTATGTGTAAATAACATTTTCCTTCAACAAAAAGGCTTTCTTGTATATTGCAAGTAATATTATTCTTTTTTAGTGTTTGACTAATTTTTCACATAATTTTGAACCAGAAATAATAGTTAGGTAAAGTCTTTACTAGAGTGATAACTCCCTCACTAGAGTGATAACTCTAGAATTTGTACCTGAAATTGCATATAAAGTTTACCTTTTATGTCCCTAGGACATTCCAATAGTAAAATATTGGGCATTTTATTTTAGGTCAAACCTTAGGTAAAATTTTTTAAGTATTTGTGGTGCTGTTCTCTAATAAAAATATGACACGTGTCTTATTTTTCAATAAAAATATAACACGTGTCTTAAGTTTTAGCCTTTTAATCATTATTTTTTAAATTTTCATTAATGAATTGTAGAAAAATATACACGTGTCATATTTTTATTGAAGAACAACACTACAAATACCTAATGAACTTTACCTAAATTTTGTTATTTATTTTAAAGGCCTGTATTAAAGTACTCTAGCATCTTCTGAATAAGAAAAAAGAATAAAATTACTTTCGATTGCAAATAACTGGACTTTAATTTGAATTTGAAAAAAACAACAATTATAAGCTTTATTTAGTTAAAGTTTTGGGAAAATTAATGATGAGGAACATTAAGGAATAATATTTAATTTAAAGGGACAAAAAAAGTTAAAATAATTAAGAAAGACTATTCAAATTTTAATTAAAAAAGAATCATGTAATTTTACTTAATATTTAAAATTAACCTTAGGTCCGTTTAGATAGCGGAATTGAAATTAAAATATAAAATTTTAATTTTAATTTCAGATTTTTTAATTAAAATTAGTCTAGAATCTTAAATTGTATGTTTGAGGTTGTCAAATAATTAAGATAAGAAATTATAATTCTAAATTCAATTATAATTTTATTGTTTAAAGGTGTGATCTAAAATATTAAAAAATTATTTATAAAATTAAAATTAATAAAAATATTCATAAAATAATATTTTTATAATATAATAATCATTTTTTTCATAAAGAAATTTTTCATGAATTTTTTTAGAAAAAAATAAATAGCTATTATAATAATTTTTATATAAATATAAAATTAATTTTCTATATAAATATAGAATATCAATAAATATGATTGTTCATAAATAAATGGGGGAGAGAGAGAGAATTTAATTTTTAAGTTATAGAATTGGTAATTTTTAAGATATAATTAAGAATTGAGAAATGTTTAATTTAGTTATTTTTCAATTTTATGGAATTGGTTTATGGAATTACAATTTCAATTCTAAATGTCACTCTAAACATAAAAATTTGAATTAAGAAGTCCAATTCTAATTCCATGTTCAATTCCAATAGCCAAACAGACACTTAATGAAATCTTCATTTGAAAAGTTAGTCACTCAAAGGCAACAATGACCACTCAATATGAAGTAGTAATTATTCGTAAATTTCTTGCATATAAAACTTAATATGAAATTGTTAGTCATTCAATGATAGCTAACGACCACTAAATAAAAGGCAATAGTCATTTACAAATTTCTTCTTAATTTTATGTATTTTATAGATTGAACTTCATTTGAAATATTAGTCACTCAATTACAATAAATGACCACTTAATAAAAAGTAATAATCATTCACAAAATTTTTTCGTATATAACTTAATTTGAAACAGTTAGTTCCTTAGTGATAACTAATGATCACTCAATAAAAGGCAATAGTCATTCTCAAATTTTTTCATGATTTGATCTATTTTATATATTGAGTTTCATTTGAATCATTAGTCACTTAGTGACAACAAATAACCACTCAATAAAAAACAATAATCATTTACAAATTTCTTTCATATAAAATTTAATTTGAAACAGTTAGTCATTCAATGACAACTAATAATCACTCAATCAAAGGCAATAGCATTTAACAATTTTCTTTTTAATTTCATGTATTTTATTTATTGAATTTCATTTGAAACGTTATCTACTCAGTGATAATAAATGATCACTTAGTAAGCAGTAACTATTTGTAAATTTCTTTCTTATAGAACTTAATTTGAAATCGTTAAACATCCAATGATAACTAATAATCATTCAATAAAAGACAATTAATAGTCACTCATTAAGAGTAGTATTGTCTTTTAGGAGAAATTAAATAGTTTTTCTTTCTAATTAAAATTTGAATAATCTTTCTTAATAATTTTAACTTTGCTTATCTATTTAAATTAAATATTATTCCTTATAAGTCCTTCTCATTAATTTTTCCTAAAGTTTTGGTGATGTATGGATCTTATTTTTAAATATGTATCGTCTTAACTTTAGTGGTGATAAATATGGAAGAATTTTTATATAAAACTTATTCTCGTTAACTTATTTCAATACCAAATATATATATATATATATATATATATATATATATATATATATATATATATATATATATTCTCGTTAACTTATTTGGTCATGATACATGTTTAATCTAAATTTTCACTTTGCCTAGATCATTTGATCAAATTCACTTTCGCAATTTGATGGCTGTTTATCAAAATCTTTTGGTACTTTGCATATTTATATCTGCGCATTTGTTGTGACTGAAAATTGGGAATTAGCTTTTTCGTTTTATGTAATTATGAAGTGGAAAAGTGATAGAGAAATGGAACATTTTCTTGTCATTGCACGCACGCACAAAAGGAAACAATTGTCGATAAGTTCTGTGTCTTGGAGTCATGTCTTTTCATGGTCATGTATTTTTACTAACTTGTAGTTGCAGTGAAGCTAAATATTAATGACAACTTTCTTTCATTTCTCTTCTTTTTATTCTCTGCTAATGTTAATTATATATACAAATCGAATGGTAACAAGTTAACAACAAAAGTTTTGAATCCCATCATCATGTTAAGAATTCTTCTCTTCCACAAATGACAAAAAAACTTATAACAGAAAGTAACAATAACCCATTCACCCCAGACAAAGACATATCTGGCAATTCCAAATCAAGTACAAGCAAATAAATTAATTAAGATGACATAGGAAGAAGACAAACAAACCTTTGCGTTTGAGCTTCTCTACACTCCTAACGTAACCTAGGCAAATATGAAATAGCACTGAGATATTGGCACGGCTCAATCAAACCCAAAACCCACACTGAAATTCTTTTTATTTTTCTTTGTTTTGCATCTCTCTCTGATACAACTGCGTGGTTTGTCTTGTCTGAGTGAACCAGGCCAATATCACAATAACTACTTCATATACATTTCAAAGGGTAAGAGAAGCTGCTCAACCCCAGCTATGTCCCTTCCTTGTTCTGTTTGCCTGAACGAGGCTGCTATGCAGAGAAGAGAAGCGAAGAAGGCACAAGGCAAGGAGAGAGAAGGTGAGTGGGGTGTTTCTTTGAAGGTTGTGTGAGTCTGAGAATGTCTTGGGTGGGATTTAATATTGCACAAGAGGGTCTCTGAATAAAGAGCATTTAAAACCCCGACTACCAAAGCATAAAGCTGGGACATAGCATTTAAATCCATAGTTCTTCCTCCATCCCACTTTTTGTTTTGCCCTTTCTTCACTCATAATGGCATGCCTTTTGGTCTCAATATTTTTTTTATAACATTTATATTCTTACATCAAATAATACATACACCTCTTTTTATACCTCATTTAATACCATTTACTATACATATTTTTTTCTATTATTTTTTCTCATTCAATCAAATCTCTTAAAAATGATATAAATAATACTTACACTCTTTTAAAAGATATAAGATGATTATTTTTCTTTTTTTTTTACACTTTTGGTCTCAAATTTTAATGTAGCATTTTTTTTTAGAATATGCCCAACTCAATTTCATGCTAAAAAGTCGAAACAAACCGTTTCCTTAGCTTGGAGTACTGACTGCATCAAGGGTAGAACTGTAATTGTGAAAACTGATATGGGCACTTTCTGTTAAGGTCAAGAGTGGCCACAGCCCACAGAGGCAACAAAGAGGTTGGCCATGATGGCGATACTCGCTGTCTTAGAGAAACCAGAAAGACCACCACATTAAATGAGGGAATCTCATTCTGGAATAGACAGGCTGCAACATTAATAGGCAAGGTACCCATGAAACTGTGCCTTAGAACTGTCAAAACCATTAGGCTCCTCACTATTTCTCTTGAGTTGAGACTTGAGAAGAAGAGTAGAAGTTGGGGGTTGACTTGCAGTGGAGGAAAAGCAACCATGGCGAGACTTAAAAGGCTTTTTGATGTTTGCTCAATATGGCAAAGCAGTATCTCTGTTTCAGTTGGGACTCTTGTTTTATATATGCTATGCTTCAACAGTGTTTGGGGTTTGGTTGATATGGTATTTATGGGAACAATTAATAGCCCATAACATCTTCAAACTTTTTTCCTGATGCAATCTGGTTGCAGATGCAGACACTCAACGTCTCGATTTTCTGTGAAATTTATGATGACAACAAGTGGACAACGTTTTGACATTAGGGCATATCTGTTTATGGTATATAGAATTCGAAAACTCAAATCAAGCTAACAAGCATGAAAATGAATCGGAGGAGCATATGCATATGCAGTAGCCTTTGTTGAATTGTTCAGGTTTTTGAAAGCTATAACCAATAAGTTATGATAAATAATAAAAGAGAATAGGAGTTTGAAGATCTAAGATAAAGTTTTTTTAGAGTGAATTTATCTATAAAATAAGTTTATTTCTAAAGAGAATAAGCAAGAGTGTATTTACTATTAAATTTTAGTTAGTTAAAATCACGATGTACTTAAATTAAATTAGAAATGTGTACACCTCTATTTGCTTACTTTAAAAATAAGCTGATTAAAAAAAAACATACTTTTTTGCAAAGTTCCACAATGTTATTTATCTAAAAGTATATTTTCATTATAGCTTAATTTTGGTGATGGAACAAAGACTATTTTGTTATCAATCCCAATAATCTTACTAATTTTCAACAATATTACTTTTCACACCACATAAAATTGGTTAATGAAGTATAAATTTGTGGTTAATGACGTATAAATATTGGTTAATGAGTATGTAAAAAGTTAGTTAATGAAGAACAAAAAAGTGATTAATAACATATATAAGTTGGTTAATAAAGTCAAGCCGAAAGGGTTACATATTTGTACATACCCATTAACTAATAATTTATACTTCATTAACTAACTTTTATGTGGTGTTAAAATGAGTGTGGATACTATTTGAAGTAAGATGATCATTATTCTTTTGTTATCTACTAGTGATGCAAGAGCATAGTGACATGACGCATGGTAGAACTTTGAAGGCACAAAGTGGCATTTATTAAACTTAGTTGAGTTTCAGTTGTTTAAGTTATATTCAATGTATTTAGTGAAGTCAATGCTTATTTAATGTTTTGATTAAAGCAAGAAAGTGCTAAACATTCATAGGCTCTAGTTTGCAGCAATTTAAATTTTCTAAGTAGTATTTAATGTCTTCTTTGATTAATTTGCAATTCCCTATATATTTCCATTAATAATGAAATCAAATTAGGGTGTTTATTTTCTAGAAACTTATTTGCAAGTGTTCTTGTAGGTGTGAATGATTCCATCGTTAAAATCAAGCATGCAACTTGCTTGCATTGAGTGGCTTCCGCTACCCCTTGTTGAGTAGCATCCTAGGTTACATCCCTTTCCTTGAGTTGGAAACATTCTAATTCTCCGAATTAGTAGGTCATTCTTCATTTTGGCTAGCATCAAATTAGTATCAAAGTCACACTTTTCTTGATTCATACCTAGAAAACATTGATCTGTTTGAGGGTAATTTCTTGCCCGATTGGAGTGATTCAATAGTCATTTGAAAGCTTAATATCTCTTCTTTCACCTCATTTAAGAATCACTGCACTCTAAAATTTGTGGGGGAAAATATGGTTCGTAGTAGGAGAAATGCCAACACGAATAATATTCAGTCCAAATTGGCTAATAAAAGGAAAATGAACTAACATCCACAAGGATTGATACAAGAAATCCTTAGAAGATTACCTAACTCTCCAAGAGGATCCCTAAACCATGACAATGATAATGATGACCATTCATCTTCTTTTGGTATGGTACCCCCTGATGTTTTTGCTCAGTTGAGTATGGATTATTTGACTAATGCTCTTGAGAATGTGGATTGTGCTATTCCATTTCACGTGCCTGATTTTGAAGGAGCATTGAATGCAAATGACTATTGTGATTGGATTGCCTCCCTTGATGCTTTTTTTGAATGGAAAAATCTCATAGATGACAAAAAAGTGCATTTTGTATCAACTAAGTTAAAGGGCTATGCTTTGATTAGGTGACAGCAATACCAAAGAAGTAGAGAATGTAGAGACATACCAAGAGTTAAGACGTGGGCTGAAATGAAAGTGAGGCTGGATGAGAAATTTCTTCCTCTAGATTACAATAAAAGTTTGTACCAAAAGTTTCACCAATCACATCAATTGCTAACTATACAGAGTAATTTTACAAATTTCTATGTTGATTAGATTTAAATAAGACAAATGGTTAGCTTGTTGCAAGGTATATTAGTGGTCTAAAATTTGTTATTAAGAATGAACTGATGATGTATCCTTGTCACATTCTTGAAGAAGCATATCAAAAGGCCTTTAAGACAGAAGAAAAATTGAAGTGGAGTTCTTATAAAAAAGGAAAACGTTCAAAGGTAATAAAAGAAAAGTCTAAGAAATACACAATATCCAACTCTAATAATCCAAACCCATAAGTTGGGGAAGGTAAAAAGAAGTGTGGAAAAGGAATGGCAAATATTTGTTTGAGGTGTGGTGAAGTAGGGCATCGTTCTTATGAATGTCTAAAGAAGAAGGTTGAACAACACTTGGTAGAAGAAGAAGGGTGAACTACACTTGGTATAAGAAGAATACAAAGGTGAAGAAGAGAATGAGCCAATTTATGATGAAGATGGAGAAGAAGAGGAGAAATTATGTGACCTAAATTTTGATGTAGAAAGCCTTATCATTCATCATGTAATGATTGTACATAAGGATGATCAATGACTAAGATATAATATTTTTAGAACCTATTGCTTGTCTTATGGAAAAAAATGTGTGCTTATGATTGATTTTGAAAGTTGTGAAAACATGGCATCCAAAACCATGATAGAGAAGTCGAAGCTGTAGTGTGAGAAGAACCCAAAACCTTACAAGGTTTTGTTGTTCAAGAAGGGTGGTGAAATTCTCGTCATAGAAAAATGTAAGATTAAGTTTTTTGTTAGTAGTTATGAAGATGAGATTTACTTTAATGTACTTCCTATGGATGCGTGTCATCTTCTTCTTGGTAGACCTTGGCAATTTGATAGGAATGTGAAGCATGATAGGAGATCGAACAATTATTTATTGGTGTGACATGGGGTGAAGTATGTACTCAACCTACTGAAAGATGCTCCTACTAAGGTACAAGCTTCCAACCAAGTGAGCCTACTATCATAAAAGTCATTTAAGAAGGAATGCAAGAAGGATGGAATGACTTATATTCTAATGGCCATAGAAGCTACTCAAGGAGATGCCAAGAGATTCCAGTAGAGGTTCCAAATATCTTAAGCAAGTTTAAGGGTATAGCTCTAGATGAACTTCCTGTTAGTTTACCTCCAGCTCGTGACATTCAATATCAAATTGATTTTGTTCCAAGTGCTACTATTCCTAACTTGCCCTATTATAGAATGCCTCCTAGTGAACATGCTAATTTATAAAGGCAAGTTGATGATTTATTGAAAAAAGGGTTAATTAGATACTCTTGAAGTCCATGCGTTATTCCTACTCTTAACTCCAAATAAAGATGGAACATGGAGAATGTGCACTAATAGTTGGGCTGTGAATAAGATAACTGTTAAATATAGATTTCCTATTTCTTGACTAGTAGATATGTTAGATCAGCTTGTTGGTTCTAAAATGTTTTCTAAAGTTGATCTTCATACTGGTTACCACCAGATTCGAATTAAAGAAGGTGAAGGCTCTATGAATGGCTGGTTATTCCATGTGGCATTTCTAATGCTCCTGGTACTTTTATGAGGCTCATGAATCAAGTGTTAAAGGAGTTTATTAGCATATTTGTTGTATTTTTTTAATGATATCCTAATTTATAGAAAAAACAAAGATCAACACCTTGAACATTTGTCATATGTGTTTTAAGTTTTGTATGATAATAAGCTGTATTTGAATATGAAAAAGTGTTCTTTCTTGAGCACTAAAATGATATTTTTAGGTTATACTGTTTCTATAGAAGGAATTCACAAGCTATTGTAGATTGGCCTACACCAAAGAAATTTATGCAGCTTAAAAGTTTCCATGGATTCACTTCCTTTTATCGACGCTTCACAAAAAACTTCAATATTATTGTTGCTCCTATGATGGATGTAGTGAAGCAAAAAGAGTTTAGATAGACCAATAAGGCCGAGAAGAGTTTCCAACTCCTCAAGACTAGACTTGTGGAGGCCTCTATTCTTGCCTTTGCTAATTTCAACAAGATGTTCCAGGTTGAAAGTGATACCTCCAATGTTGGTATTGATGTTGTGTAAATGTAAAAAGGGAGACCAGTTACTTATTTTAGTGAGAAACTCAATGATGCCAAGTTAAAATACTCAACCTATGACAAAGAGCTATATGCAGTAGTGAGAGCTCTTCAACATTAGGAATTGGCATTGAATTTGTTCTTCAATCTGATCATGATGCTTTGAGATTCCTCAAGTCCCAAAAGAACCTTAATTCTAGACATGCTCGCTCAATATCTTATTTGAAGACTTTTTAGCTTTGTTCTAAAACACAAAACTGTAGGACATCAAATAAAGTTACTAATGCTTTGAGCAGGAAGTTTTTCATGCTTACTATTCTTCCATATGAGATTATTGAATTTGATTTGATGCCAAAATATTATTTTGTAGATCCATTTTTCTATAAAACATTGCAAGACTTACATGAGGGAAAACACCATGATTTCTTGTTAATGAATAAATTTCTCTTTAAGGGCAATCAATTATGCATGCTAGAAGGTTTGTTTAGGCTGTTTGTGATGAAATAACTGAATTGTGGAGGACTTGGTGGACACTTTGTTAAAGGTAAGATAGAAGCAATGGTGAAGGAACATTATTATTGGCCATCTTTAACACGTGAAATTGCTCACTTTGTTGAAAAGTGCATGATCTGTCTGCGAGCAAAAGTTTGTGCACAAAATATTGGTCTATATCAGCCTTTGTTGATTCCTAAATATCCTTGGAAAAATATTTCCATGGATTTTGTTCTTGGACTGCGTAGAACATAGCAAGGGTTTGGTTGCATCTTTGTGGTGGTGGATCATTTCTTTAAGGTGGCATATTTCATACCAATTCTACCAATGCTTCTCATATTGGTTCTTTGTTCTTCAAAGAAATTGTTCATTTACATTGTATTCCAAAATCTATTACTTTAGATTGTGATGTGAAGTTCATGAGTTACTTTTGGAAGACCCTATAGAAGTTGTTAGGGACTTGTCTACAATTCTCCAACACTTGCCATCCTCAAACTGATAGGAAAACAGAAGTTGTGAATAAATCTTTGAGAATTTAATAAGGTGTCTCATTGGAAAATATCTTAGAAGAATGAGTTTTGTTATTCCTCAAGCTCAGTTTGCTTATAACAACTTAGTCAACTATTCAACAAAGAAACCTCCATTTGAGATTATTTAGAGTAAAAATCCATATCAAGTTGTGGATCTTGTTTTTTGTTCAAAAGAGACTCAAGTAAGTATGGAAGCAGATGAGTTTGCTACACACATATAGAAGATTCAAGAGTAGGTTTGTGAGCAAATGCAAAAGAGTACTCAAAACTATAAAGACCATGCTTATTCAAAGAGAAGGAATACAAAGTTTAATAAAGGAGACATGGTTATGGTGTATTTGAGAAAAGAAATATTTTTTGTTGGTACTTATAATAAGCTAAAAGAAAGGAAGTTTGGCCTACATAAGATCCTTATGAAGATTGGTTCTAATGTTTATCGAGTGGAGCTACCTCAAGGATTTTCTACTAGTCTAGTTTTAAATGTTCCTGATCTTTATCCTTATCATGGATATAATAATGTTGTTGCTACAATTCTAGGAATTACTACTTCTTCTCAAGAATTCATTACTGTGCTTGACATGAGATCAATTACAACAAGATATGAGACACATATCCAATATCTTGTTCACTGGTTAGGAAAGCCAAATTCTGAAGATTCATGGATTTCTAGTAGTGAGTTGAAGAAAATTGATGAAACGTTGTGAGAAGACTTGGAATTGAACTCGAGGCTAAATTTTTTCAACCCTAAGAGAATGATGCAGGGGCATAGTGGCGTACACATGGTAGAACTTTGAAGGTACAAAGTGGTGTCTATTAAGCTTAGTTGAGTTTCAGTTGCTTATGTTACATTCAATGTATTTAGTCCAATCAATGCTTATTTAATGTTTTGATTATAGCTAGAAAGTGCTGAACATTCATAGGCTCTAGTTTGTAGCAATTTAAATTTCCTAAGTAGCATTTAATGTCCTCTTTGATTATCAAGCACTTGTAATCCCCTATGTATTTCAAGTAGTAATGAAATCAAATCAGAGTGTTTATTTTCCAAAAACTTATTTGTAAGTGTTGTTGCTGGTGTAAGTGAATCCACTGTTAAAATCAAACATGTGACTCGATTGCGTTGAGCGGCTTCCTTGATTAGTAGCATTGAGTGACTTCTGCTACCCCTAGTTGAGTGGTTTCCCAAGTTATCATCCTTTTCCTTGAATTGGAAACATTCCAATTCTCTAAATTCATAGGCAATTTCTCATTTTGGCCTGCATCAACTAAGGTTTCAAAAATACGTAAGAGAAATTATATATATCTCATAAAGTAACATCCCTATAGAAAAAAGAAGATAAAGAGAGCACATCTTAATTAGTTTTAGGTTTGAAAATGTTAAGAAAAAGCTCACACAACTCATTTATTTTCTAGTGAAAGGATCCTTTTAAAAATCAGACTAAACTAGTTTGTTGAATCGGTTGAGCCGTGAATTAGTTACATTTCTGTTTCAATCACGGTTTAACTACAAATTTAATTAGTTGAATCAATTGAAAATGATTCACAAGTCTTGCCAGTTTAATCTATAATTTGATTTTTAAAAACATTGGGTGAAGGATATCCACCAAACAACTAAAACTTAATAATCAAAAAGTTATAGTTATGATTGTTAGCAAAAAGTTTAAAGTTGTTTAAGTCAACTTACGTATAGAATAGAATGTGCAAAAAAAAAAAATATACGTACAAATATCATTACTCTATTTGATTTTGTATGATATGTGTCAGCTAGTACTTTTGCACCTAAAGGCATGAAGCCAATAAAATAAAAATTAAAGCAATGAGCAAATTGTATATCAATTTGTTATAATTTTTATTTATTATCAATGTAAAAGTTTTTTTATACTACTATTCAATCTTTTGTTACCACAATAATAAAAGAGTTTGACAAGTAATTCTTATCATCATCAAACTCTTTTATCAATAATATCATAGTTCTTCATGTAACAATATTTTATATTAACAATGAATCAAAATTAAATTATTATTTTTTTACGCCAAGTTGATGTAGGAAAAAACTTTATAGTCTACAACATAGGTTTTCTTTATCTATTTTAAGTGGCATCTATTTAATTAAAATATAGTTCAATATGTTTAGTTCATTTTAAAACATCATACACTTTAATCTTATTTACAAACATAAAATTAATTAGTGAATATTCTTATTTTTTTAGTTTAGTATCAATATAAAGTCTTTGTATTATACATAGTGTTCTAGATCGGTAACTTAAATCGAAGCCTAACATGACTATCCTAATTGCAGCCTTAAGCTATAGAAATCCTCATGGGTAATTATTCGCTCATTAAGCAGACTGCCATCTTATTCGAACTAAATCTTTCATAGACTAGGAGGTTTTGGGATCTTATCTATAAACGATTACTAATCCTAATCACATCTAAACAATATCTCTTTAGATACTACTTAGCCTGCAAGAAAACTCACTCTTTAAATACATGGGTAAGCCACTCAAGTATGCATCTACTCTCACAAACTCTCCTATCCTAGTATGTTGCCCTAACTTGAGCATCAAAGTGCGTTCCCTTACTCTGCCGTTGTTGTCGCCACACCAAGGAGGAAACCACCCTCAACCACCGCTTAGAGATGATTATTAGGTACACACCTTTGATCTCGGCTCTAAACATTGACGTCGTCTATGGAAACACTAAATTGCTACTTTTATCGCCACCATGGTTCACATTAGAAAACATGTTGTTATCAACCAAAATCAACCCAAAAACTAAGAGGCACAACGAGATAAGGCGAAGGTCTCCGTCACCCACCAAAACAAGGCCTATCCTCCACTGCCCTACAACCCGAGAAGGTAGCCTCAAAGCTAGGCCAATCTCCCTAAATCACAAAATTCTAGAAGTTAGATGCATTCCATTGTCAGGGATCCTTAATAGCAAGGAGAGTACCCACAAAATGAATAATGCCTCCTATCACTGGAGGCATTATCTCGTTAGGAAACCCCCTCTCAACGAGAACCCACCAACTGGGATCTCTTAGACATCATTTGACGTCAAGATCAAATATTGGAGGAAGAAACACAATAGATCGTGAAACTCCAAATAACGGTTAACATTGAATATGAGGGTGAAAATAATCCTAGCTGTAGTAATCAGAACCCGCCCACCATTCATCCAAAAGGAATGGAAGTCGTGAGCTGGTAGCCTTCCACTATCATGGAGACCTTAAACATGCCTGATGACCAGAATTAGTTTAATCACCCCTTCTCATATTTCATCACGGGGAACAAAATCCTTAGGGGGTTCAAGTTTCCAGCAAATTTTGACTCGTATGACAGCACAACGAACCCCCACGAACACTTAGACACTTTCTAGATGACTATACTATTCCATGGGGCCACTAATCCTGTATTTTGTAGTGCCTTCTCCTTAACTCTAAAAAAAGCCACCTTGAGATGGTTCTCTATCTTGCCTCCGAGGTCTGTTAACTGATTTAGTGAGTTAGCTTCAAAACTTTTGTTGCACTTCACTACTAGCAAAGTACATCCAAAAACTTCATGCAACCTTATTAACTTCAGGTAGGGACGAGACAAACTACTTTGAGACTTTATAGCAATAAAGAGTCTATAGTGATAAAGGACTTTGACAAAGTGATCACTATGCATGCTATCATAGCTAGCCTCCATTCAAGACCTTTTGCTTCTTCCATTCCTAAGAGAAATCCTAAGGACCTAAATAAGCTCAAAAGCCAATTCAAAAAGTACATCAACATGGAATAGATGAACAGAGCATAAAAAAAAAACACGATAAAAATGAGGATCCCCAACCAAATAAGAATTAGGAACAATGTCCATCTCAGACCTCCTCCAAACCAAACCCCAAGGGGAAACTATGAAGAATACACCCCCCTAAGAGTTCCTAGGAGCCAAATATATCAAGAAGTATATCACACCGAGTTCCATGATATACCCAGGCTACCTCTACTAAAGAAACATGCTCAGAAAAGCAAGTCTAAGCATCATGACTATCATGGTGGCTACGGACATACTACAAACGACTATGTTTGGCTATATGATGCTATCGAGTCACCCATCCGGGATGAGCATCTTAGACAATATGTTTGCTAATACTGGAATGAGAACACTCAACACGGATCATAGAATTATAGGAAGAGAAGTCTTAGCCTAAGTAAAAGCCATTCTCCATACTAGAGAAGACAAACTCCTCCTAGAAACGAACAATGGAAGCAAAGCACCCCAAGATGAAAGATAGAATCAGGAAAGCAAACCACCCTGTGACTAATCCCCCCATGAAGAGGATCATCGCCATACAGAAGTCACTCGAACCATCAATACCATCTCGGTTGGCTTTGCTAAGGGCGGCGAATCCAATTTCTCCAGAAAGCAGCACTTGAAAGCTGTTTTAAGCATTATTTCCCACTCAATCTCCAAAATGAGATCGCAAAAAACACCACGATATCTTTCTCTAATGAAGATTATGGCAGAACTATCTCAGACCATAATGATCTGCTGGTCATATCTGAGATCTTAGCCAATATTGAGGTGAAACATATTTTCGTGGACTAAGGCAGCTCGACTGATATTATATTTATGGACTTTTTTAAGAAGCTGGAGGTCCCAAAGTAAGACTTCATCCCCCACAAGGGTGAACTCATCGGCTTCACTAGTGATAAGATTACCCCGAAAGGGTACATTAAGTTACATTGACCTTCGGAGTCAAACCAAAGATCAAGACAATAAAAGTAAGATTCTTAGTTGTTAATTGCCCTTCCGCCCACAACATAAACTAGGCCACCCTTCCCTAAATGTGTTTGGAGCTATGGTGTGTCTACTACACACTTGGCCATGAAATTCTTGAATAAGAACAATGAGATCATCAGGGTCGAGGGAGACTAAGCAACCATGAAAAGCAGTTACAATGCTAGCCTAAAGATAGGGAAAGCTCTATTGAAAATCACACCGCGCATACCAAACCAGACCATTATAGACCACTCAAATGTCTTCTTGGCCAAATTGGATATGCGAGAAGAAATCTGAGATACACGACCCCAACCAGAGGGAGAACATATACCCTTACAACTGGGTGAGAAGTCAGACTAGGTCACTAAGGTTGGCGGTCATCTCATGATAGAAGAAATGGACCCATTGAAGTGTTCTTAAAGAGAAAGAAAGATCTTTTCACCTAGACTTCAACAGACATGCTAAGGTTAGATCCAAACTTCATTTCTTACCGGCTTTCCATTAGTCCTAGTGTCAAACTAGTATCTTGGAAAAAAAGGAAAGCTGACCCAGAAAGATAGAAGAGTATTGAGACTCAAGTCAAAGAGCTCCTAGATGTCGGTTTCATTAGAAAAGTTACATATACCACTTGACTATCAAATATAGCCTTCATCAAGAAAGCTAGTGGGAAGTGGCATAGTGCATGGACAACATAGACCTCAACAAAGTATGTACAAAGGACCCCTACCCACTTCCCAACATTGACAAGTTAGTTAATAACTCTTCTGATTTTTGGCTTCTTTCCTTCATGGACGTCTATTCGGGATACAACCAGATCTTGATACATCCACATGATGAAGACAAAATGACATTCATAATGGAGAAAACTACTTACTACTATCGCATTATATGTTTGGCCTAAAAAATACTGGGGTAACATATCAACGCATGATGAATAAAGTTTTCAAAGATCAGATAGGCATAATACTAGAAGTCTATATTGACGACATGATTGTCAAAACCCTTACCATGGGTGACCACATTCAAAATCTTAACAAAGTCTTCCAATAACTCTGAAAACACAATATGTGTCTTAACTTAAAAAAATGTGCTTTCGGCGTACAAGCTGACAAGTTTTTGGGCTTTATGTTGACACACAAGGCAAAAAGGCAAACTCAGACAAATTCTAGGCGGTCATCAACATGTGCAACCCCCAAACTATTAAAGAAGTCCAATAACTAATAAGATAAATCACCGCCCTCACCTGATTCATAGCGAAAGCCACTCACAAATCTCTGCCCATTTTCAAACTCCTCAAGAAAGGGAAACATTTTGAGTAGACTCTGGACTCTGGAATGTGAATCAGCTTTCTCAAACTTAAAGACCTGCTTGGCTTCTCCCTTATCCTTACTAGATTAGAAACTAGTGAGACTTTCTATGTTTACCTCTCAGTCAACAAGGAAGCTGTTAATTCTGTGTTGATCAAAGAAACAAAAGAAAGACAAAGGCCAATTTACTACATTAGCAAAGTCCTTCAAGGTCTTGAGATATGCTATCAAAAGATTGAGAAGATAGCTCTGACAATTCCCATAACAGTTCATAGACTTCAGTAATACTTTCAATGCCATCCAATCATCGTGAGGATGGACTAGCCTACCCTGTAAGTATTACATAAATCGAACCTTTTCGAGCACAAGATTGCATGGATAGTAGAACTATCTGAGTTTAACATTACATATGAGCCCTAGTAAGCCATCAAAGCCTAGTGCTGTGAATTTTCTACAAGCGCATGGATCATATAAGTAGTAAAATAAAGATCATTCCCATGAGAATCGATTTATTACTAACTTTTATGGTGACTTTGATTATTTAAACAATAAAAGACTCAATCAAAATCAAAACGAAAATCAAAGCAAAAAAGTAAGCAAATAAATCTAGAAAAGTCAAGATTCAACCAAGATTTTAAGGCCTAGGACTAGCAATTCACTACACTATCCCCTATGATAAATTGCAATCCTATCTTTTCAAATGTTTAATTATGTTCTTCAAGGAGATTTGTCCTAAATTATTTAAAGCCCAATTTCTTAGCACTAAAAACGTGCTAAAACTCCATCAATCTCATTCTCATGGTAATTAATCCAAGTTCCAACCCATTAAGTTTTATGATAATTGTTTGCTCCTCGAAGGATTTAAGCTTATGTCTAGGTCTCAATTCCTAAGTTCAATTATTGAATTATTTAGCAATTAGGTTTCATCTTTCAATCCTTCACCTAAAGCCTGAGACTATGTAAATATGGCTGGCAACATACCACAAGCATTAAGCATACCAAAAATGAATCAAGGATAATAATTTTCCATTAACAAAGAATCAAATTAATAATTCAACATAGAAAAGTAGATAGTTGCACCCTAATCCTAGAAAAATGAATTTAGCCACTCATGGCTAACGTAGCATAAACAAGAACAAAAGTTAAAGAAACAACCATCATTCTATCTCAAGAAAATAGGAAAAAGAAAATAAAAAGAGAAGATGGAGAAGATAAAGAAGGAAAAGATGTCTTCAATGATTGAACTTCAATTGCTCTTGTGCTTTTCTTCAAAACCCTAGCCTCCAATCTTTGGTTTTCTGCCATCGTAAAAGTGTGCTTCAAGATTAGGGATTATCTTCTATTTATAATATTTGAGGTAAAAAATTACTATTTTTAGTCACAGGAAACCTCACATAGTCGTATCTAAACTCGACACGGTCGTGTGAGCTTGAATTGCGTAACTCACACCGTAAGTAAGACACGACCATGTGACCAAGAGACACGGTTGTGTCTCCTAAAAATAATCACACATAAACATTCTTCAAGTTAAACACAGCTGTGTGAGCTTGACATAAACGTTTCCCAAGTTAGAAACGACCGTGTTTAACTTCTCAATCGCTCATAAGACCCTGTCTAAGCCAAAATGGTCCTCTTTTACTCTGAAATCATAGTGTCTTCGCCTACTTTCACTCCAAATGTGTTAAATCTCTCTAAATATGCAAAAACAAAGACAATAATAAGGATCCATCTAAAATTCACTAATAAATATAAGCAAATCACTTCAATTTATCTAATATAAGACTATAAAATATAGTTATATCACCTAAGCATTATCTGACTTCATTGTTGAACTGACACAGGATCCCGACCCTCCTAAGGGAAATGCATGGACCATCTATATAGTTCATCAAACCCTAAGGGAAGTAGTGTCAGGATCATATTAGAAAATGCTAAAGGTATAACTACCGAATACTCCTTAAAGTTTGAGTTTCCCACCTTGAATAACCAGGTCAAATACAAAGCATGTATTATTGGACTTGTGATGGGAAAGGACTTGGGAGCAATCGAGATCATTCTCTACAACGATTCATAGCTTATGACTTCTCAAGTCATTGCAGAATATCAATCCAAAGAGCCCTTAATGCAGAAATACTTGATAAAAGTAAAGGAACTCCTCAACGAATTTACTTAAACAAAAATGGAGCACATTCCAATAGAGCATAACTCTTGAGCTGATATACTATCTAAGCTTACATGCACTAAGTCCCAGAAATAACAGGTCCCTTATCCAAGACACCTTGGCACCTCCAAGCATAACGAACATAGAAATTATGATGTTGGTCGATGAGAAAGAGGACTGGATTAAGCTCATCACTGATTATCTCCTTAACGGGATCCTGCCTGCTAATCCCAAAGAAGCTAAAAAGCTAATCTGTGTCTTAGCCCATTACACCATATACAATAACCAACTATATCGCGGAGGGTTTTCATTCCCCTTCTTAAGTGTTTTGATACTAGTAAAGCATGTTATGTTATAGTCGAGATACATAAAGGAAGCTGTGGACATCACATTGGAGGAAAATCTCTTGCACGAAAGGCACTGAAAGTTAGTTTCTATTGGCTTAGGATGGAAGCAGATGTCATGGAACGCGTCTACAAATGTGATAAATGCCAACATTTCATGGATATCTACCATGCCCCACCTAAAGAACTGAACACAATCTCAATTCCCTAGCCATTTTATAAGTTGAGGATGGATATCCTAGGCCTGTTCCTTTGGCTCTAGACAACTCAAATGCTTGATAGTGCTATCAATTATATTGAAAACTATGTAAAAAGTGTCTAGATTCAGTGTCTAGGCTAACCAAATCACGCAATAATAGTAATTAGGGTTTTTGTGATCTTTGTATTTATTATGATAACTATATAATTCATCCTCCGTTGCATAGTTGAGACACATGGTTTTCATCATATGTCTCTCTTTTCTCTCTTCACTCTCAACATGGTATCAAGAGCTTAAAGAGAGGCAACCCTAAAACCATGTGTGCCCAGTGGACCCACTGCCCACCGGTGAACTCTTTGCTAGTCTCCCCTTGTCATGTCCTCTTTCCAACAGAAATCCTATTGTCTACTATTGTCTGCTGTCTTCTGTCACTGTTTACTGCCTCTGTTGTCGTCCATTAACTTTTCAGTGACCTTTCCAATAGGCGACCCCATCACAGGACTCGCCTCCTCTTGCTCAGTCACCTCCCAAAGACTCTACCTCAGATCTTTAGTGATACACTCTTATGCACCTTTCTCTAGTCTCAGCACGTAGCTTTACCTTCCTCCCTTCAAACAGTGTGTGTTAATGCATGTCACTTAATCTTTGGTTGTGCCTTCTCCCACCCTGATCACCATCTTATTTCTGACCAGATCTCGACCACCACGATCTCAACTGCTCACCTGAGCATCTCTATCTTTCTCCTAGATTTGTTCAGGTACCTTGTGACTTTGTTCTTTTTGTACTTTGTATTTTGACCTATAGCTAGTGCAAACACCTTAGATCCCCAGAAGGATTCCTCGAAAGCTGTGCCCCCCCATTTTCACTAGTTACGTTAGTGCCTCTCTCTCTGCTGACAAATTAGATGGCAGTAACTATGATACTTGGGCTTCAGATATCAAGTTATAGCTCAATGACCAAGGCTATAAAGATCACTTCACTAAGAAGCTTGTGTTTGTGCTTGAGGCTGACAAACCCAGGTGGGGAAAGATTGATGCCCAGTTATGTAATCTCATCAAATCCATCATTCATCCCTCACTCAAGCATATCTTTTATGATATTATATGTAAGTCTATTTAGGAGTAGGCCAAGGTTTTTTACACTAATCATACCCAACGACTGTATGGGGTTGGTCATAACCTCATGAGTGTCGTTACTCCTAGAAAGTTTGATGGTCATATGTTTATCAATTTGGGAAAGGTTCATGGTGCTCTCCATAATTTTAATGAGCCGCTGCCCCCTACTGATACCTTAGCGAAAGAATTTGAGCAACTCAATACCTTCTTTATGCTCATGGCCCTGTATGGTTTGCCTTCAAAATATTCTGTCAACTGGGATAAGATTTTGGGTTCTTCTAATATCATTACTTTAGCCACGACTTAGTCCACTTTGCTCTGGGTCTCGGCCAAGCAACCCTCTGATTCTGTCATTACTCCTGCTCTGACTTCAGTTGATACCTCTGCCCTTGTCTTCTAGAGCACCAATTATGGCCATTCTCATACTAGCAACTTGGGCAGAGCCTATCCAAAGTGTGATCACTACAACAAGTTAGGCCATACTATGGATAGGTGTTGGATTTTACATAGCCATCCTCCACGAGCTACTAATGTTGCACAGGCTGTTGCATCCGATCCACTTGAGCCCTCTACCTAACTAATTGCATCTCTAGCTCCCTATGCGTATTTTCTTAAGTAGTTTGAGCAACATCAAGCCTCTAGTTCCACTGCATTTGTTGAGCACACTAGTAATGCATTTGCTTATCTTTCTCAACCACCATCCTTAGGTCCTTGAATCTGGTGCCTCTGATCACGTCTCTAGTAATAAGCACATTTGTTACCAAGTGGCTTCCAGTACTCAAGAGGGGGGTGAATTGAGTATAAAGCTTTTTCACAAAAATCTCTTTTAATTAAAACGAATATCAAAAGCTTAATAAATAAATGCACAGAAAGAATAAGAAGAAGAAAAGAAACAATAAAGAATAGCAAAAAGTAAATGCGCAGTAAAATAAATTGCATAAAATAAAGAGATTAGGGAAAAGAGAAGCAAGCATAGTATTTATCCTGGTTCGACCACTAACCCACTTGTGCTCTACGTCCAGTCCTCGAAAGCTGAGATTTTTCACTAAGTATACAAGCTTCAATAGGTGCTTGCTGCTAGTTACAAAATAGAGCACTTTTCACACACGGGGACACTCTACCCTTGTGCTAAAGTCTCACCTTGAGGATACCTCACCCTTATACAAATCTTGAGGATACCTCACCTCGATACAAAATATCGAAAATAGATGAAGAGAAACTCTCACTCGAGTAAGTAATACAAATTGAAGCACTATAGAGCTTTCTAACAATATCTCAGAATTTTATCAAAAGAGCACAGAGAGAAAAAAGAGAAATTATGCAAGCAGTATTTTAGCACAGCCAGAAAATAAATTCAAGGATTGGTGTGTTTCAACCGTGAGAGAATGTATCTATTTATAGAGCCTTTGATCAGAAAAAAATGCTGAGGAAATGAATGCATAATAAATGCAAAATACGTTTGCGTATCAAATTCAAAAATTTAAAACCAGAAACTCGTGGGTATTTGAATACCTTATTGTGGTATTCGAATGCCTCTGATATCAGAAAATATAAAAACAGTTTAAGCTCAGGTTATTCGAATACCTTATTGTGGTATTCGAATACCACTTATATCAGTATATAAAAAATAGTTCTGACCCACGTTATTCGAATACCATATCAAAGTATTCGAATGCCACTGCTTGAAAAATGTTTCAGAAGGCATTTTAGAGACAGGTTATTCGAATACTATTATGAGGTATTCGAATACCTCTGAATAAAACATGTTTTTTAAAGGCTTTTAAGAGATTGTATTCGAATACCTCTAAGGTTATTCGAATGCCTCTATTTGAAAACATGATAAACACCTTTAGAAAACAGATTAGGTGATTTCTTATTTTCACAAACTCTTTGATCAAATTAAAACCTTAATTTAGTTTGTGAGAAAACATATTTTTAGATCTTTTGACTTAAACACTGAGATATCCTATGAGAGCTCTGTACAAGAGAGATCCTAAGTCCTAAAGCTAAACTTGAAGAACTTGAACATAATCTCTTCATTATCTTCATATTTGTTATCATCAAAACTTATCATCAATGTTGCATGGTAATCACATTCTCCCCCTTTTTGATGATGACAAACTATCATTGAGAAAAGCATTAGTTCATATAAATTGAAATTCAAAAAGATAAAGACTTACTCTCAAGCATATTCTCCCCCTTTCTTTTGGAATCTAAGAGCCAGTATAAAATCTGTCTTTTCTCAAATAAGATTGATTATTTTTCTCCCCCTTTTGACATGATCAAAAAGGAGGCAGTCATTCAATAAAGCATATTGATATGTATAAGATAAACAGTTTGCATTTGACAGCAGATGAAAGGAAAAATACTCATTCTATTAAATATAAGTGGCCAATGGCATGTACAAAAGTAATTAAAAGGCAATCAATACAATAAACAGCCAAGAGCAAAACACAAGCAACTGATCCTACTACTAAGCAAGCCCTAGAAATAGGCATCAGGTGGTGGAGGAGGAGAGGCGGGGTCATTGCCAGATAGGAGAGCTCGAAGGGCAGCCTGTTCACGCTCAACACCAGCGATTCTGTCAAACAGAATAGTGAAGGTGTTCTCCTTATAGGTTCTGTTATCCAACAGGGTAGCCAGGATTTGTTCATTCGTGACAGAAGCAGGAATACCAAAAGGGAGTTTTGAGGAAGAGGGAAAATGAAGAGGTTTTGAAAAACTGAGAGAAAACAAAAAGGGCGTATTCGGATACGCAGGTAGGGAGGGGGTATTTTAAAGAAAAGGGGAGGTATTCGAATAGGAAAGCTCAAAAGATGCAGCCTCCAGACAGAGGGTATTCGAATACCACACCAGGTATTCGAATAGATTACCAGATTGGGCTTGGCTGCCAAACGAAGGTATTCGAATTCTTTTAATGGTATTCGAATGCTCATGAAATATTCGAATACTCCAGAGACAAACTGATGGTATTCGAATATTCCAGAGACAGAGGAGAAGGCCAAGGGAGCAAGTATTCGACTAAGACATAATGGTATTCGAATACTCCAGAGAGAAATAGAAACAGGAAGCATCTGGGTATTCGAATAACCCTGATGGCATTCGAATGCTCCAGAGATCTGTGAGAGGGACTGAGACAAAAAAGCCTTTGGGTATTCGAATAATCCTTAAAGGTATTCGAATGCCTTAAACAAAAAGAACATAGGTTTTCTTATATAATAGTAAGGGTATTCGAATACCATATGGAGGTATTCGAATAACTAAACAAGAAAAGCACTTATAAATGTCCAGAAAATGCAATTTTGAAAGACAAACGCATACCTGTTGATGAAGTACCTGCAAAAAAGATTTTGAGATAACTCCGACGCTCAAGTCAGTAATAGTTTAAGAAGGATTAAACATAAATTTAAGCAAATAACAAGCATTTAAATGTTGGATAGATCAATTATGCCTAATTCTCCTCTTATATAAAAGAATGCTTCTTTTGCTAGGGGTTTAGTGAAAATATCTGCAAGTTGCTTAGATGTTTCAACAAATTCAAGAATGTAATCCCCTTTTTGTACATGATCTCTGATAAAGTGATGTCTTATCTCTATATGCTTTGTTCTAGATTGCAGTATGGGATTCTTAGAGATATTTATTGCACTAGTGTTATCACATCTTATTGGGATGTGATCAAGCTGAAGACCGTAGTCTAAGAGTTGTTGTTTCATCCAAAGGATCTGAGCGCAGCAACTCCCGGCTGCAACATATTCAGCCTCAGTGGTAGACAAAGCCACACTATTTTGTTTCTTGCTATGCCAAGAAACTAAAGAACTACCAAGCAAGTGGCATGTTCCACTAGTACTTTTTCTGTCCAATTTGCACCCAGCAAAATCAGAGTCAGAATAGCCTATTAGGCTACAAGAGACACCTTTAGGGTACCACAAGCCCATTTGTGATGTGCCTACTAGGTATTTCATTATTCGTTTAACAACACTTAAATGAGATTCCTTAGGGTTTGCCTGATATCTAGCACACATGTATACACTAAACATAATATCTGGCCTACTAGCAGTTAGATAAAGGAGAGATCCGATCATACCTCTATATTTCGTTATTTCTACTGATTTACCTCTTTCATCTTTGTCCAAGTAGCAAGACGTGCCCATCGGAGTGGCCATGTGTTTAGCGTTTTCCATTTCGAATCTCTTGAGCAATTCCTTGCAGTATTTTGTTTGACTTATGAAAGTCCCTTCGTTCATTTGTTTGATTTGAAGTCCGAGGAAGAAATTCAATTCTCCCATCATTGATATTTCAAATTCATTTTGCATTGACTTAGCAAAATCTTTGCAAAGGGATTCATTAGTAGCACCGAAGATAATATCATCCATATATACTTGCACAAGAAGAATGTCATACTTTTTATTTTTAATAAAAAGAGTAGTATCAACTTTTCCTCTTGAAAAATCATTTTCCAAAAGAAACTTACTCAACCTTTCATACCAAGCTCTAGGAGCTTGCTTTAAACCATATAAAGCCTTTTTAAGTTTAAAAACATGGTTGGGCAGTTCATGATTTTTGAAACCTGGAGGTTGTTCAACATATACCTCATCTTGAATAAAACCATTCAGAAAAGCACTCTTGACATCCATTTGATATAATTTGAAATCCATGATGCAAGCATAAGCAAGTAACATTCTAATAGCTTCTAGTCTAGCTACAGGTGCATAGGTTTCTTCATAATCTATACCTTCTTCTTGATTATATCCTTTAGCAACCAATCTAGCTTTGTTTCTAGTTATTAATCCATTTTCATTAAGTTTGTTTCTAAAAACCCACTTAGTGCTAATTATGGGGTGATTATTAGGTCTAGCAACTAATTTCCAAACTTGATTTCTTTCAAACTGATTTAATTCCTCATGCATTGCTAAGATCAAATGTTCATCATCAAAAGCTTCAATTAAATCCTTAGGTTCAATTTGAGAAACAAAAGCTAAATGATTACAAGTGTTTCTAAGAGAATTATGAGTACTTACACCTTTAGATACATCACCGATAATCTGATCAAGGGAGTGATATTTTGAAGTTCGCCATTCTTTGGGAAGTTCCAAAGCTTGCGAATATTCTTGTCTTTGTTTATTCTCTTGCTCATTGATTTCTTTTTCTTTATTATCCAAATGTGTTTCTGCCAAAACTTCTGCAACATCATCAACAACAAGATCCTTTCTCGATCCATTTGGGCCAGTTTCATCAAATACAACATGTATAGATTCTTCAATAGTCATAGTTCTTTTATTATATATACGAAAAGCTTTACTATGATTTGAATAACCAAGAAATATACCTTCATCAGACTTAGCATCAAACTTGCCTAAATTATCTTTTCCATTGTTTAAAACAAAGCATTTACAACCAAAAACATGAAAGTGTGAGACATTTGGCTTTCTTCCCTTATACAACTCATATGGGGTTTTCTTTAAAATAGGCCTTATAAGGGCCCAGTTCATTACATAACAAGTTGTATTTACAGCATCCACCCAAAAGTATTTAGGAAGAGCAGTCTCATTAAGCATAGTTCTCGCCATTTCTTCTAAAGAACGGTTTTTCTTTCTACAACTCCGTTTTGTTGCGGAGTTCTAGGGGCAGAGAAGTTATGGTTAATGCCATGTTCATCACAGTAAGTTTCAAAAATATTGTTTTCAAATTCGCCACCATGATCACTTCTTATAGAAGATATTTGAAAACCTTTTTTATTTTGAATAACTTTGGCAAGTCTTTTAAAAGCTAAAAATGCATCATTTTTATTTGCAAGAAATAAAGTCCATGTAAACCTAGAAAAATCATCCACAATCACTAAAGCATAGTAATTCCCACCAAAGCTCATAGTTCTAGAAGGTCCAAACAGATCCACGTGCAAAAGTTGTAAAGGTCTAGTAGTTGAAATTATATTTTTTGCTTTAAAAGAGACCTTTATTTGTTTACCCTTTTGACATGCATCACATAACTTATCTTTTATAAAGTTAAGCTTGGGTAATCCAATTACTAGCTCTTTGGAGACCAACTTCTTTAAGTGATCCATGTGAATGTGTGCAATTCTCCTATGCCATAGCCATGAATCATCATTCTTACTTAAAAGGCATTTCGCATCATTTGAAGATATATCATCAAGACTAATCATATAGATATTGTTTACTCTATGTCCAATGAATTTAACATGCTTGTCATTTTTATCTTCAATTATGCAACAATTTGAATCAAATATAACTTTATTTCTTTTATCACATAATTGGCTAATACTAAGCAAGTTATGTTTCAAACCCTCAATAAGCAGTTCATTTTCAATAGAGGAGTTAGGGTTCTTACCGACTTTGTCGATTCCAAGAATTTTACCCTTGTTGTTATCGCCATAAGTGACGTGTCCATGATTCTTGGGAATCAACATGGTGAATTTTGAGTCGTCCCCGGTCATGTGCTTGGAGCAGCCGCTATCAAGATACCAATTTGAACTCCCGGCTTTCAAACACACCTACAACACAAGTTTAGCTTTTAACTTTTGGTACCCAAACTTTCTTGGGTCCTTGTGTGTTAGTTTTGGGTATAGTACCTTTGGGAACCCAAACCATTTTTGTTCCAACTTTTGTATTTATATTTTTCCTTGCATTACATGTTGAAGCACTATGTCCTTTTCTTCCACAATAAAAGCATTTAATAAAAGAACTACTTGAAATACTAGAATGCACAAAGAAATTTTTATAGAGTTTTTGTTGATTTTTTGGGTTATAACCTATCCCGGCTTTTTGAAAAACCACTCTTTGTCTTCCTAATAAAATATTTAAGTTATTCCTTCCAAAGGTGAATTTAGAAAGAGTGTTCTTTAAGTCTTCGTTTTCTTTTTCAAGTATATGACATGAAGAACAAGATGAAGAAGTAGACGCATGTGAAGAATGATTTATGCATGCATCAATGATTCCTAAAGTTTCGTTTTCAATTTTCAATTCTTCTATTTCTTTGTTTAAAACAAGAATTTGATTTTCTAAAGAAGAAATTGTTTTCTTAGATGAAGAAATAATTTTTATGAGTTTTAAAGATTCTTCATGTAGTTCCTTAAAAGCATCTTGTAACTCATCGTAGCAGGGCAATAAAGTAGTATTAGAACTTACCTCGTTTTCGCTTTCTTCTTCATCTCCTTTTGCCATAAGACACAGTTGAGCTTCTTCGCTATCTGAGCTGTCAGTTAAGTCCATGTCATTTTCATCCCATGTTATGTAGGCTTTTCTTCCTTTTCTTTCCTTGAAGGGCTTCTTTTCAAATTTCTTCTTCTTCTTTTGATAAACTGGGCACTCCATTTTCATATGACCAGGTTTGCCACATTCATAGCAAGTTGGAGTCGATGAAGCTCCTTCACCTTTGAAGTGTGTCTTTTTAGGAGGGAATGGAGGTCTTCTTTGCGTTCCCTCTTTCCTGAGAAATTTATCAAACTTTTTAACTAGTAAACTTAGATTTTCTTCACTTACCTCGATGTTCTCTGAACTTTCTTCATTTTCTTCATCATCATTGTCGAATGTTGATGAAGTGGCTTTGAGCGCTATTCCCTTTTTCTTTATATCGTTCTCTTCGCTTTGGCTTAGTCTGCTTAGTTCCAATTCGTACTCATGAAGTTTTCCAAAGAGGGTAGCTAAAGTCATTGTGGATAAATTTCTTGATTCTGATATTGCTGTCACTTTGGGTTGCCAAATTCTGCTAAGACATCTCAAAACTTTGTTAATCAAATCTTCGTTAGAAAAACTTTTGCCTAAAGATGCAACATGATTAACTATGTGGGTGAACCTCTTTTGCATTTCCTGAATGCTTTCTCCTTGGTTCATTAGAATAATTCATATTCACGAGTTAGAGAATTTATTCTCGACCTCTTAACTTCACTAGTACCCTCATGGGTAACTTGCAAAGTATCCCACATTTCTTTAGCAGTTTTATAATTTGAAATTCTAAAAAACTCATCATATTCCAAAGCAGTAGTAATAATATTTTTGGCTTTTAAATTAAATTGAACTTTTCTTTTGTCTTCATCAGACCATTTATTTCGTGGTGTTTCAGTCCTTACACCATCGACCTCGTGTGGGTATAAAAGTGCCATTTTCTGACAAAGATCCCATACATCTAGATCAATAGCTTCGATGAAGATTTTCATTCTTTCCTTCCAATATGCATAACCATCCCCATTAAAAAAGGGTGGTCGGTTTATGGAAGATCCTTTTGAAAAACCATTTGAGGAAGTCATGTTCTCTTGAAGCTGCTAAGCTCTTTATACAAGAGTCTAGCTCTGATACCACTTGTTACCAAGTGGCTTCCAGTACTCAAGAGGGGGGGTGAATTGAGTATAAAACTTTTTCCCAAAAACCTCTTTTAATTAAAACGAATATCAAAAGCTTAATAAATAAATGCACAGAAAGAATGAAAAGAAGAAAAGAAACAATAAAGAATAGCGAAAAGTAAATGCGCAGTAAAATAAATTGCATAAAATAAAGAGATTAGGGAAAAGAGAAGCAGACACAATATTTATCCTGGTTCGACCACTAACCCACTTGTGGTCTACGTCCAGTCCTCGAAAGCCGAGATTTTTCACTAAGTATATAAGCTTCAATAGGTGCTTGCTACTGTTACAAAATAGAGCACTTTTCACACACAGGGACACTCTACCCTTGTGCTAAAATCTCAGCCTGCAGGGATACCTCACCCTTATACAAACCTTGAGGGATACCTCACCCTCGATACAAAATATCAG
Organism: Ormosia semicastrata; assembly: GCA_029884595.1. NCBI lineage: Eukaryota > Viridiplantae > Streptophyta > Magnoliopsida > Fabales > Fabaceae > Ormosia > Ormosia semicastrata. Next base: position 65,558,191 of record JAQQTO010000062.1, read on the forward strand.
AAAATAGATGAAGAGAAACTCTCACTCAGAGTAAGTAATACAAATTGAAGCACTATAGAGCTTTCTAACAATATCTCAGAATTTTATCAAAAGAGCACAGAGAGAAAAAAGGGAAATTATGCGAGCAGTATTTTAGCACAGCCAGAAAATAAATTCAAGGATTGATGTGTTTCAGCCGTGAGAGAAAGTCTCTATTTATAGAGCCTTTGATCAGAAAAAAATGCTGAGGAAATGAATGCATAATAAATGCAAAATACGTTTGTGTATCAAATTCAAAAATTTAAAACCAGAAACTCGTGGGTATTCGAATACCTTATTATGGTATTCGAATGCCTCTGATATCAGAAAATATAAAAACAGTTTAAGCTCAGGTTATTCGAATACCTTATTGTGGTATTCGAATACCACTTATATCAGTATATAAAAAACAGTTCTGACCCACGTTATTCGAATACCATATCAAAGTATTCGAATGCCACTGCTTGAAAAATGTTTCAGAAGGCATTTTAGAGACAGGTTATTCGAATACTATTATGAGGTATTCGAATACCTCTGAATAAAACACATTTTTTAAAGGCTTTTAAGAGATTGTATTCGAATACCTCTAAGGTTATTCGAATGCCTCTATTTGAAAACATGATAAACACCTTTAGAAAACAGATTAGGTGATTTCTTATTTTCACAAACTCTTTGATCAAATTAAAACCTTAATTTAGTTTGTGAGAAAACATGTTTTTAGATCTTTTGACTTAAACACTGAGATATCCTATGAGAGCTCTGTACAAGAGAAATCCTAAGTCCTAAAGCTAAACTTGAAGAACTTGAACTTGATCTCTTCATTATCTTCATATTTGTTATCATCAAAACTTATCATCAATGTTGCATGGTAATCACATTATTTTTCTTCAAAATTTCTAAATTTGGTTATTTACCTATAATCACTTTAGCAAATGGTTTCCAAACACGACTACAAAGGATTGGCATTATCCTTCCCCTCTTTTTCTTGTCCATTGAATCAGTGCTTTATGTTCTTAGGAGTCCTTTTAATTTATTGTCCATTAGTTATTTTGCATGTTCTTTAGATTGTCAAATTAAATTCACTAAAGACTCTATCATTTTGTAGAACTAGAGTTCGGGATAGATGATTAGCCCTAGATGTGAGTATAATGGCTTCTACTAACTCTCTGTCACCTCTTATGTTTGCTCTATCATGGATTCCTCTCTCACAATCCATACTTAGTTGGGTCATCCTAGCCTTTCCAAACTACAACGAATGGTACTAAGCTTATCTAAGTTATCCAGTTTACCTTGTGAGTCGTGTCAACTTAGGAAACATACTTATAGTTTGTTTCCCGATAGAGTCTGTCATCAACCTGCATTTTCTTTTGCTTTATTTCATTCTGATGTTCGGGGTCCTAGTCGTATTGAGTCTACTTTAGGATTAAAATAATTTTTTACTTTCATTAATGACTATTCTCAGTATACTTGGCATTGGTGTATACCCTAGAGGCCAATTTATTTTGACCATACTTACATACATTATATTAAGCTATTTATCCAATACATGAGACATTTCATTTATTATGTTATTTATAATAAACATAATAAAGCCTTTAGAATAGTAAGTTTAATGTCATGGGACATTAAGTGGATGACTTGATCATGAGATCCTATTGGATATATTCATAACACTATTCTTAAATGTCTCTAGTCAAGTATTATTATTAACTAAGACAACAATAATGCATTGAGACTAGCATGTGCATAGACTGATGGCCACATCTCACGGGTCATGGAAATGAGATATCAAGTCATTACATGGATACATATTAGAGTAATGATGTATTGGAATAACCCACCATGAGAACGTTGCATGGATCGTTGCGTGAGTGTCATAAGCGATTCTCAAAGTGACAATGGTGTATGTGGTTCTTTGACCTGAAATCACTACGATTCCTACATGAGGAGTTGCATGTTTTAATACTATCAAATGTCATTTGTAACAAGGTGATTATAAAGTTGGTTATTGGACATACGGTGAATTATGTAGAGGGATATGAGTAACCTACATGGGATTTGTCTCTCCTACATAACAGGAGCGATATCTTTGGGCCTCCTGATTGAGTAAGACTATGAAATGCATGGCCATGCTCAAATGAGTAAATATGATATATTGATCTCATTTGTTATTACTACATTTACTCGAGTATCAGGAAATAAAAGATTGAACTATACAAAGGTGACACATACTATGCATTGTGTTCAATCTAGATATCTGGACAAAGGGACTAAATTACATGAAACATTAGTGACAAAAATGTTATGTCAAATCACTAACATTCTCATTACTTGGGTAGCAGCGAAGTATTGATAAATGCCGCTCACTGCTTGTAATATTAAAATAGGATTTTAATATTATTGCCAATGTCATGAGGACCTGCAAGGTTACACTCATAGAACAAACTAAATTGGAGCAATGAGAATCCAAGTAGGACTAGGATTCCATTGTGGGTCAAACTCATAACAGATGAGTCCAAGGTTACATTGCTAACCCTATTACTACTTTTACTCACATAAGGTAACCACTATTCTAAATAGTATTGCTAAGGGGACTATTAAGGTATGCATTACGAACCCTAGCTGTACCCTAACAGAAACAGTGAGTAAGTGAGTGACAGATTTATCTTCTCTTCATAGCTAGCACTGTGCTAGAGACGTGAAATTCCAAGATTGTAGAAGTTAGATGTTTGTGTAGGCAACATAAAGGCATCATTGTTGCTATACAGGTGATTTGCTTGATCATTTTTCTTTTTTCTAACTTCAAAAGGTAAACTCAAAAACATGAATCATAGCTCTCTTTCGCATGGATCCTTGATGGGAATTCTTTTTCTGCTATGCTTTTGTTTATGGATTTCCCAACACTTGGTTATTTTTAATACAAACTAGGTCTAAGTTGTTTTCTATTTGTCATAATTTTTATCATGAAATAAAAACTCAATTTAGTGTTCCAATTTGTACTTTGCGTAGTGACAATGCCTGTGAATTTTATCTCATCCTTTTCAACATTTTATGGCATCTAATGGCATTCTTCATCAAATATTTTATGCTTATACCCCTTAACAAAATAAGATTATTGAGCACAAAAATAGACACATAATTAAAACAACTCAAAACATCTTGCTTCATGGTCGCGTTCCTTTCTATTTTTAGGGTGATGCGATTCTTATTGCCTGCTACTTAATTAATCCATGTCCTTTTCTATACTTGATAACCAGGTACCCTACACTGTGTTGTTCCTTGTTAACCTTTCCATACTCTTCCACCTCGTGTCTTGAGGTCAACATATTTTGTCTATAATCTCATTCCTGGTCTTAACAAACATTTTGCCTACTCCATTAAATGTGTTTTTCTCAGTTATAATCAGTCTCAAAAGGGTTATAGTTATTTTTCACCTACTCTTCACCATTACATGATCTTTGTCGATGTAACATTCTTCTAGTCTGTTCTATTCTTTGAGTCTCTTTCCTCTACTCCTGAGCCCATCTCTGATGTCTTACCTGTTACTCTTCCTCTTATCCCTGTCGAGTCAGATACATCTCAGACCTTTTGTGTTGAGGAATCTACCACTACCATTCACCCCTTCCAAGTCTATCATTATCAGCCACAGGCACCTCCACCATCATTACCTCTAGTAGAAGTTGTAGAGGTCACTGTGGACTCTCCTCTAGAACCAATTTCTTTACTAGCTCCGACACTACATCTTGAGCCTGACCTTCGTATTGCTCTTCGAAAAGGTATACAATCTACTTGTAACCCTTCTCTTCACTATATTACTTTGAGTTATCATTGCCTAACTTCTTCGCATTATGCTTGTCTTTCTTCTTTGTCTTTTATATCTATTCCTAAATCTCCAAGTAACGCTTTATCCCATCCGAGGTGGAGAAAAGATATGATTGATGAGATACATGCCCTTTAGAGATATGGTACTTGAGAACTTATTCCTCTTCCTCCTAGGAATTATATTGTAGGCTATTGATGGATTTATACAGTCAAGGTTGGCCTTGATGGCAAGCTTAATCTCCTCAAGGCTCGTTTGGTGGTAAAAAGGTATACCTAAATTTTTGACTTAGATTACTGGGATACTTTCTCATCAGTAACGAAGATGGATTATATTCAACTTTTTCTATCTACGGCCGTTATTCACCACTGGTCCTTTTATAAGTTGAATATCAAGAATGCTTCTCTCCATGGTGATTTAGAAGAAGAGGTTTATATAGAGCAACCACCAGGGCTTGTTGCTCACAGGGAGTCTTCTGGTCTCGTTTGTCGTCTTCACAAGTCCTTGTATGGCCTCAAATAATCTCATTGAGCTTGGTTTAGTCAATTTAGTACTTTTTTTAGCAGTTTGGTATGACTCGGAGTGAGGTTGATCGCTCTGTCTTCTACCTCCATACGATATGAGGCTGCATCTATTTGATTGTGTATGTGGACAACATTTTTATCATTGGCAGTGATCACCAGGGCATACCTTAGATAAAACAACACATCTGTCATCACTTTCAAACCAAAGATCTTGGCAAATTTTGTTATTTCTTATGAATTAAAGTGGCACAATCAGAGGATAGTATATTTATCTCACAAAAGAAGTACGCTATGGACATCCTTGAGGATATAAGTCTATTAAATACAAAGCCTATTGATACCACTATGGATCCTAATGTTAGGCTTCTACTAGATCAGGGGGAGCTACTTTCAGACCCAAGAAGATATAGAAGATTGGATAGAAAACTAAACTACCTCACTATTCCTCGTTAGATATTTTTTTTTGCAGTGAGTGTTGAGTATGATAAATCAGTTTCTAAACTCATCTTGCGAAAGACATTGGAATGCAATCACTCATATCCTAAAGTATATTAAAGGAGCTCCAGGAAAATATCTCGTCTATGAATATAAAGGTTATACTCAGATTATTAGAAATTTAGATGTTGACTGGGAAGGCTCTCCTACTGATAGAAGATCCACTTCTAGGTATTGTGTATTTATCAGGGGTAATATGATATCCTAAAAGAGTAAGAAACAAAATATGTGAGGAAATAAGTTTGCCCTAAATGGTTTTATATGTTAAGTTTTGATGATGACAAATACAAGACAAAAGGAATATATTGCTTATACTCTTTAATGCATTCTATATAGAGCATATCCATTAATATTTAATAAATATCTTATTTGGATGTGTCTATGAATGTTTTATATGCATGTTAAACTAACTAAAGCTATATATTTATGATTCATGCATATGAAGATATTAAATTATGTTTTTGGACTAACTATGCTTGTTTAAGTGAGTGATACTTTGTAGGATAGTCCAAGTACCAAGAGTGAGCTTGCAACAAGAAAGCAAAAGATCTCAATTAAGCTCAACACAAAGGAGAATGTGAATGCCTATTTCATGAAGGTATTGATAAACATCGAAGTCATGTCAAAGACCAAGTCCAAAGGAAGATTAAATGGTATAGCTTATAGGACTTAGTGTCTTTATGTACGAAGCCTTATGGATATCTCAAATATGTTTTTACAAATGATTTTCCTATGCTAAAATACCCAACAAATAAGTTTTGAAAAGTTATTTATGGTGGTAGTTCAAATTTATGAAAAATAGCCAAGTTTGAGTTTTGTAAAACTGACTTTTGGTCACTCTTTTAATTATATCTTTCAAAATACTTTGAGTTTTGTTTTGAAACTTATTTCATTTGAAAATAGACTCAATGATCTTTCTAATGACTGGTCATTTGCTTTAAACGGATAAGAAATGAAGAAGTTATGACCATTTAAAGTTAGTTTTCGAAATCTGAGTGGTTTATTCGAATAAAGCATATGTTATTCGAATAACACACCACAAAAATCATATCAGACCGAGTTTTTAATGGTTTATTTGAATAACTAAAGGGTTATTCGAATAACATGACCCAAAAAATGTTAATGAACGTGTTTTTAACGTTTTATTCGAATAACTAAACGTTTATTCGAATAACCAAATGTTTATTCGAATAAATGGACTTCCAGAAAGGTTTCTCTCAAATGAATTATTCGAATAACTCAGTAGTTATTTGAATAATCCTAGTTTTTCAGAACTCTGTTTATTAAAGAGTTATTCGAATACATTTTAAGGTTATTCGAATAACCCATGTCAGTTTGCTTTTTACGATGGTTTTATGAACAGTGTTATTCGAATAATGGTTTATGCTATTCGAATAACCTCGGGCTTTTACGAATACTGATATGGAAACTAACGGACATATTATCGTAATAATCATGGATTTAATTACACCCAACGGCTATTTTCTATTTGGCTCTATAAATAGAGACCGTGGGTCTCATCTGAAATACTCCAGCTATTTGTTTAATTTGCGCTTGCTCTGAAAAATGTGATTTATATTTTATGCCTATTTTCTGTGCTCTTTTTGCTAAAACTTTGAGATATCCTTTGAGAGCCTCTTAGCACTTCAAATTGTATAATTTGCTCTGAGTGAGAGTTTCTATCCATCTATAATTTCTATTCTTCTGTATTGAGGGTGAGGTATCCTTCAAGGTTTGTAAAAGGGGTGAGGTATCCCTCTAAGGTTTGTATAAGAGTGAGGTATCCCTGTAGGCTGAGACTTTAGCACAAGGGTAGAGTTTTCCTGTGTGTGAAAAGTACTCTTTTATGTAACGGTTGCAAGCACCTATTGAAGCTTGTATACATAGTGAAAAATCTTGAACTGTGTTTTGGGGACTGGACGTAGATCACAAGTGGGTTAGTGGTCGAACCAGGATAAATATCGTGCCTGCTCTTCTTCTCTTTATCTCTTTATTTCATGTAATTTTATTTTATTGCATATTTACTTTTCGCTGTTCTTAAAGTTTCTTTTCTTCATCACGTTCCTTCTGTGCTTTTATTTAAATAGCTTAAATATTTGTATTTATTTTAAGAGCATTTGTGAAAAAGTTTTTATACCCAATTCACCCCCCCTCTTGGGTAATAGTTGTCATGACTAACAAGTGGTATCAGAGCTTCGTGCTCTGGTGAAAGCTTAATCGCTTAGAGTTAAAGATCCTTGTTTATTAGCAACCTTGAAAGTTTTTCAAAATGGAAGAGTTTGAAATTGATAAACCACCATTCTTTGATGATGTGAATTTTGTTTATTGGAAAGCTAGAGTAGAGTTTTATATACAGTCTATTGATTTGGATTTGTGGGATGTTGTGCTAAATGGATTTATTTATAAATCAAAACAAACTTGGAATGATTTTGATAAAAAATGTTTTTCTTCGAATATTAGAGCTATGCAAATTTTGAGAAGTAGTTTGAATGATGATGCTTATGCTGAAATTAAAAATTGTTCTAGTGCCAAAGAAATTTTAGACACTCTTGATGATATTTATCTTGCTAACAATGATTTTGTGCATAAAGTTATATATAGAAAGCAAGAAGAGCAAAAGTCATTAAAGGAAGCTTATCATGAAAAATATCCTCAAATATATGCTCAAACTATTGAAAGGAGCCAAATGCCTCTTGGTGACGATGGTGCTCAATTTGAAGAAGAGGCAAAGCAAAATAAAATTGATGAGGAAGAAGGTGATTCCCTTCAAGAGCCAAGTGTACTAAAAATTGCGACTACTTCCTACATGGCTAAAAAGGACTTTGAGATAAATAATTCTAAACTATATTATAGTTCTTCCTATGATGTGTTACAATGTGCATATAATGAATTGTATGATGGTTTATTGAATTTAGAAAAGAAAAACTTATCGTGTTTGGAAAGCATTTCCTTTATTAAAAATGAAATTGAAACTTTGAAAAATGAGTATGCCTTTCTTAATGAGGAAATATCTTTAAAATGTAAAACCTCAACTTCTTGTGAAAAGTGCATTGATTTAGAAAATCAAGTTGAGGACTTATATTCCGAATTGGCCAAAGCTAATGATTGTAATTGTTTAAATTCTATACTTGTTAATGAGAATAAAATTAGTGTTATTTCATATGAAAATTCAAGTAAGGCTTATGGCAAAAATGATGTAGAATATAAAAATAACAAAAGGCTTAAGGTTTTTCAAAAATGATATTCAAATGATTAAGCCATCATTAAATTCAATTATTTGTAATTTTTGTGGTCATCAAGGATATATTTCTCATTTATGCAATTATAGAAGAAATCCTTATATGAGAAATTGTATGATATGGGTTCCTAAAAATCCTAAAGGCCCTAATACTAATATTCAAGGACCCAAAATGAAGTAGGTACCAAAGTGTCCTCTTAGTATTTCAATTATGCAGAATATTTCTCAAAAGGATGGTCAAATTGGTCAAAATAAAGAGGAATCATCAAGGAGAATGCTTCTAAAGCCTAATGGTAGAAACTTTGGTCAAAGAACGAAGATGGCTTCAACCAAAGCTTCTCAAGTACAAAATGTAGAACTTGCAAAGTTCAAGACTCCAAAAGAGAAGCAACGGATAAGAAAAAGTATTTTCTTGATTACCAAGGCCAAGGTATCAAAAGCTTTTACCTCTTATGAATATTTACTTAAAAATGATAATAATGAATATGAGGTATATTCCTTGTAGGCCTTAGGTAGAGGATAGAATCATGTGTACTTGATAAAAAAAATTGAATATTAAATATAGCACATGATTATATTCCTGTTACACCTTTTGCTCACTGTCTTGTATATTTATTGATCATAAGATAATCTATGACTATGTATGTTTGCTATGCTTTAAAATTGTCTATATATCATGAAAGTAAGCATGCTATCAACTATGTGCTTAATGATATTTAATTATTTAATTTATTGTACTCAATTTACATATTATGAAAAATTGATCTTTATAAGAGCATAATAGATTAATATTCGAAAACTAACACACAAGGACCCAAGAAAATTTGGGTACCAAAAGTCAAAAGTTGAAGTGTATTGTAGGTGTGCTTGAAGGCCAAGAACTAACTTTGACATCTTGAAAGTGGCTGCTCTAAGTACAAAGACCAGAAATAATTTCAAGCTCTCATCCTTGTCCACATGAAGTTTGGACTTGCAAATTTCGGATAAGTGGAAATTTTTATGCTTTTCTAGCCTTATAATCTGAAAATATACTTCTTGTTTGAAATAATAATATCCTTGAACTTGAGTTTTTGATCAATCTAATATATGATTGCATGTTTTATTGTTGAAGATTATCTCTCTTTAAATCACATATATATATATATACGCTTTGAATTCTTGAACGTATTCATCTCTGTGTGTCCTTGTTAGTTTTATAAGGTTTTTATTCGAATAAACTCCTTTGTAGCTTGTTAAATAATGTGTTGAATATCGACTTTATTCGAATAATACTTAGTTTGTTCGAATAAACTGGTTCCTGTGTTCAAACCTGTGTGTATCATGCGCTCTGTCTATTCGAATAAAAGCTGATTTATTCGAATAACCTGAAACTTATTTTATCAGTTGTTTATGTTTGCTCTCTGTCTATTCGAATAGAACTCATATTATTAGAATAACCAAAGACTTGGCTTATCAGTATTGATTGTTTACTTTTCTGTCTAATCGAATAACTCCCAGGTTATTCGAATAAACCTGTTAAAATGCCAAGACGCTTGGCTCTCCAGATCCTTTATTCAAATAGGATCCTCTTCTTATTCGAATAAACACGGTTTATTTTTAAACGTAATCTGTTCTGCTACGTTTCGATTAATACATGTTAAATTCTTTTGATGCTTATATATAATTGGCTTGATTGATCATGAAATATCTTTTGCCATTGTGAACTTATTTATTGTTTTGAATGCTTATTTGTTTATGAGTTTGGTATAATAACTAACCTCTATGGATCCAAAATTGATGGATACCAAAGAAAATTCTTTGAATTGTGTTGTAGGGTGATAACTACCTCAAGCAAGCATTTAAATGGAATAAGCTTATTCAAGTTGAGGATAGTAAAAGAATTCAGCTTTTGAAAGGGGTGCAAAGAATCTCTATTCCCTCGTGAAAACTTGAAGCTTGGAAGTGAGAGTCATCTACAAAAATTCAAAGACTACACTTCTGGTCATATCAATCCTTATTTATGCTTTAAATTTGATATCATATGATATTTGGAGAAGTAGAAAGCTATGTTATACCTTCACATGCCTTACATGAAAATTATTTGTATAAATAAGTTTTGATGATAATTACATGCTTCTTGATAAACTTGAATCATGCCTTAAAATGCTTAAACAATTTTTTTATTATTCAAGTGCATATGTGCTTCATGCATTCTTATTAGAACTAATATTACATGGTTGATAATGTGATACATGCTTTAAATTATATATCAACCTAATTTATGCTTGTAAATGAGATTAAATGATATTTGATGCTAACCTATGTTTTAGAGGACTTTTAAAGTTAACTTTGCAAGTCTCTCTATGTATTTCAAATATAGCCATCGAATTTTTTTTTTCATACAAGCATATGTGGATAAATGAGAAAAGCTGAATGGAATTCAAATGAAGAGGAAGATAAAGAATACTTTCTTCTAGTGCTATGGAATGTAGAATTCAAAGAAAGAAAGCTCAAAGTTAAAGGACCAATAAAGAAGAAGCATCACTCTTTATATGATTCAATAAGTATCTCTATCCCTTAGCTTTTATGGTATTCTATATGTTATGAATTGTATGATACTTGTTGATAAATTAATCTTAAATAACTAGATGCTTCCAAGGAATATATGGTTTTTTTTTAAACATCTCTACCTTTCTAAAATGCTGCTCTTATAAAATTCTTTTTGAAAGGGGGAGAAGTCTAAAATTTTGGATTAAGAATAAATATCTCTGCCCTTGCTTTATTTTGATAATATGCATATTTTGAAGGGGAGTCTAGCTCTTAAGTTGTTTATATCTCTTGCCTTACATCCTTGGTTGATTACATAAAGTGTTTTATTGTTATCATATGCAAAATGTTGACATACAAAAATATGACAAGCATTGCATGAATAATCTTACATATCTTGAAAGCATGATCGTTTCTTCTCTTTGACAACATGAGTTTTATCTATAAGGGGAGAGAAAATTATTATCTTTCCTTCCTAAGCCTTTTTGTTGATGTCAAATAGGGGGAGAGAAAATTAAAAAAGAAAAATATGTTCTTGTACTCAATTGCTTGATATGCTTACATAAATATCAATTCTTGTATATTGCTCAATATATTTTTCTTTGGTGATTTGTCATCATAAAAAAGGGGGAGATTGTGGAAATAAGTTTGCTCCAAATGGTTTTATATGTTAAGTTTTGATGATGACAAATACAAGACAAAAGGAATATCTTGCTTATACTCTTTGTTGCATTCTATATAGAGCATATCCATTAATATTTGATAAATATCTTATTTGGATGTGTCTGTGAATGTCTTATATGCATGTTAAACTAACTAAAGCTATATATTTATGATTCATGCATATGAAGATATTAAATTATGTTTTTGGACTAACTATGCTTGTTTAAGTGAGTGATACTTTGTAGGATAGTCCAAGTAACAAGAGTGAGCTTGCAACAAGAAAGCAAAAGATCTTAATTAAGCTCAACACAAAGGAGAATGTGAATGCCTATTTCATGAAGGTATTGATAAACATCGAAGTCATGTCAAAGACCAAGTCTAAAGGAAGATTAAATGGTATAGCTTATAGGACTTAGTGTCTTTATGTACAAAACCTTATGGATATCTCAAATATGTTTTTACAAATGGTTTTCCTATGCTAAAATACCCAACTAATAAGTTTTGAAAAGTTATTTATGGTGGTAGTTCAAATTTATGAAAAATAGCCAAGTTTGAGTTTTGTAAAACTGACCTTTGGTTACTCTTTTAATCATATCTTTCAAAATACTTTGAGTTTTGTTTTGAAACTTATTTCATTTGAAAATAGACTCAAAGATCTTTCCAATGACTGGTCATTTGCTTTAAACGGATAAGAAATGAAGAAATTATGACCATTTAAAGTTAGCTTTCGAAATTTGAGTGGTTTGTTCGAATAAAGCATATGTTATTCGAATAACACACCACAAAAATCATATTAGACCGAGTTTTTAATGGTTTATTCGATTAACTAAAGGGTTATTCGAATAACATGACCCAAAAAATGTTACTGAACGTGTTTTTAACATTTTATTCGAATAACTAAACGTTTATTCGAATAACCAAATGTTTATTCGAATAAATGGACTTCCAGAAAAGTTTCTCTCAATTGAATTATTCGAATAACTCAGTAGTTATTCGAATAATCCTAGTTTTTCAGAACTCTGTTTATTAAAGAGTTATTCGAATACATTTTAAGGTTATTCGAATAACCCATGTCAGTTTGCTTTTTACGATGGTTTTATGAACAGTATTATTCGAATAATGGTTTATGCTATTCGAATAACCTCGGGCTTTTACGAATACTGATATGGAAACTAATGGACATATTCTCGTAATAATCATGGATTTAATTACACCCAACGACTATTTTTTATTTGGCTCTATAAATAGAGACCGTGGGTCTCATCTGAAATACTCCAGCTATTTGTTTAATTTGCGCTTGCTCTGAAAAATGTGATTTATATTTTATGCCTATTTTCTGTGCTCCTTTTGCTAAAACTTTGAGATATCCTTTGAGAGCCTCTTAGCACTTCAAATTGTATAATTTACTCTGAGTAAGAGTTTCTATCCATCTATAATTTCTATTCTTCTGTATTGAGGGTGAGATATCCTTCAAGGTTTGTAAAGGGGGTGAGGTATCCCTCTAAGGTTTATATAAGGATGAGCTATCTCTACAGGCTGAGACTTTAGCACAAGGATAGAGTTTCCCTGTATGTGAAAAATGCTCTTTTATGTAACAAATGCAAGCACCTATTGAAGCTTGTATACATAGTGAAAAATCTCGAACTGTGTTTCGGGGACTGGACGTAGACCACAAGTGGGTTAGTGGTCGAACCAGGATAAATATCGTGCCTGCTCTTCTTCTCTTTATCTCTTTATTTTATGTAATTTTATTTTATTGCACATTTACTTTCCATTTGTTCTTAAAGTTTCTTTTCTTCATCACGTTCCTTCTGTTCTTTTATTTAAATAGCTTAAATATTTGTATTTATTTTAAGAGCATTTGTGAAAAAGTTTTTATACCCAATTCACCCCCCTCTTGGGTAATGGTTGCCATGACTAACAATATGGTAGTAATATCAACTGCCAAAGCAGAATATAGAGTAATGACTTCAGCCATTTGCGAACTCATTTGGTTAAAATATCTACTTAAAAAGCTTCGATTTAGGGAGATTATGCAAATGACACTCATTTGTGATAACCAAGTTGCATTGCATTTCTCCTTCAATCTAGTGTTTCATGAGAGGACCAAACACATTGAGATAAATTATCATTTTATTAGAGAAAAAATCCTATCTGGAGACATCACTACTAGCTTCTCCAATTCAAATGATCAACTGAAGGATGTTTTCATTGTCTTTAAGAGGTCCTCTGATAAGTTGTATATGTAATAAGCTCGGTGCATATGACCTATATGCTCCAACTTGAGAGGGAGTGTTAAAAACTATGTAAATAGTGTCTAGATTCATTGTATAGGCTAACCAAATTATGTAGTTACGATAATTAAGATTTTTGTGATCATTGCATTTATTATGATAACTCTATATAATTAAGCCTCCGTTGTGTAATTGAGACATGATTTTCATCATATGTCTCTCTTTTCTCTCTTCACTCTCAATATATTACTTTACTAAGTGGATCAAAGCTGAGCTGCTATCCACTATCACTTTGGCCTGAGTTCAGAGATTTACCTACGAAGACATCATAAATCGATTTGGGATCTTAGAATCCATAATCACGAATAACAACATTCAATTCATTAATAAGAATTTTCAGAAGTTCTTATCATACCTCCACATCAAACAACACTTCACCTCAGTTAAGCACTCGCAGACCAACGGACAAGCAAAAGCCACCAATAGGGTCATCCTCTAAGGACTGAAGAAGAGGCTTAACGATGCGAAGGGAGATTGAGCAAAATAACTTAACTATGTGTTATGGGTATACTAGACCACTCCATATTCTACCACGAGTGAAATTCCTTTCAAACTTATATATGGATACAAGTCTATGATTTTAGTAGAAATCAAAGAACCTAGCTAAAGGAAGCAATATTTTTTTAAAGGGTCAAACCCGGAACTCATCCGCCAGAACCTTGATTTCTTGGAAGAACTAAGATACATTGCCTATATCCAAGAGACTGCTCTCAAACTCAAAATAATAGCCTATTACAACTCCAAAGTCATACTAAGGGGTTTTCAACCCTACGATCTAGTCCTTCGAAAAGTGGATATCTGAGGAAAAAATACATCCTAAGGGAAGTTGGCCTTAAACTAGGAAGGGCCATATTAGATAACAACCAAGACAGATTATGGAGCCTCCAAGCTTAAGACCCTCATAGAAAAAGAAGTTCCTAGACACTGGAATATAGCCAAGCTCTGTAAATATTGTAGCTGTTTGAAACTTAGTTCTATTTATTCCTTTTAGGCTTATTATTTTCATTTGTATGCCTTTTCAGGCCTTTATCATTTACTTTCCTAATTAATGAACAAACATCGTTTACTTGGTATGTTTGAATATAATTTATAGTTATAATCTCGTCAAAATTACTTTGTTTATTTTTAAGTGCAAACCACAAGGCTGTTTGTGGTCGCCTTGACGAGGTCCAAGGGATTTACATCTTGAAAACATGTGTTGTATATCCCATAAGGCCACGTTCACCTTGCCGAGGTTCGAGGGATCAACATCCCAAAATTATGCGCCTGATGTACTGACTATTCCCCTAAAGCAATTAGGGGCCATCTTACTGATGTTCTCACCTTGATATAATGCCCCCTATAAAGTAACAACCTAAGGCCTACTCTTACCTCATTAAGAAATTTTCTAAGTGTGAGGAAGTATTCCTAGCAAGGAACCATACCGACATCTGGTTCTACAAGGTAGACAACAAAAATGTTTTCTTAAAATTTCCTAAGTCCCACAAGTTCTTACAATCTAGAACTTGGGCATTTGGACCAAAGAGAACAATGAAAGAATATGCTTCAAAAAAGCTCTAAGTCTTATGAAAAACTCATAAGAATCAAATATGGGTTTCAGGCTAAAAGCGGATGATGATTGCTATGTTTCACTTTCTAATTCTTCAAAGTCTTAAGAATTCATAGATTTAACAAAGGGTGTTTAACCCATGACGGATGAAGGAAGTAGGAAACCGTATTAGAATGAAATTAAGTACATATTATAAAACAAAATGCCTAAGATTAGGACTTATCCATACAACTATCAAAAGCCCCATGAAGGGGGCAACAATTAAGACAAAATAAAAGAAAAAAAGCCAAGTTTTCAATTCCCATCGTTATTTGCTTCATCGACCTCCTCCTCTTCATCCTCTCCGGCTTCTTCATCCCTATTCCTGGTGTTGTTAGACCTAGTCACCTCGGGACCTGAGGGAACATTGGTCGCTAACAATATGTCAATGATGACCTTATCTTTAACTACACGCCAAGACCCTGCTCCCTGGGTCATTGAATCAGGATTAAAGGGTCCAAGCTGGGCTATGGCATTTTAAAATGATTCATCAACAAAATGCACCCAACAATATTTGATTCTTATGATCTTGGCTTGTAGATTTGCTTTGTCTTTTCTAGGCTAGCTGCCTTGGCCCTCAACTCATTCATCGAAGCCTCGGACACCTCCAATTTGCCCTAAAGGATCTCTACTTTAAACACAGACTCTTTCAGTTGGCCTTTGAGTTTCAGAGCCTCGTCCTTCACTAGTTTGGCTTTTTCTGTTGTTCTTTCCACTTTCACGACTTCTGCCTTCTTCTCCTCCTCCAACCGAACTTTATTACCCCTAAGGGTGCCTATTTATCCTTCCAACTCTTGTACTCTCTTTATCTACATCACGACTATTTCCAAAATATAAAACATGGGCATGTTATGCAAGCTCCAAGCTTTAGAGTCCTAGAGCAGTTGTAGGAGATCCTTCACCATCAATACATTAACGAGTGAGGAGGGTCTAATCAATATGATTCTAAGGCTCAAGGCCCAAACTCAAAATAGAGGTAGAAGGGAACTAGACAGGGACACCTAGAGGAACTTCCTCATCCTAGCTAGCCGTTAATTAAGTTAATCACTAGTCCCTTAAAGGAAGCAGTCTTCTTTAACTGACTTTGACCTGATTGTTTTGTCCCCTTCCTCTTTCTTTGAAGTCAGGTTACTTTCTTGGAAGACTTCGAGCTCAGTTCATTGATTTGGATGGAAGGTTCTACTTAAACAGCCCCACCACTAGTGTTGGCATCCAGGTTAGGCTTCTTCCGCTGCAGTAACCTCCATTGGAGTTTGACAAAACCATCCGTAGGTGTCATGCATCCCGTAAAAGGAAAATTATATAAGAGAAAATCACAATAATCAGACAAAATAATTAAAGGCAAAATAAACATGTTACAACAATATGCAGATGACTTAAGGCATACCCAAGACGGCCCTAAGGTCATTCTCCGAGGTATCTAATACATCGGTGCAATCAATAAAAGTGTTCTTGTTGACCCATTAACAAGGAAAGAGATAACATTAATGTAATCTACCGTCAACTCCCTTTCCTTGATCTCAAGCAGCTCTGAGTTCTTCTCCCAAGCCCTTTGCATCCAATATAGATGGATGGTTGGTTTGCGTTCTACTGTCAAAAAGAAAGGTTGTGTCCCTAATGCTACCTCCAACCAAGAAAAAGTCCTTCTTAAAATGCTTGTATGACTCCTGGTATAACTCAAAGACCTTATAGCCTGAATAAGCCTTCAGAACAATCCAACCCTTTGTGTGGCTTACCCCCGATGGCTTCACCAGATGAAAAAGTAGAAAAAGGCACAGACTGAGAAAGAGAGCTCCAAATATAGGCACAAAAACTCGAACGCTTGGACAAACTCCCAGCCATTGGGGTGAAGTTGAGTTGGAGCCACTTGGAGGTGATTTAGCACCCCCATCTCGAACTCTATGAATGAAAATCGGACCCTAAGCTTCATGAATAAAGTCTTGTATAAATACTTGAAGTAGTTAGGACCCACTGTCTAGGTTAAACATATTCGTTCTTGATCATTGGGGGGATACATCACATAATCTTCATCATAACTTTTGTCTTCTGTTATTTGCATGTATGCTCTATTCTCGGCCACTATCGCAATTGTATCTATACGAAAAGAGTCCTGAGAACCTCTCTATTCAGCTAACGATACAAATGGACATCTTGAGGCAAGGGATATTTGCTTGGATCCGTAGTCATTACTTTTCTCTTCCCCATACCTGCATCCTGGATACTGGAAGAAACACCCACATAGGCTGAACTTTTAGCATCAGAACTTGAATCACTAGAAAGACCCTAGAGTTTCCTATACGAAATCATGCTCTATGTTGCCTCCATCCACCTTATGATCATGTCATGGATTTTAATCCAAGATTGTGGCTTTTGGGACCATTGTCGCTGCTCACGGCATGGAAGTACTAGAGGTTCTAAAAAGATTTCCAAAGAACTCCCTTCCTCCTCATTGCTCCTAATCTCTTTAACTCTTGGCATTTTTAGTAAAAGAGGGGAAAATAGAGGAAAATGGGAGAAAAAGATACTTGGAAAGAAGAAAGGATGTTGAAAAACGGAGGAAAAATGGAAAAAGGGCTTTTGCAACTAATCGTCGATGTAAGCACTACCGTAAACCATAGTCAAACTTCACTAAAAATCACCTCAAGATACCGAAAAGTTCATAGAAGAATGGCAAAGGTGGAAAATGTCGGGAGCCTTCACCCCACGTCCTTATTTATAGGAAAGCTAGTTCCCTAACTGCCACCATCAGGTAGGGACACGCTGGTCTTTTGCTATCATTTGAAATGATGACAACGCAAAACCCAAACAGTAGTTACCACCCATAACATGACACGCATCTTCTAAAGGCTATTAACAATAGGCAAAGCAATCCTAGCCCTAGACAAAGCGTCGTGGGCAAGCTAAGCGTCATTTGCTTTGAAAATACATAGTTTAATCTTGGATAGAAGTCGCCAATGATTGATAATGGATCTCAGATTCACAGTAGATCTCATCCACTCAGAAGAACATTATCTCGGGACAACGACTTGATGAACAAGTCATACTTTTTTAGCCTAAGTTGCTAAATATTATTGTACATAACCCAAAGGTGTCTGATCCCTATGGAAATCACATACCCCACCAGTTGAACCCCGGCACACACACCATAATAGACCTTGGCAGCACGAGTATCCTGGCTCCACATAGCGAATCAATGAAATACACCCCACACTAGGGGCAACTATATGAATCATCCTTTGTATAAGATCTCAGACAATAGTTGCAGTACACCTCATCACGAAGCAGATCCTTGCTTCAGTGCCCCAAGGAGGATCCCTATACATGGGGGCATCTGATGCTCCTGTTGATCTCTGTATGGAGTACCTCCACACTCCAACTACAAGTCAAAGCACTAAGCTAGGGCAAATGCTCTAGACCGATAACCCAGATCCAGGCCTAACACGAATGGCCCAATAGTGCTAGCCCAGATGCAACCTTAAGCTATAAAAATCTTCATGGGTAACAGCTCGCTCATTAAGCAGACTACCATCTTATCCTAACTGAATCCTTCACAGACTAGGAGATTTTAGGATCTTATGTATAAATGGTTACTAATCCTAATCACATCTAAACAATATATCTTCGTATAATACTT
Source organism: Ormosia semicastrata (assembly GCA_029884595.1). Lineage (NCBI taxonomy): Eukaryota > Viridiplantae > Streptophyta > Magnoliopsida > Fabales > Fabaceae > Ormosia > Ormosia semicastrata. The sequence goes on from JAQQTO010000062.1 coordinate 65,576,991, forward strand.
AGCCTAAAAGCAAACCTACTCTATAAATATGAGGCTAAGTCACTCAGGTATGCATCTACTCTCATATACACTCCTCTTCTGGTGCGTTGCCCTAACTTGAGCATTAGAGTGCCTTGTAAGTACACCATCCCCTCACTCCACCATTGTCATCGTTGCACCAAGGAGGAAACCACCCTCAACCACCATTTAGAGGTGAGATCAAGTACACACCTCTGACCCTGGTTCTGAACACATAGAATAATAAATGACAATGTTGTTAAGTTGATATGATCATTACAAGAAAAACTACTTTTTAAGATTAATTTTTGCATGAACATTAGACAGATTTTATAAGGATGTCAAATAATGATTTTGAATGGATTTTAGACAGAGTAATTTATGCATGTAAACCCATCTTTGTAAAACACAATTTGTCCAAAAATTATTTCGGACAAAATTCAGATGGAATAAAGCACATTTCAAACGGATATCAAAGTGAAAAAAATTTATTATTTTTTATTTAGTTATTAAGTTTCAAATAAAAACTAATAATCACGTATTATTTTATTTATATAATTTAGATCAATTTTAGACTTAAAAAATTAAAATCATTATTTAATTTATATAATTTAGACAAAATAAATAAATAAATTTTATTTACTTTATAAGTTTCACAAGAGGTCTGAGTAGTTTGCATGAGGTCATAAGTTTAAACTTCATAGCTATTATTATATTAAAAGAATTTATAAGTTTCAAATAGATTTCAGACAAATAAATATATCATTGTCATATAATTCATTTTTTCCATATGGATTTTAGATAAAAAAAACCAAAATAAAATAAATTTTATGTTTAACTTTGGCTAGCTGAAATAGGTGTAGTGAGTTAAGATGAGAAATTTTAAAATACCCTTACAGTATGACTCTGAGTAATTTTTTAACCGTTCAGATATGATTTAATAATAGTTTATATTTAATTAAATGGCCCGTATGGTTATGTGATATTATATGTTACTTTGTTATTAGACTGATGTAATGCTCTTATAGTATATAAGAACTTTTTGAGTTAGGATACCCATTTAAGTGGAGCACTCATGATGGGCTTAACCTTATTCATGAGATTCTAGTTATTATGAATAATGGTTGATTATTTTGAAAAAATGGGTGAGAGATAATTGTGATAAGATATTTTTTATGTTGAAAGTTATCAAAATAGGAGACACCAAAAGGGAGATAAATAAACACTTTGTGAGTGTGCAACCCTAATTAATATTTTTCAATAGAGAAAAATAATGTGAGTACCATTGCGTTTTGGCTTTGGGGAGATTGCATCTATTGTGGAAAAGTAAGCTCCAGTTCTAATAATCAGGTCTTAAATCGTTTTGCATGGGATAACATCATAGGAGATCTTGGGAAACCCTTTAAAATTTGGATCTTAAGATATATGTTCATTTCCACTTAATTTTTAATGTATCCTACATTGGTATGTTTGTATTTGCTTCTCCCCATTTTCTCCATGAGCTTTTGATGTTTTTCTCCAAAGAATGGATGAGTTATAGGAACTTGAAAACCCTTCCATGGCATCTTTTTATATAGACTATCTTAGATCACAAAATTTATAGAATATTCTCCTTATGATTGTCTAAATATGCCCTTTAAATTTCGTGGTCATTAGTCGCATGGTTTATGATATATGACAATTTTTTGTTCATGACAAACATGATTCTTTGGCCTACTTGCATAGCATATATTTCCATGAATAAATGGAATTTCTTTACGATTCTTAAACCATTAGAAAGTAGACCTTACAAGCTTTCTATTCATATATAATATGCTTTATTTAAGTAAGGATTTAGTGAGATATAGCCTTTGGAAGTTGAGGGTTCAATTTTCTAACATTTTCTAGCCATTAGCATTTGGGGAGCGAGTGAGGTCATATGAGATGAACTTTTGAACAATGCTTGTGTAATATATGTTGGGCCTAAAAGTAAAATTTTATTAATTGGCACATGTGAAAAATACATGACATGCAAGTGCGTGACATATGGTAGTACTGAGATTTAGTACTAAGACTGCCAAGATAATGGAAGTATTCATTTGACAGTACTAATGCTTTCGACATAGGCAACACTAAAGTTGCCTTGATATTTAGGAAATTGCTAAAGCCACTCAAGTGTGAATGCTTATGTCTCTAAGGCATGTCAAAAGGTTTTTGATAATAACAAAAGCAAAAGAGAAGATCAAGCACAAAAGGAAAAATCAAGATCAAAGAAAGAAGACAGAAGGTTTATTTAGTTATAAGACTTAGGATATTAATGTTAAATGCTCTCAAGATTTCTCAAATGGTTTTTCAATATATGATTCCAAAATAAATGGGAAATTTCAAAGATAAACATGGCTTTCAATAAAACCTAAGTTTCAACTTTAAATCTAACACTCTTAAAAAGGATTTATGTTTAAACAAGTATCTTGAGGTGTTGGAAATGACTTACAAGCATTATTGGACTTGAAAAATATGTTCAAAGGCTAATGTAATCGATTACATAATGTTTGTAATCGATTACACATCAAACAGAAAGCATGTAATCGATTACATGAACAATGTAATCGATTACAAGCAAGTCAGAGGCCATGTAATCGATTACACAATATATGTAATCGATTACACAAAGCCCAGAAAGGCAAAGAACACGTTCGACGAGTCATGTAATCGATTACCTGGATATTGTAATCAATTACAAACAAAGTCAGAAGTCATGTAATCGGTCACATGGGCAATGTAATCGATTACACAAAACCCAGAAACTCAAAGAACACGTTCGACGAGTCATGTAATCGATTACCTGGATATTGTAATCGATTACAAACAAATCGAAGTCATGTAATCGATCACATGGGCAATGTAATCGATTACACAAAACCCAGAAACTCAAAGAACACGTTCGACGAGTCATGTAATCGATTACATGTATATTGTAATCGATTACACAGCAAGTCAGAAGTCATGTAATCGATTACATGGGCATTGTAATCGATTACAAGCAAAGTCGAAGTCATGTAATCGATTACACCAAGAATGTAATCGATTACAGAGCGAAAGTTGAGAAAACATTGGAACAACAATGTAATCGATTACTGAGCTATGTAATCGATTACACGCATCGACAACGTCCAACGGCTATATTAAATGCATTAAATGCATGCCCTGACTACCTCAATGGCTCTATTAATTGAGAAACTTATAAATACCAAAGTTGGGTCCTTATTTGCGGTTGACCTTGAATCAAAAAGCTGATCATCATACTTCAAAACGTGAATCAATCCTTAAAATCATTTCTTGCTCTGTTTTCGATTAAAAACGTGAAAAATCCTTGAGAGCATATCAGAGCTTCAATTTGTAAACACTTGCTCTAGAGAGAGTTTCTTCTACTTCAATTTTATACATTCTGATTAGTGAGGGTGAGGTATCCCTCAAGTATTGTAAGGGTGAGGTATCCCTTGGAAAATAGAGGCTCAAGCTTTTGGATGAGGTATCCCATATTGTTGAGTGCTCAAGATTGTAGTGGTTTTTCAAGCACCCATTGAAGCTTGAAGATATAGTGGAAAATCTCAAGTTGTTGCTTGGGAATTTGGACGTAGATCACAAGTGGAGTGGTGATTGAACCGGGATAAGCATTTGTGTTTGTTTCTCTAAACCCTCCTCTCTGTTTATCTTTGTGCACTTGTTTCATTGTTTTACTTGGATATTGTCTCCGTGGCTATTACGTTTATAAGTAAAAGTGTTTAACTCATCTATTCAATTATCTCTAATCATTTAATAGCTTCAACGAAAATTGATTGTCAAACGATTTGCGAAAGATTTGTGAATTTATTTTTAACTACTCAATTCACCCCCCCTCTTGAGTATTGAGGCTACTTGGTAACAAGTGGTATCAGAGCTAGACTCTTGTATAAAGAGCTTAGCAGCTTCAAGAGAAGTGATGGCTTCAAATGGTTTTTCAAATGAAGGTTCTTCTATAAATAGACCTCCTTATTTCAATGGGGATGGTTATGCCTATTGGAAAGAAAGGATGAAAATTTTTATTGAAGCTATTGACTTAGATGTGTGGGATCTGATTGAAAATGGTGCTTTTGTCCCTACACAAACTAAGGATGGTGTGACAATTAATACACCTAGAAGTGATTGGACCGATGATGATAAAAAGAAGGTTCAATATAATTTGAGAGCCAAGAATATCATCACCACATCTTTGGGGTATGATGAATTCTTTAGGGTGTCAAATTGTAAGACCGCATAAAAGAAATGTGGGATACCCTACAAGTAACTCATGAAGGTACTAGTGAGGTAAAAAGATCTCGAATAAACACTCTTACTCATGAATATGAATTGTTTAGAATGAATCAAGGTGAGAGTATTCAAGATATACAAAAGAGATTTACTCATATTGTTAATCATCTCATCTCATTGGGAAAGACATTTCCTAATGAGGATCTTATTAACAAAGTCTTGAGATGTCTAAGCAGGAATTGGCAACCCAAGGTAACGGCGATTGCGGAATCAAGAGATTTATCAACCATGTCTCTAGCCACCCTATTCGGAAAACTTCAAGAGCATGAGCTGGAACTAAATAGGCTCAATCAAAATAAAGAACATGACAAAAAGAAGAAGGGAATTGCACTCAAGGCCACCTCTTCCATACTTGAAGATGATGATGAAGATGGTGAAGAGGATGCTGAAAATATTGAGCTAAGTGAGGAGAATCTTAGTCTTCTTGTGAGAAAATTCGAAAGATTCTTGAAGAAAAAGGGATTTCAAAGAAGACCACCATTTCCTCAAAAGAAAGCATATCACAAAGGAGAAGGATCCTCTACTCCTCCAAAATGCTACGAATGTGGAAAACCGGGACACATGAAAATGGAGTGTCCTATATATCTCAAGAAGACGGAGAAGTTTGAGAAAAGACCCTCCAAGGAAAAGAAAGGAAGAAGAGCATATATAGCTTGGGAGGACAATGACTTAAGCTCTTCCGACGATTCAGAAAATGAAGAAGCCCATCTTTGCCTCATGGCTCAAGGAGAAGAAAGTGGAGAAAGCGACACCGAGGTAACCTCTTCTAACCTAGAACCTCCACCTTCTTATGATGAATTGCAAGATGCCTTTCAAGAATTGCATGATGAATCTTTGAGGCTCACAAAAATGATTTTGTCTTCCAATAAAACTATCTCCCTATTGACAAAGAAAATTTCTACTTTAACCAAGGAGATAAATGAACTTAAAATTGAAAATGAGACTTTAGGACTCATAGATGCTAATTCATCATGCATGATTTGTTCCTCACATGATAATGCATCCATATCATTACCTTGTTTATCATGCAAAGCTTTTGAAAAAGAAATTGAAGACTTGAACAACACTCTTGCAAAATTCACTTTTGGAAGAGATAACTTGAATGTATTGTTAGGGAGACAAAAATGTGTTTTCCAAAAAGCCGGTTTGGGATTTAATCCAAACAACCATCAAAAGTCTTATAAGAACTTCTTTGTTTCCTCAAAAACTTCAAGTAGCCCCTTTGTTAAATGTTTTCATTGTGGTAGGAAAGGGCATAGTGCATCCACTTGTAATGTTAGAAAGAACATAAACACCAAGGTTGGAATCAAAAGGGTTTGGGTCCCTAAAGGCACCATACCTAATTCTAACACACAAGGACCCAAAACAATTTGGGTACCAAAAGTTAAATCTTGAATGTGTGTTGTAGGTGTGCTTGAAGACCAAGAGCTCAAGTTGGTATCTTGATAGTGGTTGCTCCAAGCACATGACCGGTGATGGCTCCAAGTTCTCCTCCCTTACACACAAGAAACATAGTCATGTCACATATAGTGACAACAACAAAGGGAAGATTCTTGGAATTGGCAAAGTTGGTAAGATCCCTTCATCATCTATTGATAATGTTTTACTTGTCGAAGGACTTAAACATAATTTGCTTAGTATTAGTCAATTGTGTGATAAAGGCAATAGAGTTATATTTGATTCCTCTTGTTGCATAATTGAGGGAAAGGATGATAAGCAAGTTAAGTTTGTTGGTCATAGAGTCAATAACATATATATGATTAGTCTTGATGATATTTCCTCAAATGATGCTAAATGCTTTATGAGTAGAGAAAATGATTCATGGTTATGGCATAGAAGAATTGCTCACATTCACATGGATCACTTAAACAAATTGGTCTCTAAAGAACTAGTAATTGGTCTTCCAAAGCTCAAATTTGAAAAAGACAAACTTTGTGATGCATGTCAAAAAAGAAAACAAGTAAAGGTCTCTTTTAAAGCTAAAAACATAGTTTCAACTTCTAGACCTTTACAACTTTTGCATATGGATCTTTTTGGACCCTCTAGAACTATGAGCTTTGGTGGGAATTACTATGCATTAGTGATTGTAGATGATTTTTGTAGATTTACATGGACATTATTCTTGGCCCACAAAAATGATGCTTTTTAATCATTTAGAAAACTTGCCAAAGTTATCCAAAACGAAAAAGGTTTTTGTATTGCATCCATAAGAAGTGATCATGGTGGTGAATTTGAAAATCATGAATTTGAAACTTTTTGTGATGAACATGGCATTGAGCATAATTTTTCTGCCCCTAGAACACCACAACAAAATGGTGTTGTAGAAAGGAAAAATCGATCTTTAGAAGAAATGGCAAGAACTATGCTCAATGAAGCCAATCTTCCTAAGTACTTTTGGACGGATGCGGTTAACACCGCTTGTTATGTTATGAATAGAGCCCTAATAAGGCCAATTTTAAAGAAAACCCCATATGAATTGTACAAAGGAAGGAAACCTAATGTGTCACATTTTCATGTTTTTGGATGTAAATGCTTTGTTTTGAATAATGGAAAGGATAACTTGGGGAAGTTTGATGCAAAATCTGATGAGGGAATATTCATTAGTTATTCTATTCATAGCAAGGCCTTTAGAGTCTATAATAAACGAACTATGACCATAGAAGAGTCCATACATGTTGCATTTGATGAAACTAACCCAAATGAGCCGAGAAAGGAACTTGTTGATGATGTTGCAGAAATCTTGGCAAAGCACGCACTGGAAAATCAAGAGATAGAGCCCAAGAAGGAAGAAAAGAGACTCCTTGATCATACATGGCAAGAAGATTCAGAAATCTTAGATCTACCCAAGGAATGGAGGACTTCAAGATATCATCCTCTCGACAAAGTGATAGGTGATGTATCAAAAGGGTAATCACTCGAAACTCACTTAGAGATGCATGTAATCATCTAGCCTTTGTCTCTCAAGTTGAACCTAAAGACATAAATGAGGCCATTAATGATGAGCATTGGATCTTGGCCATGCAAGAAGAACTAAACCAATTTGAGAGGAATCAAGTTTAGGAATTAGTTCCAAGGCCCAATGATCATCCTATAATTGGCACCAAATGGGTCTTTAGGAACAAACTTGATGAAACAGTTTAATAATAAGAAATAAAGCTAGGCTTGTAGCTAAGGGATATAATCAAGAAGAAGGCATAGATTATGAAGAAACTTATGCTCCGTAGCTAGATTAGAGGCCATTAGAATGCTACTTGCATATGCTTGCATCATGGATTTCAAACTTTATCAAATGGATGTCAAAAGTGCTTTTTAAATGGTTTTATACAAGAAGAGGTGTATGTAGAACAACCTCCTGGTTTTGAGGACTTTGAAATGCCCAACCATGTTTTTAAATTGAAAAAGGCCTTGTATGGCTTGAAACAAGCTCCTAGAGCTTGGTATGAAAGGTTGAGCAAATTTCTTTTAGAAAAAGGCTTTTCTAGAGGTAAAGTTGACACCACTCTTTTCATAAAACACAAAATGCATGACATTCTTCTAGTTCAAATCTATGTTGATGACATTATATTTGGAGCTACTAACAACTCTCTTTGTAAAGAATTTTCAAATATTATGCAAAGTGAGTTTGAGATGTCCATGATGGGTGAGCTCAACTTCTTCCTTGGTCTACAAATCAAGCAAACAAGAGAAGAAACATTTATAAGCCAATCCAAGTATTACAAGGAGCTGCTCAAAAAGTTTGGAATGGACAATGCCAAGCATATGGCTACTCCTATGGGTACCTCTTGCTATTTGGACAAGGATGAAGGAGGTAAATCGGTAGAAATCACAAAATATAGAGGTATGATTGGCTCACTCCTTTATCTCACTGCAAGTAGGCCTGATATAATGTTTAGTGTATGCATGTGTGCTAGATATCAAGTTAATCCTAAGGAATCACACCTAAGTGCTGTTAAGAGAATAATGAAATATCTAATAGTCACATCACAAATGGGTTTATGGTACCCTAAGGGAGCCTCGTGTAGTCTTATTGGGTACTCCGATTCTGATTTTGCTGGATGTAAAATGGATCGAAAGAGCACTAGTGGGACATGCCACTTGCTTGGAAGCTCACTAGTTTCTTAGCACAGCAAGAACCAAAATAGTGTGGCATTGTCCACAGTCGAAGCTGAATATGTTGCAGCTGGGAGTTGCTGTGCTCAAGTCCTTTGGATGAAACAGCAACTCTTGGACTATGGTCTTGAGCTTGATCACATTCCCATAAAATATGATAATACTAGTGCAATTATCTTGTCAAAAAATCCCATTTTGCATTCTAGAACTAAGCATATTGAAATAAGACATCATTTCATTAGAGATCATGTTCAAAGAGGTGATTGCATACTTGAATTTGTTGAAACAACTAAGCAACTAGTGATATTTTCACCAAACCCCTAGCAAAAGAAGCATTTTTCTACATTAGAAATGAAGCGGGTATATTGGATCATTCTGCATAAATTAATTTCTGCTGCACAATCTTGTATTTTTCTACATAATTATGCCACATTGCTGCAAAATCTCTGAATTTTCATTATATTTGAATCCCATACTAACTTGAGCGTCGGAGATTTCCCCTAAGTTGTTTTGCAGGTGCTCCCTCATGTCCAATTTTGACATGAAATTCAACAACCTCAAATTTCACCAAAAAGGGTGAAATTCTTGGTAAAAATGATAATTTTGATCAATTATATGAGTTGAATCATAACATGATTTGATTATATGTTTAAATGATGATTTGAATTGATTTAAGTTGCTTTAAAATTGTTTTGGATGGATTAAAATTGATTATATGCTTTGTTTGGGAACGCAAAATCTGAGTTAAAGAGTCTTTGTGTCGATTACAATGCCTTTGTATGTCGATTACACAGTTGTTCATCACGCATGTAATCGATTACACACATTTTGTAATCGATTACAACTAACTCAGAACTCAGGTGTCGATTACATAAACCATGTAATCGATTACAAGGTTCCAGAAAGCATGTAATCGATTACATAAAAAATGTAATCGATTACGTACCCACGAGAATGCATGTAATCGATTACACACTCAATGTAATCGATTACACAGGGTTTTAAAAGGTTCTGACGCGCGTAGAGCTCATTTCATTTGGGCACTGTTCATCTTCTTCGTTCTCTCTACGCTCCTACGCACCTCAAATCTCAAAAACTCTCCTTTCTCACTCAAATCTCCATCAAAACCCGTCATTTCACCTCTCTCAATCTCGGAAAACCCTCTCCACATAGCCCATCATTCAAAATCCCTCACATCCCTCATCCAAATCTCCCCATCTTCTCTCACGAACCCCATCTCCTTTTTTCTCGCCCTAATCTCGTCCCTCTCTCATCCCCAATCATTAATCACTCATCCCTTGCTTCTCCTTCTCATCAATGGCTGAATCCTCTCATCGCTTGAAGCGCCCAAGAACAGGGACTGCTTGTTGGAGGATCCCTCGGTGGCTCTTCACGTAATATATCGGCTGGACCTCACGAGGCACTTCTCCCTTTGTGAAGAAAGTGAGTTGTTCGGGAAGAACTTCCGGACTTCGCAAAATCATCTCTCCCGGGTATCTTCCCATCACCTTGCGTGAGAGTGAACCTTTAGAGAGCTTTAGGACAATAGAAAACTTAGGCTTCTTTGGGATTCTGAGCATAGAGAAGGCCATCTACCCAACCTTGTCCGAGTCTTTTATGCTAACGAAGGTTGAGGATAATTGCATAATTTACGAAGTGAAAAAGCAACAAATTAGGTTAACAATGGCGAGTGGTATGGCTTACCAAGCTCACTCCCACGATGGAGCTCGATTACGTGGAAATGCCAAAGTCGGGGGCATGAGTTTGAGCATAAGACTGCTCTTCTTTTCTTTGATTAGGGTGGCTACCACCTCCCCGGTGATCCTAAACGCGAGAATAATGGCCACTTGGCCTCACTATGGAAAACAGGGTTCTCCACTACCTCTTGGTTCGTGGATTGATTCCCCAGAGGAGGAATTACTCCCAAGTCCTCAAAGATGATGTTGTGACATTATGGGCAATGATCACGGGGCACCCAATCAAGCGGGGATACTACATTCTAGAGCATATCTTTGGACGTCAAGAAAAAGAAGAACTCTGCTCTCTCCCTTCGCCATGTTGGTCACCACTGATCCTTGAGTCTTGTCGCATTTCGTTGGGTGAAGAGTCCAAGGACACGACTCGAAGGGACCCCAATCAATTGGGCTGCATACTCGAAGAAGCTTCACTCTACAAGATGGAAGATAGGTGGCATTACATTACTCATGGCACATTTGGTCATATCCATCACGATCCGGATAGTGATGATGAGGAGACTCGTACCACGCTCTGCTGCTACGCTCCGGCTTCTCTTGATCTTCTCGCTCCAAGAAATGCGCAACTGGCGCCAACGTAAACACACGCATGGATCATATAGAGCAAAAGATTGACCATCTTGAGCCGAGGATGGACTACTCGGACAGGAGCTTGCCTCCATTAGATCCCTCCTAAGTGGACCTTCATTCACGAGAGTCCTGCTGCTTTGCTTTGCACCCCCACATCCTCGCCCCTCAGGATCCCCTATCCTTATTTGGTCCATCCGGAGTTCCTGGTGATGATGAGGAGCTGGACTCGACGACGATCTTATGCCCAGTGATGATAACATTGATCTAGGAGACTCTGCTGCGGATCCAGAGGGTGAAGTCTTTTGTGACAGCGAGGACACTGATAGTGATCATGGCCTATTGCCTTGATATTTTCTTGTATTGATGACCACCTTGTACTTATTTTGTTTTGACTTTGATTATATAAAATTGGTATACCTTTATAGTTATATTTTGATTATTGCCTACTGGTTGTGATACGTTTCTTTGTACATGCTGATTATTAATACATGAACTTGTTTTCACCTTGAATGGTTGGCTTTTGGAATATTGATTGGACTGATCTTTGTGGCTTTTCTGTTATGACAAACATTTGGGAATCATGAAATATAGCTGTCATGCTGTCTATTTTTCTTAAATGCTTATGTCTTTTTGATAATGCCAACGGGGGAGAAAATGAGGAAAAATGAAAATGAAATGAAATGTAATTAATGGTTGCATGAGAAATTAAAGGTTGCATGAGTACGGGGGAGTTATTGACCTTTTAAGTTATTAAGCTTTTCATATGCAAAATCTAACCCAATATCATGCATAAACTCCGGGGGCAGCATTGTACCTAAATGACTATTATATACAAATGCAAAAACTCTTTCTTTTTCCTATGATCAGTTTGTCATCATCAAAAAGGGGGAGAATGTGAATGCTTATGTCTCTAAGGCATGTCAAAAGGTTTTTGATAATAACAAAAGCAAAAGAGAAGATCAAGCACAAAAGGAAAAATCAAGATCAAAGAAAGAAGACAGAAGTTTTATTTAGTTATAAGACTTAGGATATTAATGTTAAATGCTCTCAAGATTTCTCAAATGGTTTTTCAATATATGATTCCAAAATAAATGGGAAATTTCAAAGATAAACATGGCTTTCAATAAAACCTGAGTTTCAACTTTAAATCTAATACTCTTAAAAAGGATTTATGTTTAAACAAGTATCTTGAGGTGTTGGAAATGACTTACAAGCATTATTGGACTTGAAAAATGTGTTCAAAGGCTAATGTAATCGATTACATAATGTTTGTAATCGATTACACATCAAACAAGCAAGCATGTAATCGATTACATGAACAATGTAATCGATTACAAGCAAAAGTCGAGAGGCCATGTAATCGATTACACAATATATGTAATCGATTACACAAAGCCCAGAAAGGCAAAGAACACGTTCGACGAGTCATGTAATCGATTACCTGGATATTGTAATCGATTACAAAGTCAGAAGTCATGTAATCGATCACATGGGCAATGTAATCGATTACACAAAACCCAGAAACTCAAAGAACACGTTCGACGAGTCATGTAATCGATTACCTGGATATTGTAATCAATTACAAACAAAGTCAGAAGTCATGTAATCGATCACATGGGCAATGTAATCGATTACACAAAACCCAGAAACTCAAAGAACACGTTTGATGAGTCATGTAATCGATTACATGTATATTGTAATCGATTACAGCAATCGAAAAGTCATGTAATCGATTACATGGGCATTGTAATCGATTACAAGCAAAGTCGAAGCCATGTAATCGATTACACCAAGAATGTAATCGATTACACTGAGAAACAGAAAGTTGAAAACGTTGGAACAACAATGTAATCGATTACGAGCTATGTAATCGATTACACGCATCCTGACAATGTCCAACGGCTATATTAAATGCATTAAATGCATGCCCAACTACCTCCAACGGCTCTATTAATTGAGAAACTTATAAATACCAAAGTTGGGTCCTTATTTGCGGTTGACCTTGAATCAAAAACTGATCATCATACTTCAAAACGTGAATCAATCCTTAAAATCATTTCTTGCTCTGTTTTCTGATTAAAAACGTGAAAAATCCTTGAGAGCATATTAGAGCTTCAATTTGTAAACACTTGCTCTAGAGAGAGTTTCTTCTACTTCAATCTTATACATTTTGATTAGTGAGGGTGATGTATCCCTCAAGTATTATAAGGGTGAGGTATCCCTTGGAAAATAGAGGCTCAAGCTTTTGGGTGAGGTATCCCATATTGTTGAGTGCTCAAGGTTGTAGTGGTTTTTCAAGCACCCATTGAAGCTTGAAGATATAGTGGAAAATCTCAAGTTGTTGCTTGGGAATTGGACGTAGATCACAAGTGGAGTGGTGATTGAACCAGGATAAACGACTGTGTTTGTTTCTCTAAACCCTCCTCTGTTTATCTTTGTGCACTGTTTCATTGTTTTACTTGGATATTGTCTCCGTGGCTATTACGTTTATAAGTAAAAGTGTTTAACTCATCTATTCAATTATCTCTAATCATTTAATAGCTTCAACGAAAATTGATTGTCAAACGATTTGCGAAAGATTTGTGAACTTATTTTTAACTACTCAATTCACCCCCCCTCTTGAGTATTGAGGCCACTTGGTAACATCAAGGAGACCAATGTAAGCAATTTCATGAAGTATGATTAGCCGATTCAGATTGTATAGCTGCTGGGAAGCATAAAGATCGATTAATGTCCAGATTGCAACGCATTAAGATGTCAATGCCCAATAGTGAATGTGTTCCCAATGGGTCTATCGTCAATATTCTAGTGCAAATCATATCATATTGAAGCTTCCTCATCACAAAGATAGTACTGAGACTATTTAAAAATAATTCTATTGATAGTATTGAGGCTATTAGCAAAGAAGAATTAATAGCAATACCGAGGTTACCTTCAAGTTGACAAAGTGATGCAAGGATGTTGACAACAAAATTATGGAGCTAGTAATGAACTTGTGTATAACAATAATACTAATGTTATTGAAGAAGACTCTAAACGAAACAAGTTCTTTGAAACAAGTCCTAAAATGTTGCATAGTAACAATACTAATGTTATCAAATGGATGTTTCAAAAGAACTTAGTTTTAAAAACTTATGAAAGGCATGTGGTGTTTCAGAAAATGAGTAGTTATAAAAGCACATGTTTTGTGAACAACACCATGTTCAATATAAAAGGCAGTTATTCCCATCACATCTCACTTATGCACACATGATCTGAAGAGGGAGTCCACATGACTAGAGATGGGGATATGCACCATTAATTGGTGGGAAGAAACCAACAACCACCAGACAAGTGGCACAATCTTAGTGGTTATAAAGTTTCTATATCACCTTTTGATTGTAAGAGCGATTATTATTCTTTTCTATAAATAAGAGATCTCGGTTGCTTAACAAAGAGTCTTGGACACTCCACGCTCCTCACCCCTTAACAAGAAAGTGAATTTCTAGTGACCAACTATTTACTTTTCCTAGATTTCATAGATTTTCCACAATTTCCTAGATTACTAGCCATAGCACTAGACGTAGTCAAAGTTGTAGTTGTAGCTCATAGACTATCATCAACTCATACTTGGATTCACATGGTAAGTGTAATTTCATGTTTAATTTTATTCCTTTATTTCGATATATTGTTTGCATTTTCTTGGTATTTGATCTTCATTGTACACTTTTAGCACACACATTCTAGAGTTTATCAAATATCATAGTGTGAGTAGGTTAATATGCAAAAAAAAAAAAAAAAAAGTTAGTTCTCCACTCCATCACAATTAAGGGATCAAATTTTGAAAATTATTTGGCTACGTGTCGAAGGACATTTCACCCTAGAAATAGTATAAAGTACTCTATGTTTTATATATATAAACATATATGGCATATTAGGTGAGAAGGGTGTGTTATTGTGTGATAGATAAGAGGAGTGAATATCAACCATTAAATGACAATGAACGACTTAGATTAAAACCCAAATAAAATTCCCATGTGACACCAGACAATAAACGACTTAGATTAAAACCCAAATAAAATTCCCATGTGACACTATATTCTATAACCTACACGTCATTTTTTCTTCTTCTTCTTTTTCTTCTTCTTCACTTTAGTTTCTTCTCTTTCCTCTTTGTCTCTGAACAGCTTTCTAGAAACTAGAAAAAAAATTGATACAACTTGCTGCAAATTAAAGACTCGTTGTATCTTCTTCACTTTAGTTTCTTCTCTTTCCTCTTTATCTCTGAACAATTTTCTAGAAACTAGAAAAAAATTGATACAACTGGCTACAAATTAAAGACTTGTTGCATCAAGGACCCCAAAACAGAAAATGAAAGACTTGTTGTAATGACAATCACTCTGCCAGCCACAACCATGAGGTCGACGCCTCCACCCCTACCCTATCCAGGTTATCAAACTCCTTGCTCTCTACTTCTCCACTCCAACAACAAGATTTGCTTTGACAAATCTCTCATCATCTCACTAATTTCTCATCACCTCTGACCAAAACACCACTAAAGAATTGAAGGAACTCCATTTTGGAAGCGAAGAAATACAATAAGACTATGATTGAATCCAAATGAAAGTAGAGAAGTGTCACACCTAAAGTTCATACCATGGTTTGATGCCATAATTATAAAGGAAGTAAAAAGTTTGAGTTTGCAATCATAACATCCTAACATGTTGATTCGGGAAATTATTGATCTCTGTAACTATAAACGTCTTTGTCATGAGTGTAAATTAATGGTCTCCTTGGTGGTGGCGTGCCATAGGATCTTGGGTGGTGTTGGTTCATGGTTAAGCAATGGGTTTGCTGGGATAGCCTACTGCTATGGTGGTCGTGCTAAGGTCAAAGAGGAGGCATTGGTTTGGGAGGAAAAGAAGAGGCACATTACTTTTTAATTGGGTGTCATAATCTAACCATACATTTGATCTAGGGGCTAAAAATAACTCCTTTCACCTCTCACGTAAAAATAGCCCTCTCACTTAACATGCCCTTACAGACAGTGTATATATCTTAAGTCTTAAACTGATATAAATTGATGTCTCTCTCTCTCTCTCTCTCTCTCTCTCTCTCTCTATATATATATATATATATATATATATATATGAGATATATCTAGTGAGAGGAGTGTTTAATGTGAGATATGAGAGGAGTGAATCTCCACCATTAAATCTTTCATGGGTGACCGAGATTAGAATATAAACACATGTGACATTTTTAAGTGATCATGTGATCTTTAAGTAAAATCTATTAATGACCATTCTTTCAAGATCTAACAATCAAGATTAACTCCTCTCACCTTTCCACAATAAATATTCCTCTCTCTCTCTATATATATATATAGAGAGAGAGAGAGCGTATTTGGTGAGAGAAGTATTTATTGTAAGAGGTGAGAGGAGTGAATATTGACCATTGAATCTTACATGAATGGTCAAGATTATAATATAAATGCATGTGACTTTTTTAAGGGTTCGCATGACTTTTAAGTAATTTTTAATCTTGATCATCTATGTATAATTGTATGATCAAGATTTACTCCTCTCACCCTCTCACAATAAAAACTCCTCTCACTAGACATGACCCTATATATATATAAAGTATATTTATATGTTTCTTGATAGTGTTCAAAATCCAATAGTCGAGATTAACTTCTCTCACCCTTACATAATAAATATTCCACTTTCTTGATATATCTTATATATATATATATATATAGATATATATATATATATATCTATATATATATATATATATATATATATATATCTATATATATATATATATATATATAAGTTATGTTTATATGTTTTCTGATGGTGTTCAAAATCTAACAATCAAGATTAATTTCTCTCACCCTTGCATAATAAATATTCTTCTCTCTAGATATGGCATATATATATAGGGTGTTTATATTTTTTTTTTATGGTATATAGTTGTATGGTCAAGATTTACTCCTCTTAACCTCTCACAATAAAAACTCCTCTCACTGGATATGGCCTATATATATGGTATGTTTATATGCTTTTTGATGGTGTTCAAAATTCAACAATCAAGATTAACTTCCCTCACCCTTACATAATAAATATGTCTCTCTCTAGATATGTTATATATATATATATATAGGGTATTTTATATGTTTTTTGTTGGTATTCAAATACGAAAATTAATGTATAATGTGTTCAAAACTAGGCTCTAAGGGTTACTTAAGAAGATAAGAGATGGTGGATTCCTCCGAGGTACAGTAGCGACAACAATGGAGTAAAGGGGTGGGTACCTGCAGAAGGCACTCTGATGCTCAAGTCAGTAATTGCACAAGGAGGGTAATGTGTATTCTGAATTAGGTCATATATATATTTTTTCCCTTACTGAGTGTATATATATGAGCATCTAAAAGTATGAGGAATCTGAGCATTCAGTGCGTACTGAGTGTTGATCCTAAGAATTATGAAAATCTGTTATTCCTTATGATTATTCTGTTATTTATGCAGGGTGTCGTCCATATCTTTTTCTGTTGAGGGAGCTACGCCTAATGTATAGGCTGCTTCATGCGCGTAGTGACATCTGGGTGATAACCTAGCAAGTTTGGTTACTCTAAATCTATGGGCCCGTAACCTGGTCCAGAACAGTTGCCCCCAGTTTGGCACTTTGATGGGACAACTAAATGTGAAGATACAAGTTCAACTGGAGCACACGGCACGCGATTGGTAAAGGGATCAGAGTTAATGTCATCGTCTAATCTCGCAATGTTTTCCCAAAGGGTCGAGGTCCATGATATCTCATAATAGGCTCCCAGAGTTAATGAGTAAGGTTGGGATCCATGATGGATCACTCTGCTTAAGTCATCATACCTTTTTCTGGGGTAGGCCACTGGTTGCCCCCTTGTGTAGTTTGCAGGGTTCATATTGAGTATACCTCTGATTCATATGGGATATGTTGTGTTGTTGTACTGTGATATCTCATTGAGCATATGACATCCAAGTTAGAAGTCAACGTCTAACGCATCCCTTTGTAGTTTCTGCATTAACTACTATTCGAAGGAAAGTAGGGGCTTTTTACTTAAGGATCTAACGTCACATCGATTTATAGCAGTTTGTGCATGCTCGGGAACCACTGCTTTACAATTATTTAGAATTAAAACTGTCTTAATGACAATAACTATTTTCTACCATTTCCCAACTACCCGCTGCCCTTGTGGCTAATCACAATGGAGGAACAATTAAACATGGCTTCAAATATGCAACAGATTCTCCTTTATATATAGGGAATATTTGTAGTAGGGTTGTCACCTGTTTCTTTCTTTAATTTTTTGGCTTTGTTTGAGACTACCTTTTCCAAAGGATGGCCTCTTTATGCTTCTCATGAGCATGTTGAGGGTCATGTCCTTTTCTAGAATCATCTTCCATTTCTTTCCCAAATTTTTAAAGGTGTTCCACTTCTCCTTGCATATTCTTTTAGTGGAGGCCTTTTTTTCAGACATAATGGATCGGTGATGGCCAAGTAACTTCTCTATGTGGCTTAGTTGATACGTCTCCAAGTAATAAAAGCCTTTCTTCCCAGGCATATGTAGAAGATCGTACTTATGCTTAGAAAGCTCACTACTTTTGCTGTAGTTCCTGTGAGGCATGGAGGGGTTTCACTAACCTTCCTCCTCTGCTCCCCTTATTATCGCCATGTCTTAGGTGCGCAAAGATGTTTAGGAAGTGTAGGGTAGTGAAACATTTTCCTTAAGTTGATCAAAAGGGAAGAGACGAGTGCATGCATCTTGAGGAATTGTTGAGGTGGTCATGGTCAGTGCTTGATTATCATCACCATCTTACTAGGCTACCTTCTTGGCTTCCTTCAAGTGGGAACCTTTGCATTCGAGTAGTTTATAGGTTTTTCTTGCAAAGTTAATGATGTTTGGAATGTAAATAATAATAATTTTTCTTTCTTGAATATTCACTCTATGTCTTGCTTGATCCTAGTATCTCTTTATTTTGTTTTCGCAATTCCGAGATGGGTCCAACACCTAATCTTAGTATTTGTTCTTTTGATGAAAGCTCGCTTTGCCTGATCGAGATGAGTCTAAAGTTTGATCTTGGAGGTTAGGTTCATTTAGTCTAAATAACACTTTTTTTGCCAATCGAGATTATTCCAAAGCTCGATCTTAGTGGTTAGGTTCGTTTAGTTCGACGAAAACTCATTTTGCCAGTCGAGATGAGTCCAAAGCTTAATCTTGGTGGTTAGGTTCGTTTAATGCATGTGACATGGAAGCCTTTTAGTGTAGGGTCCACGATCTTGGGTTGCGATCAGTTACACTTAAACATTGTAAACTTGGTTGGTTTATGGGTTAAGGTTAGGCCATAAGGGCACGGGTGAAAACCTTTGAATGCGTTACTTGACCTCGGAGGGTGTTCAAGTGGATTCCCCTATCTAGCCATCAAGTAAAAATATGCTTAACCTCTGTAAACTTGGTAGGTTTATAGGTTAAGGTTAGGCTCAAATGGGTAAGGGTGAAAACCCTTAAATACTCTGCTTGACCTTAGAGGGTGTTCAAGTAGATTCCCTAATTTAGTCGTCATGTAAAGATGTCACAATAGCTGAGCTTTTTAGACCATGTATTCCTCAGACCTCGCTAAGGTGTGGTGACCTTGTGGGTTAATTAGGCCAAAGTATTCGTGAACTCAAGGTCACTGCCACGATACAGGCTGTAGATATTAATGAGCCGAAGTACCCGTGGATCCAAGGTCACAGCTGAGGTACTGGCTTTTAGATAAGACAACAATTGGAAAGAAAAATTGATTTATTGATATCCAAAGATGTTCATTACATGGTAGAATTAACAATTACAAAGCATCATATAATTGTCTGGGTTACTTCAATATAGTGGTGATTATTTTCCTAGCACTACAACAAAAAAGATTTTTAGTGGCAATAAATATGCCCTTTAGCAGTAATAAGAATTGTTGGTAAAACCTTTACCGGTAAATAATTATTTGCCGCTGTATCCAGCATGGATAAAGGCTTTCTTGGCCATTATATGAAGTGCTGGTAAAGACCCTATTTATTGCAAGTAAAATAAATATCTTTTATCGATAATTATTTGCCGACAATTATAATGGCAGCTAAAACTGCCCCAGATTTGCCTTTGTCCATGTATGTAATGGCCTTTGTTATTGTTAGTAAAGACTTATTTTATTGCCGGTAAAAGAAATGTCTTTTACTGGAAATTATTTGCTGACAAGTGTTATGGCTACTAAAGCTGCCCCAGAATTGCCTAACCTATGTGTTTAGTGGCCTTTGCTATTGCGGTAAAAATTGGCTAAGGCTTTTACCGGTAATTACTATTTCCAGGAAATGTTGTACCTATTTGTCATTTAAAGTTTACCAAAATTCAAGAAGGCTTTTCCCATCAATTAATAATGCCGAAAAATGTTATGTTATGTCTATTTGTCATTCAATGTGAGATTTCAACGTCATTAATAAAAGTTTTTGCAATAATAATATTTGCCCCTAAAAAACTTGAATCATAATATACAAATATTCTTAACTACAACATACTAGAATTCATTCTAAAAAACAAAATATAGTTCATTAAATCCACAATAAAAAGAACAACTATTATTCCATAACTTCACAGTGTCAACAACAAAACACACAAAGAACACCACTTGAATCTAATAACTTGTGTTAACAAATAGTTATAATACAAGACAGTAGGTTGTACATAAACAAATCTTTAACTCTTGATCATATTGAAGTCTTTTGCATGTGCGAAATTTCTCAAAATCATAGTGTATGGCCTGCAATGATAAAATAAAAACAATGGGTCATTGAGACATAGTTCATCAACCTTATTGGGTAACATAAACATCCTTTCTATAGGTACTTCAGACAAAGTTCAGTTGTCATGCCATTCCTTGTTTATTGGATAACACAAACATCCTTTCTATAGATACTTCAAAATTATTTTCTAATAATTTTCAGTCTATAACTTTGATTTTCTAGTGCCTAATTCATGTGCAAGCTGCCACATAAGAAATGGTCTAAGCAATCAAAAATCTAAAGCTAATAACCAAACAAATTTTTTGAGATGGTCTAAGCAAGCCTTCACCATATCTTTATTGTATGACATGTGAGATGAAGAGAAAAAGAGAAGATAATACTAACAAATACATACATTACTAATGAAAGATGTCACTTACATGGAAAGAGCAAAAAAAGATTATGAAACTTTGATGTGTTTGATTGACTTTGTTTGACCTTATGTGCTGTTGTTGCATGCAATGCAATGGCTGACTGCTCCTTGATGAAGTCACAAATAAGAGTAATTTGGTCATTTAGTAAAAAAAGTGAGGGAAATCACAATCAAAAGACCCAAGAAAAGGCCTAATCCAACCAACATCCAATGGTTGCAAGGGAAGCTGTCATTCTTAGAAATAATGACAGCTTAATAGTAATAATACACCCATTGAAATAAAAACTTAGCATAAAATTAATTGATTAAGAATGTGAATTATATCGTTGGTCTCTAACTTTTCTCTTTTTAGCAATGGATGTTGTAGATTATCCTTTGGCTTATTTTCTTTCTTTATTCAGCAACTTACAAATGTTCTTTCTTTATTTTCTTTCTTTATTCAACAACACGCAAAGTATAGGAGACATGAGTGAGTGAGTGATTTCTTAAACTTTTACAAGTAGGAAAAGAGCTCCAACTAGTATTTCACTCAAATAATCAAATATTATCTAATGAACTAATTGGAAGTGAAACATATTCTATTTCATGACATAATTAGGGCTTACTAATTACCAATACATCATTGGGTAGAGGACGTATAAATATGTGATCGGGCTTCGTCATTAACACATATCTGCATCAAAAGCAGAGCAACTAAGACAATTTTTATATTGTAAAATAAAAGATAGACCACTTAGTATAAGAGATCTAACTCTCCCTCTATGGTATATTTTCCAGCCAATGAACAAAGGCCCATGGTCTATTCAGGACAATGTATCCCTGCAAATAGAAATAGATTAAGCAATAAGTCAGAAAACATTTAAATTGTTTTGACCGTACAAAACCAAAAATGAATAAATAAATAAATGGTCAATCAGGTATACATAGAAATTAGATATAAAAGTAGAGGAGGACATTCAATTATTGACTATTTATCAAAACATTAATAACAAAAAGCTAAAAGAGAGGAATACAAAATGTGGATAGACAAGCAAAAATAAGCCTCAAATAAGTCAAGCAATCGACATTTATTTGCATTAACTTCTAAGAAGGATAAATTTTATAAATAGATGGAACTCCAAATTTATGGACGAAATATTTGCCCCACCAAACATTTGAAGACTGAACTCTACAGCACTAAGCTTCTAATAATTTCATCTTCAAAAGACAAAAGGAAAACATCCCCTAAACTTCCATTTCTTATTAGGGTTGCCTTAGAAATTTAAGCATGCCAACCAGTTCCAAACTGAAATTGTGCAATGGTTTGTCTCAATAACCCATCTCTTTTCCTCCATATGATATCATCCTTTGAATTATTTCATTGACACTAAATCATTTTCTAAGATTTTACTTATTTCATGTCTCCAAAGAACTACAAAACCCTATCCCTTTTATTTTGACTTGTAAAAATGTAAAAATAAATAAATAAATAAATAAAAAGGAAGAAGAAGAAGAGATAAATAGATTTACATACAGAAGCATGTATAACAATGGACTTTAACGATCAAGCATAATTAATTTTAAAAGCAACTACAATATTATTAAGCCAATAAGCTAAAAAAAAGATAACGAAATAAAGATAAAACATAAATATTTTTATTTAATTGAAAGTTACAGTAACCTCATCCGGTCCAGACCTACTAGATGAGGATCAACCACAACAGTAGGAATTTCATCCATTAAGTTGTCTAGCTTATGTAATTTCCATAACTGATCTACTTCTCAATAGTAGGTAATTACACAATTTCTGTCATAACAGACCTATTTCTCCCTTTACTGGAAAGGAAATTTTCATAGGCAGAGAGATTTCATGTGGGCGCTTCCTTATTCACCTTGAGGAATAAGTCAGCTAACTACCAATCCATCCATTAAAAGGCCAGTCATGACAAACAATAATACATTACAACACAATGATAGCAACATTGAGGAAATAAACAATAAGTAAATAACAAGACTCAAGGTTTCTAAGTTCTAACACTATAGGTTATAATTTTCATTACTATTACATGACAACGTATGTATAGAAAAATAAGCAACTTAATCCCATTCCACATGCTTAGTGCCAAGATTCTCAGCTCCAGCTTGTTTCCTAGTTTTTTCTTGGTATTGTCAGTCCTAAGTTTAAGTTTGAAAATTGGGTACATGCACAACTAGCGTCGCTCTTCTTTTAAGTGCGGGAGAAGTCGAGTGCACTTTTAGTTTGTATGTTATAAGGGAACTTGCATTGTAGTAAAGATATGAAATCTATTTACTAGATTTAAATGAAAATGCCTTCACTTCCCTCAAAAATTAAGTTCCAGTTTTAATAATATTGTCTGTTAACCTTCTAGAAACAAGATATCTAGCATTCATATATCTATGCATATATCTATGATTATATCCATTAACAATTATACCTTCGTCAAACTATCAATGAGAGCAAAATCTCAGGAGGCTTTACTCAAGTTCCATTCATCCATGAGTATTAACAGCTTCCTAAATTAAATTTTTGTTTGAATTGTTAGTGCATTGGCTTTCTAGAATGACACACAATGGTAAGGAAGATTGTGTTTTTTGCGCAAATCCTTAACCAAATGTGATATTTTCCTGAGCTGGCACTGAGGCAGCCAGGGAAACAGATGGTGTTCCACCTGAAATTGCAATCCACTATGAAACTAATCCATCCAAGAAGAGTAGTTTACATGAAGAGTCCTATCAGTCTGCTTCTAAAACCAATCACTCCTACATTAAAAAGTCCAAACCTATTTTACATTATGTTAGAATGAGCTTACTAACCAATACCACAGTCATCCCCTGTACATGCTTCAAACTTTACATGTTCTCAGCACATGCAAATAGCCCGAACCCCAAAATGTCTACATTCTAATAAAGTGAATTCAGCATTTTAGTTCAAATAACTAGCATCTATATGATTGTATAACTAGTATAGAAGAATCAACATTTCAACAAGTAATTGGTCAGCATAGCAATTTAAATATTAACAATACAGCACCACTTAAGAGTTTGCAACTTAAACCCAAAGCCAATACTATCAGCATTTTATCAAGCAATACATATGGGACCAAATGATCCAAAATGTAAAACTATTGATTACCAAAATTCTTTTAACTGGAATAACATAGCATGCTTCATCTACATAAAATATATTATTTTTAAAAAATAAAACAAACAATTTTCAGATATAAGATGTAGCAAAGAATTGATAACCTTGTGGTACATCAAACGCGAGAAACGACAACCACATCAACAATAAAAAAATCATAGCAATTTCTATCCATAGGAAAAGTTAAGTCAGAAACCTAACTTTGAAAGCTTATAGCCACCAAGGTTAGCAATCTCGAGGGCCTTCTTGCCAGCAATAATGTGGTAGTGAATGTAATTGTCGATGAACACTTCGCAGCTAAACCGATGAATTTGGCTATCGAACCTACACCACCACCACTACCAAATCTGCCACCTACACCACTATAACCACCTACTTCTCCTCTCGGCCCATTCCCTCTGTGGCTTCGCCTCTCTAAAATTCCTAACAAACCCAATGACCATGGAAACAAAACAAGATAAAGTGAACATAAATAGGATGATACCCACGACCATGGGTAATTGATTTGATGGTGGTGAGATTGGGGTTCAGCTATTGGGGTTTCTGATAGTGGGTCTAGGTGGTTTCAAGTGAAGGAAGTAGAAGTATTTTTTATAAAAAAAAATGGAGGGAACTAAAAAAATGATCTCGTGGGCAATAGATTTGTTGGTAAAAATAGAAGTATTACTGGCAAATGCTTATCTGCCATAGAAAATCAATTTAGAGAATGTTTTACTGGCAATAGATGTGTGGTCACTAAATAATTGCCATTAAAAGATATTTTTAATGTAGTGTGGTCTTTATCTCGGGGTTGAGCCCTATCCTGATTACGGGTGTTAACCTGAGGTGAGCGTGGGCCGAGGTTACCATTTCTGGCCAGAAAACGTCTTCTTTAGTAGGGGAGATGGACTTCGGGGGCTATAGCTTTATTTTCTATAATGACCCTATTCTAGTTGTTCTGGGCTTAGCACACATATCGGCCCAAGCAGCCATCCCGGATGAGGGATTCAATGACATCTTGGAGGTTAGTACAATTCTCCGTGTTGTGACCATGGGTGTCATGCCATGTGTAGTGTTTGGAAGTATATCTCCGCACATGCTTCTTCAGGGGGGAGACCTCTGCATATCTTGGAGCTTAATGTTCATGACCTTCTGATAAATCTGAGCCTGGGGTGTATTGAGGGGAGTGTAGTTGTCATACTTCCCATTGAGGGGTGGCTTTGAACTCTGCCCTGTTGGTTTGGCCACTCCCTAGACTTCAGCTTAACATCTTCTTTCTCAAGGTGCATCCTAGCCTAAAGAACATCTTTGGCATTGATATACTTATCA
Source organism: Ormosia semicastrata (assembly GCA_029884595.1). Lineage (NCBI taxonomy): Eukaryota > Viridiplantae > Streptophyta > Magnoliopsida > Fabales > Fabaceae > Ormosia > Ormosia semicastrata. The sequence continues at coordinate 65,602,402 of JAQQTO010000062.1, forward strand.
GTGCTGGCACGAAACTCATCTATGGTCTTGGGCTACTTTTTTGCCAGTGAGAAGGAGAATTATCCATGTCAGAGCCCTTCTCTGATGTAAAATAGTCCGAGTCTTTTGTCCTAATCATGCACATTTATAATCTCCTTATTGAATCGGGATATAAAATCTCAGAGATACTCCTCATTTCCTTTCTTGATTTGGGAGATGCATGAAATGAATTTAGGTTGTACTTAGATGGTGGTGAAGTGCAGCAAAAATCTCGAGGATAGGCTTCCCTAGTTATCCACAGACCTCGGAGCTAAGGTGGTGAACCATCTCAAGGCGACTTTCTTTAAAAAGAAGGGCAAGCACGAAACATGAGAGTGACATCATCCTCAGTAAACAAAAGTGCAGAAATGAAGGCGTCCAAGTGTTCCTGGGGTTCTAAGATCTCGTTATAAGCTTCAATGTTGGCAGGATACTTGAAGTGTCAAAGGATTTTGTAGGCCATCAGTCTGTCAAAGAAGGGTTGGTTTTGTAAAATCGTGTCCTTTGAATTATGTCCCTGCTCTCTTGCATGGGCAGGTCTCGCATTATGATCGGGATCCCTGAATTCAGAGTTCTCCATATATGGCAGTCATCATGTTGGTGTCGATCTCTTCTGTTTTCATGGTTCCTTCTTGGGGAATGGTTCTCTACTTCATTTTCCTAGTTAGTAGGTCTCTCCAGGTTATGGATTCTTTCATCTTGATGATGAATCATCTCATCCTAAAGTCTAACCAAAGAGAGCATTTCTGCTCTGGATAGCTCCTTGTGATTTGTCTCAGCCCTGCGTGATTAAGCTTCATTCTTTGCTCGGTCTCCAAGACATTGCAGCGCTGACACCCACTGTCCAACATCCCCAAAAAGTGTTCGTTGTGGGCCAAAGCTTTGCCTCGTTGGAACTCTCGCGGAAGGAGGGGGAGATTCTCTCCGGTGAAAGAAGTCCTTAGCCCGTCCTGCTTGGGTTTTGGATGGGCTACGACTAGTTCCAAGACTAGTTAGTGAGCAGCATGGATAGATGCTGGGCAGCGATTTGCAGAAGGTGGGTTGCGTGCAGCAAAAGCATAATTCTAGTTAGTTAAAGTTTGTCTCCTCCTTGTGTTCACCATGATGGTGGTGGTAGTGGGAGTATTGAAAGTGGTATTGAGAGTAAAAATTTATGGTTTCCCACAGACAGTGTCAATGTTCATAATTAAGTTATGAGGGTTACTAGAGAAGGGAAGAGATGGTGGATTCCTCCAAGGCGCAGTAGAGACAACAATGGAGTGAGGGGTGAGTACTTACAAAAGGTACTCTGACGCTTAAGTCAGTAAATACGCAAGGAGGGTAGTGTATATTTGGAATTAGGTCATACATTTTTTCCTTGCTGAGTGTATATATATGAGCGTTTAAAAGTGTGAGGAATCTGAACATTTAGCTCGTACTGAGTGTTGATCCTGAGAATTACAAAAAGCCGTTATTCCTTATGATTATTCTTTTATTTATGCAGGGTGTATCCATATCCCTTTCTGTTGATGGAGTTATGCTTATTGTATAGGTTGTTTCATGGCACAGTAATGTTTGGGTGACAACCTGGCCAGTTAGGTTACTCCATATTCATAGGTCCGTAACCCGGTCCAAAACACAATGTTTTATGTTGATCTTCCATGTCTCATTATACATGTAATATTTGATCAAAATGCATGTTGAAACCTTATTTGACATGTCATACGATGGTTCTCACAATTGAAAAATATATGAATGCTAGAATGAATCCTTAAAGAAGCCTTAAAGCATACATGAGTGACATGTATTTTTTGGAAAAATCATTGAGAATTGTTGGTGTGGAACTCACTAAGGTAGCTGCTGTAAATGGCTAGATTGATTCACTCCCCACTATTTTTTTTAACCAGTTAAGGCATATTTGAGAGGGCTAAGGCTTGGACTTTATAAGTTGTGCTAGTGAGATAGAATTGGCAAAAGAGCGTCACTTACTAGGAAATACAAGACATATCATGGCTCTATTACAATTTCCAAATATGAGAAGTGCCAAGTAATTTTGTTACAGGTCATTGGAAAAAGGAACCCATTTAAAGGGTGTGATCAAGCATGCTAAGCACCAAGGAAGAAAGGACATGATAATTAGTTTTGGAGATATAAGTGACTACAAATAGAGTGAGAGAATGTCAAAGAAACTTAAATATTTCATGTATCTTTTAAGTTATTACTTTAGCACTTTGTTATCTTATCTTATTCGGTTTGATGATGTTGTAAATGACTTAGGCGAGTCAGGATATTCAGTTATTTCCCATGCTTAGATAAATATTTTTTTATTGGCTTGTTTTTGCATATGACATATGATCGTATATTTTAATTTTGAATTGCATGGAAATATTCTTTTGACTGGGAGCTCTAGGATTAGTAGAATTAGGAGAATTCTCTTCTTTATTTTTTTAAAAATTGATTTGTGCATGATATATAGACTAGTGCGATTATGGTGAATTATAATTGGTTGTGTGATGAATGCCTTATACATTGTACTTCAAACATAATCATTGCAATTACCATTATTGTATTAGTAGTAATTTACTGCATATAATGTTGTGTA